>CM067321.1:29877360-30389337 GCA_034231615.1 Meghimatium bilineatum
AGAATGGAGAATGAGTTCATATAGTGTAGGACTAGACACTTGCAGGTTAGAATGGAGAATGAGTTCATATAGTGTAGGACTAGACACTTGCAGGTTAGAATGGAGAGTGAGTTCATATAGTGTAGGACTAGACACTTGCAGGTTAGAATGGAGAGTGAGTTCATATAGTGTAGGACTAGACACTTGCAGGTTAGAATGGAGAATGAGTTCATATAGTGTAGGACTAGACACTTGCAGGTTAGAATGGAGAGTGAGTTCATATAGTGTAGGACTAGACACTTGCATGGTTATAATGAAGAATGAGTTCATATAATGTAACAGACCCCTAAATTCTGTTGTTGTGCGGTGGATTTGTGCGGCCCTGATGTGCAGGACAGTAGTTCTTAAGTGTGGTAACTGGGTATTGGCACCAATGGTTATTAGCCCTGGTCTGCCACAGGGATCACCTCTATCTCCTGTGCTTTTCAATGTATACATAGTAAAGATCACTAGCAATCAAATCACGTGTTAGCAGAACGGTGTCATACGCCGATGATATCCTGGTGTATAGACAGGGCAGAAATCGAGAAGAGTGTGGAACTACAGAAGGAGCTGGACAGACTGACAAATTGGTGTCGAGATACGGGAGCAGTGGTAAATACTTCTAAGGCATTTGTGATGTGGTTTTCCTTGAACAATCACATGGTAAAGATACCCATGCCACATACTTCGTTGTCCGGAAAAAGTTTAGGAAGAACAAGAACAAAGATATATCTTGGTGTGTGTTTTTTTTACAAAAGTCTGAGTTTCAGGGAACATGTTGACCACGTTATCATAAGGGCAGGCAAAGACTTTGCAGCAATGAAGGTTATTGCTGCTGCACAGTGTGAGCAGAGGTTGTTGTTTCTTTTTTACCAGGGTTTTATGTTGGCTGTGGTGAATATGCACTGGCAATTCTGACTCTTAGCCAAACTCAGATCGAAAGACTGGATAGAATCCAGAATGCAACAATGCGTATCATACTTGGGTGCACAAGAGACACATCGACAAGAGCTATGCTGTACCTACTTGACTGTCCAACAACAGAGCACAGATTACAGTATTGCCATGGATGGGCGTACCTTCAAATACATGCAGATAAGGAACATCCATTGCATTCCGAAATACAGAATGTTAAAGGTAGCTGACTCAAGAGAGGGAGGTCGTGGATGGGACGTGCTGAGGATGTCATATAAAGTGTGTGCAGGTTGCAGGATGTGGCAGCAGGTGTGGAATGGATATGTCTACCCACAGATTACGAAACTTGTTTGAGAGCAGTAATGTCACTTAGCAGAGAGTGCAGAGAATGGTGTCCCATAGCTGTGGAGAAAGAAGTGCAGGCTTTGGTCAGTGAGAATGCCAA
Source organism: Meghimatium bilineatum (assembly GCA_034231615.1). NCBI lineage: Eukaryota > Metazoa > Mollusca > Gastropoda > Stylommatophora > Philomycidae > Meghimatium > Meghimatium bilineatum. The sequence continues at coordinate 29,878,742 of CM067321.1, forward strand.
AGAGGGGAATGTGATTATATGCACTGATGGATCTGTGATTAGACATGTATGCAATGCTTTGGCCTTCACAGCTCAGTGCGCAGGTAAAACAATCAGGGAGGAGAGTGGGGCCTTTGCGGTTACGACGAGTAGCATGACCATGGAGACTATGACGGGTACCAGGGCATTAGAGTGGATGTTGGTTACCAGGGCATTAGAGTGGATATGCACACAGAAGGTAACGCAGGTATGCATCTTGAGTGACTCTATGAATATGATTAGAAGGTATAAGTGCATCTCATTCGCGAACAGTGGATTGAGGCCTTGAGAAAGGCGAGACTGAAAGTAGTTTCATTTATTTTTGTGATGGGACATGTGAGTGTTTGAAGCAATGAAAGAGCAGATCAACTGGCATCATGCGCGGTTGTGGCACAGGGCAATGGATCGAGCTGACGTTTTGAACTCCTTAAGAGATATAGCACGTGAGAGTGAGACTAGTGTGGATGATGATTCCTTTTCAATGGCCAGGATTAAAGATCAGGGTTTGAAATGTGGTGTTGCTAGTAGTGAACATTTTGGAGGGCACAGAAGAATGATGGTCAACCAGCATATGACTGGTACTGTCGGCAGAGGTCTAATGGTGGATCCACTCAGGGAGAGATCGGAGCAACTATGGACATGTCCAGTTTGCAGTGATGATGATCCAACGACTAACTAACTAACAGACCCCTCTGAACTGGGGGTTTCTTATCAAAGCATTGAATACTGCAGAGCTGGGATTTTTCTAAGAATGAATGAGGGCTCTGGAAGAATACACCCTCCCCCCCCCCTCCAGATTGTACATAGGAAACATGCTTCATTGCTCGTAATTCCTAGGGGTACAAACAATAGTGCACCATAGAAACATTTAGTGTTCATCCCCTTTGACAGCATCTGGAAGAGACTCAGAACTTATGAGTCTGCCCTGTATACAGTGACATTGGCTCATAATAGTGAAATTATTGTCAATGATTCAGTGAAATGAATCATAATATCCATTTATATATGTCTCATACATATTTCAAATTCAGAGCTGACTTTCCCTGTTTCTGTGGGTGGAAATCTATGATCATGGCTCCATTTCACCATCAAAAGTGCCACATAATTTTGTACCAGCCATCCATACCTAATCTCCAACACGTTTATTGTTCATGTATTGATTTGTTCAGTCACCAGCAATTGTCAGAACGGAATATCTAATCCATATTTTTCCAGTCCCAAAATATATCGTTATTGATTTTCTTGTTTCAATAGCTCTTGCTTTTTCTTATGCATTCACTTGTTTCTTTTTCGTTTCTTCTGAAATTTCTTTAGTTATCATATTTCTTCATTTACTTTTTCATCATAATTTGTTGATTTTTTATATTTTTTCTTAATTGCCTCAAAAATAACTATTATTTGCTTATTTTTTCATTGTTTCATTTTTACATAACCATAACATGTCTTGCAATGTCAGGGAATGCAGAGATCTCTGGAACAGGCACAAGATGAGTCTTCTATAAAAAAATGTCCTATCCTCTGCTATGTCTGCATTCCAGTTACATATTTCTCTGGCTCTTACTATAGTAGTCATATTCTTGGAGCTAGATGACAGGTCAGTCACTAGCACTTCTTCTTCATCGTTCTTCAGTCAGATATCAGGTTACAGCGCCAATAGTTTCAATGAATTGTGTGATTCGCTTCAGGTCACACTTTGTCTGGAAGTAGTGTTGTCTCAGTAGGCCATATTTTCTCCCTCTCTTCTTGGTAGAGTTGACAGGCATGAAGAATGTGTTCTGCAGTCTCTGGGCTCAGTCCACAGTTGCACAGGTCTGTCTCGCCAATCTTCAGCTTTCAGAACATGTGACTCAGTCTGTTGTGCCCAGTTCGTAGTCTGAAGATGATGGTTTGTTCCTTGCGTGACATTTGATGGTAGGGATCATTGTGTTCTGCAGTTGGGTGCATCTGCTTCCACTTTTTCTTATATTCTACCTTTAACATAGTCTTACATTCATAGTACATATTATCACTTTCTAATTGTTCCAGTGATCCCCCTTTCCTTGCCAGGAGATCAGCTTTTTCATTTCCAGGTATGCCACATGACCAGGGATCCACTGCAGTACTGTTTCCTTGGTAGTACTGCTAAGGTGTAGTACAGTCCATAAGTTAATTCATGCTTCTGTTCTTTGGATCTTTCGTCTGCAATATTGACTGCATCAGGTAGAAAGACTACATGTCTGTTGTGACTTGCCGAGCAACTTCTAAGCATTTTGACTGCCTCTATTATGGCTTCCATTTCTGTTTTGAAATTTGTGGAACATTTTCCTGTGGGTATGGATTTTTCTATTTCTTTTCCATCTGGTGTTACTATATATTTACCTGATCCTCCATCTAATACTGCTAGTTTCGCTGATCCATCTGTATATACATGTGTCCTTATATCCTTTGGATATGCTTTCTGTGTGTGTTTTCTCTTTTAGTACTTGTATAGTAGTTTCTGTTTTCGAAATAATGCTTGGTATATTGTCCATAATTCTTGGGAAGTTTTTCGTGGCCCAGGTTGGATATGTGTTAAAGGTGTTTAGTGGTTTTAGGATTTGTAGATCTATATCTAGCACTAGCACTGATGTTTTTGAAAGAACAGGCAATACCAGAGTTTTTTCCATGCTCACTTTCATACATTAATACTTCGAGACTAGGAAGATGGCAGAATACCACAGGATCTACTTTATGGAGAATACAGCCTGGGAAAAAATCTCAGGGTGACTAATACTTCGATACAAAGATGTATGTAAAAGTAACATGCATAATACAGATATTGATACAGAATCGTGGGAACAGAATGCCATGGATCATGTTGTATGGAGGAGAAAAATTAGGAATGGTACAAAGACAAAGGAGAAAGTCATAGATAGTTCAAGGGCTGCGTTCATAAAAAGACACACAACAGCACACGATGGTACAAGCGAGCATGAGATTCCTTTTACATACTGTGGAAGACTCTTTGTGGCTTAGATTAGTCTTGTGACATTCATCATCACCATGGATTGTAGATTACATTTCTTATAGCACAACAATAATATTATTGTCTGAAAAGATGCTTTTTATTACTGTATAGCTCACATTACTTCTGCATTTGCTTATTTCTTCAGGTATTTATTTCGAGATTTAATTTTTTTTTTTCATTGCCATTTTCTTCTTAATGTTCGAATATTGACTATTTTTCATTATTATCTTGGAAACTATTATTTTCCTTTGCTTGTTTTATTTAGCATTTCATTTTCCCCATAACCCTGTCATGCCTTGCAGCATCATTGGGCAAAGGATTATCTCTGTAACAAGAACTTGTTTGATCCTTGTATATTAGAATTGTTTTCATAGTCTCTACTATTCATTCTGTTATCTTTACCCATATATCCCCTGTCTATGTATCCACTCTCCCTTCTTCTTTGTTGATTCTGAAACTCCTGTTAAGCAGGATGTAATCTGAGAACATAATGTGTTATGTTATTGTTTAAAGCGAAGGCCGTAATACCCATTTTATCTAACATCTAACCAGTGCCACTTTTTTATCACTTTCAAAAACTATTTTAACTTCAACATAAATAAGCTTCTGCAAATAGAAAACAAAAATAATAAAGTTTTGCAAATTGTGCAAAACACACACTAAAATATTGTTCTGCCAAAATGTCTCTATCAAGAATAAAACTTGAGATACAGAAGGTATAAAATAGCCCTGTACATTACCAACTGCTGATATCATCTCCAATTATAATTGCTTAGTATTTTTTTTACACTTGTCCACTGGAAACTCCCACTTAATCTCTTATGTAGCAGGACAATGAACCTACTAGATTTCCAGCAATATTTAGTCCGGAGAATGAAAATGTGTTGTGTTGCCATTTTATTTGAGCCAGTGATCCTACGCATCCTACTTCACTGTGGTAACTGAACTTCACTGTGGTAACTGATTTTGAAAGGCTTTTACCACTTCCACTGAATAGTAGATGTCTGTAGCCATATTGCTAGTCGACCAATCATACGAGAGATTCCCATAAAGTACACTTGACACCAACCATAAAGCTAATCACAATCAACCATGCTTGACCTTTTCGCCACTGTAGGTATCAGTATCGACATAGCCACAGATGGCTATTATCATTTTTCTTTTATTCATGGAATATATAATTACATAGTATTACTGGTCTGGGCATGATTTATCTCCACCCATCTGAATGGCTGAAGACAAAAGCATTTGAACTTCTTTTTTACACTGATTTTTCCAGTGTGGGTCTTATTATTGTTATACAATTACTTATCCTGGTTAATATCACTTTCTATTTGTCTTACTTTGGTCTCATATTTTTAGATTGTCTCTGGCTTCTCGTTAATAAATGTATCAGTTTTCTGTCTTTACTTTCAACCTATTTGAGACAGCCTTCCACTCATTCCTCTTAGCAATAGCACTGAGTGAAAGTTATTTTAAGTGTCCAATCTCTCAACTATAACCCTCTCATTACTTGACAGAATCTTCGCAGTCAAATGCCAGTAATGATGTAGTTTTAGTATCCGAAAGAAGCTATGATGAAGATCATTTTATAATGTCACTTTTTGAATTGTTTTTACTGGAGTATGAATAATACAAGAATTGCCACTCGGAATTTAGAAAAAGAACCATCTGAAATAATCAGAACCTAGATATAGATTGTATAAACATTTTTTGCCTGGTTGTAATACAATGGTTAAGGGAAAAAACTGTTAGATATTACCTAAATATTTTCATCCTGTTAAATGTGCTGTCTTCGAATTACAGTTTTTTCTGCATTTATTATATGAAATCTTCTTTGAGTTGCATGAAATTATTTTCAAACAGTAAAATTGTGTATCTGTAGACAAGGATATGACATATCTAGTATATTTTTCTTTTTTTCTTCTTTTGTGTTCATTTTCAAACTCCAGCTGATTCTCCCTTGTAGTAGGACAATGTTTCCACTAAATTTTCAGCAGGATGTAGTCCAGAGAATGGAAATGTGTTGTGTCACTGCTGTATTTGTGGCAATGGTCCAACACATTCATCTTCTGTGTACTATATATATATATTTTTTTCAAGTTTAATCTTCAACATTTGTTCTCAAGCTGCTGCAGATTAGCAGGTCCTAGTCCAGAATGTGTTTGTCATAGTTTACAGTCATCCATCATTGATAATTTCATCAATATTCTCAAACAGCATATTTCAGTAGCCTCTAGTTTGTTTTGAACCTATTTTAAATTGACAGTACAGCAACATGTCAATCATTCAAAAATAATATAGTAATAGTACATAAAAACAGAATAATTGTTTAAATAGTTTTGTGGAGAAAACTGATGTACCAAGGGTTAAAATAGTAACTTTTCTGAGTTAAAAACAGTGTTTCTCAACCCTGAGTTACATTTTTCTCTCTTTTCAGAATATACATTTTTAACACCCATTTCACCTCCAACCATTCCCCTCACCCCCACAACAGTTTTACCTCTAATATGTACATTACCTGGTACTTGAATAATAATTATCATCAATTAATAATATGTAAAATTATGGCATAGAAAATAATAAAAATATAGCTCCCAAATGACAGCAAAAGATTTCCAAACCTGTGTTTTTCAGCATCTCCTTGCTTAAATGCTGCAAATATGAAGATTGAGAATATGTACATTGACCAAGGTTATTTTTAAAATATTGCCAATTTGCTGATGAATCCTATAATGACTCAAACTGCTTTCACTTTGACTCATGCAGTTATCATGTTGTCTGAGGACATGATTAGCATCAATAATTGATCACAAATAGTACATTAATTTATACTTTGAAATAATTGTTTCCACATCATTAATTAACATCTCTAAAATATGTTCATTAACACAATTCTCTCTGTAAGAAAAATAGTGTTCCCTAATAGTTACAAGAGGCAAAAAACACTCGCTGCTGTTTCAAACAACATCAGGAGGTTAAATCAACCTATTTGGTTGAGAAACACTGCATACATATATTTACACCCCATAGCCCTTTATTGATAGTCTGTCCGTTGTTATTAGGTGTAACTCAAAAACCTGTGTTCAATGTAAGTACTGTTGTTATTTAGTTTCACAGCAGTATTACCTTGTATTGATTGTAGGAAGTAACCATTTGTCTATATCAGAAAAAAACACTAATTGTAAGTAAGGAGTTATTCTTAATCAATCAAATCTTTGACAGGTCAAATAGTCAAATTTTGGAAGTGCTGATTAGCCTGAATTTCTCTGAGAATTATTTATGAGAAAATGTAGACTCACATTTTGGCCATCTTCCAGACCAAGTAAGCACAAATTTTGGCAAATATAACTAGATATAGCCAGAACTATCTGGTTGTCGTCCTTCACTTTAAAAAACTGGCATAAGTGTATTCAGTAGTAGTATTGATTCACACTGCTGAATTGCTTGAATTAAATGGGAGGTATATAGAAAAATATTTGGCACGTGCTTACTGAAATCAATAAAATATTGTTCCCGTTTGTATGCTATTTTTTATACAATATTCTCAATTTCTTTGACTTGTGTTATTATCAAATATTTCTGCTATATATGTAATATCAGTGTTGTTATGTGGTAGTATATTTTCAATACTCGTATATGGAAATTATAATCAGCAAAATCATAGAGAAATAAACACTAAATATAAAAATACATGAAGAGATACTGCAACAAGTAGATCACTATCTGTATCTTGGGACACATAATCACAAATGATGATAGATATGAAACGAGGTTAAAATCAAAATAGGAGTGGCTAAAAGTATTTTCAATGACATGAGGAAAATATTGATATCTAAACAAATCACAAGAAAAAAAAATTATAATCATATAATGCTACATCTATTCAATATTAACAATTAGTAGACTAAGGACAAAACCATGGTTTTCCTAGCTGTTTTTCAGCAGGAATTTTTATCTATGACTGATGTCATTAATTTTATTATGAATCATTTAGTTATACTTCCTACAATATTTATTATATACCTATATGTACAGCAATGAGTTCTCTGTACATATGCAATGGTTAAACAAGTATCTGATAATTTTTTGTTTAAATTGTTAAATAATTGTTAAATGTGGAAAGGAGTTATATGATAAAATAAGAATATAAATTTCACTTAAAACTTTATTTAAACTCATTCTGCACTTGTAGGTCAACAAACTGCTATATTAATTGTTATATCCATATATACATAATTCAGGAAAGTTTTGTTAAATTTTAATTACAAATACATTTTTAAAATATACTGTACAGTTTTCATGCCAGAATTTTTTCATGGCCTCGTATAATTCTAAAATGTTACATACCATTGTAACTAAATGTTTCAAAAATTTCTCAAATATTATTCCTAGAATATTATCTATAAAGGAAAACCTTCAGTAACACAATGTTCCACTGATTTACATTTGTTTAATATAATAGTTCTGCCAATAATTATATATAAAATTGAATATAGGTGGGGGAAATGAAAGAAGAGAAAATTATAAAATTTCCACTTACCACTCAATGAAAATACTATTCCCATAAACAAGCTGCTCACGTAAACACATTGTCATGTGCATAATCAACAAATGTTTTATCACATTTGATGCACCAAAGCATTACAATTTATACTATTCGAAGAGTATATGACGAAGCCATCGGAAAATTTCAGAAATAACAAATCAACTGTTGATTTTCTTATATTTTTATCACTTTATAACCACAAACACATGTTTTGCATCAAGAATAGATTGAAAATGAATGGAAATAATATTGAATACAGCAGAAACTGAATTATAAACAATGGAATTTAATACCCAATTGCTGAGATCATTTTAACTCTTACAAACCCAATCAACGAATAGATTGTCGTCCAGTCTGCAGCTTAAATACGGAAATGACTAATATGTTATTGGATAGTCTGAGTGTTTGGCTCAGAAACATGGATAATGAACAAACAGCTAGAAGACAGAATTGATGCCTATGAGATGTGGATATGTATAAGAATAGAGAGAACTTTATGGAAGGAGAAGAGAACAAAAACGTTTTGATAACACTGCTTATGAAAAAAGAAATATTAAAAGAAAAAAGAAATTCACATACCTAGGAAGCAATATAACAACAGATGGCAACAGCAAAGAAATACACAATAGATGTAGTAAAGCATACCAAGCCCTAGGGCAAATGACACCAATCTTCAGAAACAAAAATGTAGATTTAAACACCAAAATAACAATATTCAAAATGATCATTATACTAACGCTGTGCTACCAATGCCAAACATGGACAACGACAGCACAAGACAAACGTAAACTTGTAACAGTTAAAATGGCATGCTTATGCAGAATTCTAGGAACATCACTAAGACAGATTGAGGAATGAGGACATTAGACAAAGAACCAGCACCACCTCAATCATGGAATACATTAAGAAACAAATCAAATGGTTTGCACACATCAGCAGACTACCATCAGACAGCATACCACTGCAAGCTATGCTACACAGATACAGTGAAGACAAACCTAGAGGCCGACCATGTAAACGATGGACCACTGAAATAAAAGAGGTTGTAAATTCCACAATATACTCAGCACACACAAACATTTGTTTGGACCATGCCCTTGTCTTATAAAAGAATTTGTTTACTGTGTCACATTCTGATAAAGTTTGAGAAACACTAACCTATGCTATTTGGCACAGCTCGTGATTGATTGATGTTTATTTTCATAGAGCTTCTTAACAAAACGTTTCCAAATGTGTGTACGTGATATTTCAATCACATGATAAGATAACCATCTGTAAATAATTAAACATGTTGAAAAAGTGATCAATAATTGTAGCAATAAAAAAAAATCTGGCAAATATCTAATTAGCAGAAATATTATCATTAAAATGCTCCAGTGTTGACTTAGAGATTATGTATCCAGAAGTCTTGTCTACAAGTATTACTCTTAGAAACCCAGTTACTTCCATCCAAAGATAAACATTGCTCTCAGAACAGTATCCAGATCATATCCAACATCCACAGAAGTATTTTCTCCTAAAGCCTTTCATATCTGCTAAGCCTGCCATTAGAGAAGTTTGTCAAATTTAACAAATGTTGATTTTATTGAGATGGTATTTTGTGGCTTGAAGCTTGTAGGATTTCATATCTGACTGGAATTAACTGTTCCCCCTGTTTTGTGATAGAGTTGATTGAGTAGCTCAGTTGTCTCATATAAGGAAATGACTTATATTACTGCATATTTATCTATTAAGAAATACAGGATTTATATCTTAGGCATTGAAATCAAAGCTGCTTTATCATTACAGATGCCACAACATTTACAGTGTTCATTTCTAACTCCATCCCCATGATTTTAGTTAGTTAGTTTAAAATGAAGCATAGCTTATATCTAGTGCTGTGTAATATGTCCCTGTGAAATAATACATTTGCAAGAACTTTCTTAATGTCTATAGTTTAAACATTCAAAAGTTGTAGAGGATTGATTTCACTGTATTTGGTTTCCCATATGCACTCCGTCACTCGCAATGAAGCGGCATGCTGTCTGCCGAGAGTACCACTCATAGGGCGTAACTCCATAGCATCAAGTGATAATCCGCTGGAATTACAACATGAGCCGGATTCGAACTCATGATCTCTTGAACACAAGGTGAACAGCTTAACCACTACGCTAGAGAGATCCCCATAGTCCATAGTTTTTATACTCTTCTTCTTGTGTCTATGACACTCTATCTGCCAACAACAGCATATTTTCCTCTGCTATTCAATGACTGCCATCTAATGCTTTTGTGAAAGTGCCTTTAATGTTATTGTTTGTTTTGTATTTTCTTACAAATAACCATAAGGTTGAATTGTTGTAAAAAGTCTTGTGTACTGTTATTTGTACTTTTTCTTACCAATACCCTATAGTCCTATAGTTCATTGTAAAACCAAAAAAATAGGAATAAAACAAAAATGACCAAATGCCTTTTCTTTTAAGTACTGAAAAAGTACATACGACCCTGCTGGCTGTCATTGTGTCCCTTTGTTATTGGTTTTTTCATGCTTTTTCTCACAAAATTGTATCTTCCTAGTTCCTACAAGACTATGTGTCTTCAGCTGACATGTTTAGAAGTGGCTGTTTTATAACTAGTTTTTTTTAGTTAATTTGCATGGTGTTTATAATAATAAAATGTTGTTTTTATTGTATATGGTGTAAAATTATTATAGCAATGCATACCTGTATAGAGTGTCTATGTTTTATGCAGAAAATACTATGGTTTCATTCAGTATTTCCACATTTGACTCTAGTATTTATCATTACTGAAGTATTTTATACCAAAAGAAAATGGGTAGAGTTTTGATTAAAATACGTCATTTTTAAAAATGGTATGTTGGAATGAAAGTAAGAATGATTCTTCTGTAAGGTGACATGTATGGTAATGATTCATTCTTATTTGTCAGTTACCGTATGCAATGAATTAATATGGGAGTATTAAGTTCTTATTGTAGTGCTAAAGATGTTGTTGATCCAAGATAGACAAAAGGGGCAATCCCTGGATATAGCACGATGCTAAGATGATAAGCTTAGAGAATAGATAATACAAAAATAGATACTGTAGGTAGTTTTCTAAAGATAAGATGCAAAATAATTATCAGATCTAACATAAATAAAATATACTTTACTGTAATGCAGAAAAATTATAAGATTTGAAGTATATACAGTCATTTAATGTAGCATCAAGGCACATCCTTCTCAGATATAGGTCCTGTGGAATAGTGACACACAGATTGATTTGTATTTTTTATTGGCTGGTGACACAAAGTAAATGCAAAGCAACCAATGAAAAGTCGGATCAGGAAAGTTAAGTTACACAATGTACCACCAGTTTACAAGATCTATAGCTGAAGAAGAATGGTTGAAAGGTGTGGCCACAGATGAATACTACCCTCACAATCTAGCATGATATATATATATATAATATTTGTGTGCGTGTTGGATTTTATTGTCTGACATGTATATGTTTGAATTACAGAATTCTGCAATGTGGATTATCAATGCCGGGCAGGACGCACATGTGTTCTTGGAGTGTGTAAATGTTACACACCAGCCATGTGTGCGGGTCATCACAAGCCAATATGTGGTTCAGATGGCATACAGTATGCATCCCATTGTGAGCTTCATAGGACAGCATGTGTCAACAGGGTTCACATCCGAGCCAATAGAAGAGGACGGTGTTTTCAGAAGGAGATCGAAGAACATGGTATTTTAAAATTTGTTTAAATTGTAGACTGCTTTATATGTTTGGTGTATCATATCCTTTCATAGTATGTACTTACTGTACAAAACACAATATTCTTTCATATGTACTCAACTGTACAAAACACAATATTCTTTCATATGTACTCAACTGTACAAAACACAATATTCTTTCATATGTACTCAACTGTACAAAACACAATATTCTTTCATATGTACTCAACTGTACAAAACACAATATTCTTTCATATGTACTCACTGTACAAAACACAATATTCTTTCATATGTACTTACTGTACAAAACACAATATTCTTTCATATGTACTCACTGTGTGAAACTTAATATTCTTTCATAGACAATTAATACATAATTCAGATTTGATGTTTCTTGTTCTGTGTATGTTCTCAGACTCATGCAGATAAACAGGATCTAGTCTGCAGAACAGACTGCATTGTGTCATTGTTTACAATGTGCGTTATATATGCCCTTTTTTGGACTTACACATCTGCTCTCAGCATGATTTCTAAGTCTCTTGACCCTCTATGGAATGAAACAGTCAACCCTACTGTGATAAATTGTTAATATAAGATATGCTTGCTCATTGGAATAACAATCTTCTAAAGTGGCTCATATGACTTTTTCCATAATTTTCATTGGTCACTTTGTGTATGCTGGTAAAATGGCGCAAAGTGACAGCTGTTATTTCTTGTGACCACAAATGGAAGTCCAGTTCAATGTTTCAGGACTATTAGCATGGAATATGTGGTTTCTTTCTGTATGTTAGAGATCGCAGTGTGGCCATGTGAATTTCCTGATACAGCGCTGAGACAGGATTAGCAAAACGTCAGTGGGAACACAATTGCTTGTATTAAAATGAAGAGTTTTCTAAAGCATGATCAATGTGATACGGAAGACAGAAAAGACATGACAAGAACGGAATACCGCAATGATTGTTACCATCTGGAAGAAAAAAGTTATTAAGAGGGACTGCACTAAGTATAGAGGCATATCACTCTTAAGCCACATAGGAAAAATCTTTAGCAAGATACTTGAGAGAAGGATGATTTTATATAGAACCACAGCTCAACAACACACAATTGGGTTTTCAGAAAATAAAAGGCGTACAGATGCAATCTTCACCCTCAAACTTTTGTATTTAAAAAACAGAAACATAATATGTTGAGATACAGTTTTACATTAAAAAAAGTATGTGTTTCAGACCAGCAAGTTTTTAATCAAGATAGGACAAAGAGAGGGAAATGTTTCCTTATAAAATACAAGAGAATATGAAAGAAAGAAGGGAGAACTGTCATGATTTCACAATATGAGACATGGAGATCTATTATTGGCAGTCAATCAAATTAATCAAGCAACTCCAGCCTTATCTCTTATTGTATTTCCTCTCCACATTTTTTTATGTAGTGCCAATATCACAGATCTTTCCTCATCTCTCTTCTCCAAAAAAGAATCTCTACCTTTTCTTTCTTTGTAGATTCCATGTCAGTGCCTGTCTTGTGGTAGTTTTACCTTTTTTCAGAGCATGTACAATCCATCTTACTGAAAAGTTGCATTCTGATAAAATATACAAGGACATCCAAAACCAAAACATAATTGCATCTCACAGACATAATATGATCACCTGAGCCAAGATTCTGTATACAGTGGTTGGCATTACCAGATTACTTCAACACCAGTCCCTAGACTAAAAAAGTCAATCTTTATGAGTTTGTTTGGTGGTCCACTTTATGAGGTGGTCCACTTTTTAGGAACATTGTTATGAGGTGGGACAAACAAACATTATTTTTAGTCCTTTGACGTTCCAAAGGATATTTAAACTTCAAAGGGCTGCGTAGCCACGAGTTCTCAACATAGGGATAGAAAACACAAAAGAGGTTGTTAAATAAAGGTTTTCTGTGGTGTCACCAACTAAAACCATAAACTAAAATGCAGTATTGATTTTTAAGTTTTAATTTTTAATTGGTGTATTCTGAACAATATATTTTCAACATGTTTTGTTTTATCCATCCGGCCATGTGGTGGCTTGTACAGAGCGCATCTGTGATGGTCAAGGTACCGGATTTGAACTCCGCAGCAGACATTCGTGCATCTGGACCATTCAGAAAGCAATAGCAAATATAAATAAAAAATACTGAAATTCCTAGAAAATATATTACAGTTAAAAAAAATGCTAGGTTGATGGCTACTTCTTGAATAGAATATACTACCACATTTTTCTTTTAAATGTTATTTAACCCACTTAAAACATGGAGTTTTGTAATTAAATTTTTTGGGAATCACATGTCAATTTGCTTGCATAAAATGGGATTGCGACTAAAAAATGCTGGAAATTTGTTCTTGTAGAATTTGCTGTATACAGCCAACAATGTTTAAACATAAAATGGCTTGCTATGTTTCAGATCAAAGATTTTTGTTGCTTCCACTGTCAAACATCAAAAAAGCAATATGAAAAGTTTTGAGTAATAATTTCCTGCTTGTTTAGCATTTTAGCAATTTCCTGCATAATATTTAACAGTTTGTGTGATAGCTTGTGATTTGATATTTTCTCAAGTACCAGTTTCTTATACAAAATGTTTAATAAATCTGGTGGATCTGTAAAAGTGGCTTGTCGGGTCAGCTTTTACCTGCCGGCTAAATTTTTCCCACCCCTACTTCAGACCAGTAGTTCTTAGCCTTATGTTGTTGACAATAGTCCATTTTGGGGCATTTTTCCCCTAACCTCCTAGACCTAAAAATTATATCGTCATCTTTAGCACTCTGCAAGAAATTTTGAAGTTTTTTTTTATATCAATATCATGTACTAATGTAAATTGTCAGGCGGGACCTGAAAGGAGAAAAAAATAGTGACATTGTCACCTGCTATGCACATCATAAGAGGTGAATAAAAGAAGGTTTTGGAGATGGAGTTGGCTGTCCCATCCCATGGAGAGTCAAAGAACACAGAAGCCATGCTGAAGTTGGATGTGTCTAGCCGAAATGCTGAGCTATTGCGCCAAAGCTGTAAAAGTTGACACAACAAATTCCATTCTGCAGACAAAGCCTTGATAATCTGCAGGAGTTTGGGAAGGAATGCAGAAGAAGAAAGTTTATCATCTGTGACTATGTTGATAGCGATACAGACAACAACAAAACTATCAAGCTTGCTTGGCCATGCATGGTTAGTTTTGATGTTGGCGACCAGCGTGTGTGCGGGAATTAGCTCTCTCATACGGCTGACCTACTTGTAGCGATTTGGTTAATTTTACATACGTGCACTGTTCAGTGGAAGTGATTAAAACATTTGAGTGTATTAGTTACCACCACTAAAGTAGGATCTGCTAGACCATTAGCAAAAATAAAACTATGGCAAAATGCATTTCCATTCTCTGGACTATATCCTGCTGGAAATCTTGTTGAAACATGTGAGTTGTTCTACACTCTGCTAGATTGTATCCTGTCCATTTTGTGAAGTACCTATCCCACTAGTATCTCTACCTACCTACCTACCTCCTTTCAATTATACCTCCAAATAAGGTCTTCAACAAGGTTTTTTTCATGTGTCCAAAATTAGTACATATCTTACTACTTACTAAATTTTGTTCTAAATGATAGTTACCATTCTTTTGTCTCCTTAGTTGCATCTGTGCACCCTCTCCCCTTTACACAATTCAAACTTTTTCTGTAATCCCCTTGTTAGTCTCTAACCCTTTGAGGGTTGAACCAAATGGCTCGCATTGAGAACCACTGTTCTAGATGAACTAAACTGATCTTCTTCTTCTGCGTTCATTCTCAAACTCCTGCAGATTAGCAGGATGTAGTCCAGAGAACGGAATGCGTTGTGTCATGGTTTACAGCATTGCTGCGATATCTGCGCCTTTCGGCCTGACACATCCAACTTCATCATGGCTTTGGGTTACTGAACCTATATGAGATGGGACAGCCAACTCCATCCCATAACCTCCTTAGTCGACTCTTACGACATGAATGGAAGGTAAACATTGTTGTTTTTCTTTGCTCCTCTTTCTGTCCCCGGGAACACACGGGTGACTAAACTGATGATGATGAACACTTTTATTGTGTATAGTTTGGTGTTGAACAGAAATACATGCACACATTTTAATATGACAATTGTTGTTCTGTTAGAAAAAAGTTGGCTCATGGAACAGGAACGATTGCTACAGGAGGACAGGGAGAAAGCCCAATCTGATGCCAAGAATCAGGTTCAGATTCCTACTGAGACCATTGCACAGTTTCCTCAGAAGCTGGACAAAGGTAAGACCAGTTCAGAGTTTAATACATGAAAACAAGAACACATAGACGAAAACGGATGTGCTGGACCTCGCAGGTTCAGACCACAGCGTGGCCAACCGCGGTGCAAATAACACAGTATTACTGTGGAACTTGCAGCTCAACGTACTTCACGCTCCCCGGTGGAAATCACACGATATATTCGTTGTGGTTATATGAGAACGAACGCAGAAGAAGAACACAAAATTATTTAAATTACAGTTCCTGAAACAGACTGAATCAATATTTTGATAGAAAGGTCTTTATCTGGTGAAGAATTCAAGACAGACATGCAAATTGCAATAGTATGCCAGGTAATAAATGGAATGACTAAACAGCACATTTATGTTATAATTAAGACCAAGTAATTTATTAATGTAGCATAGTGTAAAATATAATGATTCTCAAGATCTTACTGAGCCTTACTATCAAAAGAACATGATTGGTTTTTTTAAAATAAATTGGGACCCTTATATGGCGAGATACATGCTTTTAGACTGCTGATATGAGTTCACTATGTTTATATGAGAGCCTACAATATTCAAAAATAAATGAGGTCGATGTTCAGGTAATCTTGCCACCCTGATCTCCAAATTCAGTGTTTATAATCAATTTAAGTTAAAGTTTTCCAGTAAGAATCCATACCATGAAAAAGTAGCAAATAAACAAGTTTTAATTTCATAATCATTTAATCTCATTGATGAATGTAAAGTTTATTTTTGCACATTTGATGTGTATGAAGAATTGGTGTTAGGTCTGTGTTTGTTTGTGACTATCAACATACTAAAGTGTGATGTGGTCAGCATCACAGTAGTCAATTTCTTTACCCTGATTTGATGCATTAAATGCAAGCCTATCTACTCTTTTATTTCTGCAATTTGAAGCATGCCCAAGGCAGTAAAATCCATGTTATACCCAAGATTCCTGAAAAAGCTTTAGATACCAGCCACTCATACAGACTCCTGCTTTATCTTGTTTTTAATCTTTCAACAGAGATAGAGGAATTTTATAATGAAATATTTCAAACTTGTAGATTGTTATAATTGATGATGTTGATAATTGATCTGTAATAACAGATCCAGAGGCTGCTGATGCACACAAAGCTCCTAGCACAGTAAATGGACATGGCCCAGCTGTGACCAATAAGACCACAACAACAGAAACTGTTAAAAAGACCAGCAGAGTGTGTACCTGGAAGGAGATGGGCAAGTTTAAAGATGATCTCTTGATGTTCTATTGTCAAAAATTTGTTGAACCAAACTGTAAGGAGGAAGTTAAGACAGGTCAGTCAATCATTTTAAGAAGCAATTGTTGTTTAATAGTTAGGTATATCTGTTATATAGTTAGGTATATCTGTTATATAGTTAGGTATATCTGTTATATAGTTAGGTATATCTGTTATATAGTTAGGTATATCAGTTATATAGTTAGGTATATCTGTTATATAGTTAGATATATCGGTTATATAGTTAGGTATATCTGTTATATAGTAAGGTATATCGGTTATATAGTTAGGTATATCGGTTATATAGTTAGGTATATCTGTTATATAGTTAGGTATATCTGTTATATAGTTAGGTATATCGGTTATATAGTTAGGTATATCAGTTATATAGTTAGGTATATCTGTTATATAGTTAGATATATCGGTTATATAGTTAGGTATATCTGTTATGTAGTTAGGTATATCTGTTATGTAGTTAGGTATATCTGTTATATAGTTAGGTATATCTGTTATGTAGTTAGGTATATCTGTTATATAGTTAGGTATATCTGTTATATAGTTAGGTATATCTGTTATATAGTTAGGTATATCTGTTATATAGTTAAGTATATCTGTTATGTAGTTAGGTATATCAGTTATATAGTTAGGTATATCAGTTATATAGTTAGGTATATCTGTTATATAGTTAGGTATATCTGTTATATAGTAAGGTATATCGGTTATATAGTTAGGTATATCGGTTATATAGTTAGGTATATCGGTTATATATTTAGGTATATCTGTTATATATTTAGGTATATCGGTTATATAGTTAGGTATATCAGTTATATAGTTAGGTATATCAGTTATATAGTTAGGTATATCTGTTATATAGTTAGATATATCGGTTATATAGTTAGGTATATCTGTTATGTAGTTAGGTATATCTGTTATATAGTTAGGTATATCTGTTATATAGTTAAGTATATCTGTTATATAGTTAGGTATATCTGTTATATAGTTAGGTATATCTGTTATATAGTTAGGTATATCTGTTATATAGTTAGGTATATCTGTTATATAGTTAGGTATATCTGTTATATAGTTAGGTATATCTGTTTTTAATGATATGGAAGAAAAGAAAGTTGCTGTGACATGATCGCTTGGAAAGTCCCCATTCCTGAGAAAATTCTAAATGGATTTCTTCTTTTTCCTTAATGACCGACTGCAAGATACAAAAGGCCATACATAGATAAATACATATACGTTTCTCACATTTTATTGTTATAAATTTGATCCATAGCAATGTCAGATTTTTGTCTTGTGAGGATAGGGAGAGTAAATGATCATAAAATGGCTTATTCCTATTCTTGTGAAACTATTCACTGCCATCTGTCCAGCTCTGGAGGATAATAGAAAAATGTTTCTCCTTCTAGAACCAGATAAATGGAACACCATATATGTAACAAAACAACAGTTCACAAACACATGCATATATTGCAAAGTGGGCACTGGATAACCACTTCTAACTGTTATTCCTCAGTCTGAAACACTCTCATATTGTGACTATAGCTATCACACTTTGAAGAAAAAATTAGAGGTGTGTTAGAGATTAGTTCATGAAACACAGAAGACAAAGATTATTAACATACTTTTAACAGATGATAAATGTATCAGTTTATCAAACTCATCTACCTCTGTGACAACCTGTGCCAGAACTTCTAGTTCAGGGTGAAGAGAATAGGACAACTGTCTTCTTTCCAGGCATGTCGTAGGAGTCGACTAAGGATATGCTGACAACTTGTCACCTGTGAAAAAAATAATTATTGCCACATCTTGTTTCAACTCATTTTCATACTTTTGTCTTCTATCAAATAATCCCTATTTATCCATCTTGGTTTTTTTACTATGGCACTCTCCATCTTGTTGGATATCCTCAGACAGTTTTGTTTTTTTTATCAATAATCCCCATTAATGATGAAGTGATGTAGGCGAGAGGACATTGCATCTTTGTCCTTTTGTGGCAGACTCCTGGACATTGCATCGTTGTCCTTTTGTGGCAGACTCCTGGACATTGCATCTTTGTCCTTTTGTGGCAGACTCCTGGACATTGCATCTTTGGCAGACTCCTGGACATTGCATCTTTGTCCTTTTGTGGCAGACTCCTGGACATTGCATCGTTGTCCTTTTGTGGCAGACTCCTGGACATTGCATCTTTGTCCTTTTGTGGCAGACTCCTGGACATTGCATCTTTGTCCTTTTGTGGCAGACTCCTGGACATTGCATCGTTGTCCTTTTGTGGCAGACTCCTGGACATTGCATCGTTGTCCTTTTGTGGCAGACTCCTGGACATTGCATCTTTGGCAGACTCCTGGACATTGCATCTTTGTCCTTTTGTGGCAGACTCCTGGACATTGCATCGTTGTCCTTTTGTGGCAGACTCCTGAGTGACAGATAATGCTAAATTTGCCATCACTGCAGATGGGTCAACAAATGTGACAGAATAATGATGAGATAGTTGACTCCGATATGTGTTGTGCCTCTAGCAGAACTTGGTAATCCTGGGGTACAGGTATGCTTCCTTTCGAAAACTAAACATACATCCATAAACCCCCATACACATCCATGCCTTTTAGACTTTATATGAGTCTGAGTATTACCTCAGTTATACAACTGAGATGAACCTGTGATTTTGTCAAGAAGGCTATGGGCTGTCAAGAGCTACCTGCTCACAGCTAAAGGGATTATTATATCATCAATCTCATTCACTTTCTCATGTATGTCTTATAATCCCCTCCCCAGATCGTGAGTACCTTTCGATGCTGATATTCAGCTACTATGACAAGGATTATGACTACTACCTCACAGCTGATGAGTTGGATGATAAGGAGAGAGATGAACATTTCTCCACCAACATCATTCTCAACTGCCACCTCCATGACTTCATCAAATTTGCAGATAACTTGGAAACTGATGGAAAATTGACCGTGTCAGAGTTCACCAGTTCTTTTGGTAAGTCAGACCTTTCTATTATGTTTTTAGCAATAGCTAACTGTAACCATTATTCTCTGTAAAAAATAATGAGTAATAATAATTTGTGCCATGTCAACTTTCAGAAAGAATCAAAAAAAGATAGTTGGTAAAAACAATGTGTTATCTCAGTCTAGTATCGTATCTAAGAATAATAGGAGAATCTGTCTAGTAGATAAATATGGTTTTTTGGTAAGACATTTTTTGGTACAAATCTCAGTTTTATAGGGTTAAAGAAATCTCAGTTTTATAGTGAGGAGTGTTAGAGAAATTTCAACTTATAGTGAAGTGTGAAGATATCGTGTTCTGGTTATCACGTGTGCTAGGGAAATCTGTGTTCAGTTATAGTAAGGGACATCTTCTTCTCCATTTATTCTCAAACCCCTGCAGATTAGCAGCGTCTCGTCTGAGGAACAGAATGCATTATATCATAGTTTACAGCTTAGCTGTGATATCTGTGCCTTTTGTCCTGACACATCCGACTTCAACATGTCTTCTGGGTCACTTTGTCTGTACATAGGATAGGACAGCCAACTTCACCCCAAACCTCCTTACTCACCTATTACAACATGCATGAAAGGTATATAGTGTTACTTATTCTATGTTTCTTTTTTGGACCCTAGCAACACACAGTTGAGGGAACATCTAAATCTTATTTTAGTAAAGAATAATAGAAGAATCTCTCATGTCTTATAAACTCACTCCCATGGCCTCTCATGTACTATAAGCTCTGGTCTAATTCATGTCTTATAAACTCACTGATCTGGTCTCTTGTTTATTATAAGCTCACTTCCCTGGTCTATTTCATGTCTTATAAACTCACTGCCCAGGTCTCTTGTGTCTTAAAAACTCACTGACGTGGTCTCTGATGTCTTATAAACTCTCTGCCCTGGTCTAACTTCTGTCTTATAAACTCACTGCCCTGATGTATATTTGTTTTGAATAGGTATACAAATATGTGTCTCTATCTGTTGCTTCATGGTTTTGTGCAACAAGAAACACCAACATTGAAGTAATAAATGTAAATTGTATTGCCTTTTAGAGCCGCCTATTCCGTCTGTACCACCACATGCCAAAGTTGAAGTAATCTCCACTCTAGCATCTGCTGGGAATGGTCTGGAACTGAAGTGTGGTATTGATGCTGAGACCGTTGTATGGAGGAGACATGGCACCCAACTATCAGATGATAAACGTAGCCACAAGCTCATGGTAAGTAAGGAGGCATGGTGCCCAACTATAGGATGATTAACTTAGCCACAAGCTCATAGTAAGTGAAGAGACATGGTATCCAATTATAGGATGATAAACTTAGACACATAGTAATTGATAAGATTAGGTACCCAACTAGAAGATTATTAACTTGGCTATATAGCCATGGCAATTCTGGCTATGGTTGCTGTTAGTCTAATAGATACAGGAAGAAAGTCAAGTGCTTGCAAGAATACAGCACCTTCTCCAACTCAGATCATAATTATGCTGCAGTTCACATGTTGATGTATTTATCCATAGTGTACATGTGAGAATTTAATGAGGCATGTTCTATGAGTAAATATGTGCATGAGTAACTGTGGCTCAGGTCACTTGATGCAGTAGTTCTGGATATGTATTGCAGCAGTAGATTTAAACATATGCTTTAGCAGTAGATCTAGACACATGTTGTAGTAGTAGATCTAGACACATGTTGTAGTAGTAGATCTAGACACATTTTGTAGTAGTAGATCTAGACTATGTTGTAGTATTAGATCTAGACACATGTTGTAGTAGTAGATCTAGACACATGTTGTAGTAGTAGATCTAGACACATGTTGCAGTAGTAGATCTAGACACATGTTGTAGTAGTAGATCTGACCATGTGTTGTAGTAGTAGATCTAGACACATGTTGTAGTAGTAGATCTAGACACATGTTGTAGTAGTAGATCTAGACACATGTTGTAGTAGTAGATCTAGACACATGTTGTAGTAGTAGATCTAGACACATGTTGTAGTAGTAGATCTAGACACATGTTGTAGTAGTAGATCTAGACACATGTTGTAGTAGTAGATCTAAGCACATTTTAACCCAACACATATGATTCCATCATTGCATTTGGGTCACTTTGACCTTCTATGAGATGTGACAGTAAAACCCACCCCCATAAACTTCTCAGCCACCACTTATCATATACAATGCAGGTCACTTTGCTTTCCTTTTGGACCATGGCAACTTGTGCAGGTTCAATAGGCCTAACTGATCTTCAATGTTTTATTTCATTAACAATAATGGTACACTTTACTCTCTGTTTCTTTCCCACTGACATTGTTGTGCTTCTCTCGCCCTCTTACTTTCACCTTTTCCTCTTATTATGAAACCTGAGTACAATGAAGCCAATCCTCTACACATTTTCAACCTTTTTTTTATTATGAATTAATGAAACTTTTAAAATCTTCCTCTTGAATATATTTCCTTCCCTCAGGTATTTGATGATGGTGCTCTCTTCTTTAGCACAGTTGGCTTGCATCATATTGGTAACTACACCTGCATGGATTCTAATGATGAATCCAATGCTCAAATCCACAGACTCAAGGTTCAGAGTAAGTATTGTAATAGAATTTTGTTACTATGTTTAAGTGAATGATGTGCATTATTATATAATTCAATGTCTATGTTTATTTGTTTGTTTGCATTTGCTCTCAAATAGTGGGCTCAAATTTGCATGTTATCTGTGCCTGAGAGCATGAATAAATTGTGCTGCTAATTTACACCAACTCTGTGATATGACTTTTGGTAAAGCACATCCAATTTCATCCTGCCTTTAGATAAGGTAGACTTTCCTAGTCTGTTACAGCCTTCCAATTTATTGACATACATGCTTGTGTTTCATCTTGATGCGACAGTAGTTTGTTGCCATCTATGCTATTTAACTTTGCATGTCAATGTGTCCCTGGGTGACAGTTTTCTGGGTGGAATCAGTAGGCAGGGAGTTGGACTTGGGTCAACTACATCTGTTGTGAGAAATGATCTGCTGGCATCATGTAATTAGATAGTCATTGTGTACACTCAGTACTCGTACAAAACCCTTAATCATCTGAGAGCTTGGTTGCAATAGAGAAAATGCTTGACCGCATAATTGGACTAGGGTTGGTCCATCCTCTTAGCCAAGGTTTTATGCACAAGCACTAAACATCACATTCAAATTTGAGTTTCTACACACTAGTGCAGACTGTACCAATGTGACTTCCAGCCACATGTTTCTGCAAGATGACTTTAGACTTGTTCTTGACTGTGAACACTGCCTTTGTCATGTCTTCCTCATTTCATTGTCCAGAGTATGCTACCACTTTTTCTGTACACTGTTCTCTAGAGCTATGCTGCCTTCACCCAAGACATTGTGCTCAATAAAGGTGAAGTCATGCTTTACCTGGGAATAATCCACATTCATACCAACTTAGGTCATGATAACAGACAACCTGGCAGTACTGCCATTGTCATTGAACACTGTATTGCAACAGTGTTTTGGCTATGGGGAGTGAGAGATAAAGATCAGGGATATTGTTTGTATTATGTGCAACAATTTCCCATTCCTTCTCAGTCTACACTGCCTGGAGGTGTTGTCCGGTGTTCATGCAAACATCCGAACTGCCTGTTATCAGGATACACAATGAGGAAGTGTCATTAGGGTATTTGTTTCTAGTTCTGGGAATCAAACAAAGACCAGTGACAAATCTTTTGCATCCCTGTTTTGTTATTACATACACAAATAAGTTAACATAGAGCTAGGAAATATTCCTGGAAATTGGTCACCAGTTCGTTCTGCATTTGTTCTCAGGCTCTATCTGGCTGGCAGCATGTATTCTGGAAAACAGAATGAACTTGTCATAATTTACAGCATGGCTGTGATATTCAGCTTCAGCATGGCTTTTGGGTCACTGTCTCAAAGGATGTCTTACTGAAACAGCCAATTTCACCTCTAAAACCTCCTTAGTTACCTCTTATAACAAGCTTGGAAGGTCATAGTGTTGCTATTTTGCTTCTTCTTTTGAAACTTGCCAACAGATTGTTCTCTGACAGATTAAATAAAGAACAGCTTCAAATGTTCCATTACTAACATAATAGTAAGAAGAATACCAATCAAATATAAACTTTCAGACAAATTAGAGACAACACAGAATTTCATGATTTATGTACGGTACAATCCATCAGGGGCATGTTGACAGAGAATGAAAGGCAGACTGCAACAGTTCTGTGTAAATAAAGTTTTCCATTTTCCATGCCTTTGAGGCATATTGGAATATGGTTGTTAGACGCATGTTTTCATGACCAACGGATGATTCTGTCATCAAGTCTGCCACCTTTACATCCCAGAAGATCTGGTACTTATTTTCCTTAGGTTGTGTTGACGTAGGAACAGGTGGTGATTTAAAATATTTCTAATTATTCCCCATATTTCCATATATACGAGGCGTGTTCAAATGAAAACGGGACTTGTGGATTTATTTAAAAAGTATCATACGCAATTTAATATTTTCAACGGAATTGAACAAAGCAACCACTTGTGAATAAGAATGCACCTGGGTTCATCAGAAAAAATCTCCGTATGCATTTAGGCAAGCATCCCACTGTTTAGGTAGACGTCGAATGCCGTCCGAGAAAAAGTTGCGTGGCTGTTCTCTGAACCATGTGGTCACCGCTGTCTTCACGTCTGCGTCGCTGTTGAAACTCCACCCCATGTGGTTCAAACTCCACCCCATCCGTTCTTCCTTATGGTGGTCTGTCAACATCCGTGGGACCCACTGTGAACACACCTTCCGATAGTTCAATTTCTTCCGAACAACCATGTGGGCTGTCCCAATTGACATATGGAATTCTTCTGCAAGCGAACGAATGCTCCGACGACGGTCAGTCAGTACTGCTTTATCAAGCACGACTATGGCTTCTTCTGTTGCAACAATATGCGCCTGACCTGGCCGTGCAAGATCTGCCGTTAACTCACGTCCGTCTTTAAACATACGCACCCACTCCATCACTCTGGTCCTCGACAAACATTTGTCACCATATGCTGCCTTCATTCTCCGATGAATGTCTACTGCTTGACGTCCTTCAAATGAAAGAAACTGGATCACAGCACGCTGATTCACTTTGGACGGGTTCGGAATCACACCCGCCATATTGTTAACAGTCTTCTGCAGCACATATGCATGCTGGGAAGATGAACACGTGACCGTATGTAAATTATTGGATACTCATTACTAGTGCAAAATGTCATCAATATCAGTGCGCTCTATCACGCGTGGTGTAACAAGTCCCGGTTTCATTTGAACATGCCTCGTAGAACAGTATAACATTTCAAATGAGCTATAAGTAGTAACAAAATAAGTGGGTTTAGTGAAGTTTTAGTTACACAAATATAAAGAATAGATGTTTCAACACGCAAGCTTTATCAAGACAAACAATGGTGTTTGTTTCCCTCTCTGGATAAAGACTTTCTGGTGGAAATGTTTCCCATATTTGTGTAACATAAAATTGCATTTTAGGTTTATTATATTTATTTTGATTGTGCTTATTAGCACACATATCAACTGACCATATGAAGAACACAACTACATGCATCTTAAATTGGAACCGGAAAACCTCTGCCCTATGTGTTGCAGCACGAAAGGAACAAACTAACTAATATTTTTTTTCATATTGAAAGTGAACAGGTTTTGATAGTTGGGACTTATAGAAGGAATGGAAGGCATCAGAAATATATAACATATCTATGCAAATAAAGTACATGGAAGAAGACCAAAAGTTAGACCAAGGAGGAGATGGACAGGCAACATAGAGGAAGACCTACATGGAACTGGGGATCAGAGGATAGGAAATGTGCCTGCAGCATTAAGCCTTTGTGACTTCCACTGATAAGATATCTGAGTAATCTACCTGCTATCAATTTCAGAAGAAGATGCAGTGCTGATGATTCAAATCCTACTCAAGTTTCTTAGTTCAAAATGGACTTTCTGAGTTCAGATATGTGGTCACAGATTAATTTTATCCAATCCCATAATTAGATTTGTTCTCCAGACTTTTCTACCCAGCTTTTCTACCACTAACAATGAGAATTGTCACCATTTCCCATCTCCAAGTTGTTCTAGTTCTTCCCTATTTTCTCTTTCCCTGTGTGTTTCATGTCAAAGTTGTCCTTGCACTACATATAATTTTCCTGGCACTTCACATAACTTTCCTTGCACTACACAAAGTTTTCCTGACGTTACATAAAGTTTTACTGGCACTTTACATAGTTTTCCTTGCGCTACAGTCTTCTCCCATCCTCAGAGTCAAATCCATCTCTATTTTCTAGATATATGTTATGTTGGCAACCAAGATTCTACACTATGTTTGTTTTTCCCTTTCTGAATAAAAACATTCTTGTGAAATTGTTGATTCTGTCTATTTTTTCAATATAAAATCCATTATAGATATTTATATTATTAATTTCATTTGTGTGCATCCTTTAGGAATATTAAGCTGAAATTGACTGAATGAATGTAGGATGAATACATTTATTTGTACTATTTTGTGGTTCAACAAGAAATGAAGTAATGCCATTTTGTTTACCAGCTATGCCAGTCGTGAAAGTATCACCTGTTACACAGACTCGCAAAGCAGGCTTGGATATTGAGTTGAAGTGCCATGCAGAGGCGGTGCCAAAACCAGTCGTTAAATGGATACAGGGAGGAGAGGTGCTACAATATACATCACACATTACCCATTACTGTAAGTCATAATTTGCTTATTTAAAACTAATTATTTGATATTGTGGATGTATCCTGAGTGAGGGAAAGAGTTGTCAGCTTTTAATTAGTGTTAGTAAATGTACTATGTAGATTTAGTTAATAAAAATGTATAGTTAATATGAGATGTAATTAATAAAAACTAATAGTTAACATTATTGTAATTATAATGTAGATGGTTTTTGGGTCACTTTACTCTATGTGATGAGAAAGCCAACTCCACCCTCGAACCTCCTTAGTTGATGCAAGTGACATGCATGTCTGGTCACAATCATGCTATTCTTTGTCATCCACTCGGGGTTCGGTATCACACAGAGAACTGCAACTGCAGTCAGTTATTGCTCACACATGGGTAATTACAGTCAGGGACTGCTCACTCAGGGCCCAGCATAACACAAATAACTACAGTCCGTGATTTCTCACTCTGGCCCGACATTACACGGCTAATTACAGTCAGTGATTGCTCACTCAGGGTCCTCCACCACATGGGTAACTACATTCAGTGATGAGTCACTCAGGGCCCATTATCTCATGGGTAACTACAGTCTGTGATTTCTCACTCTGGACCCGGCACCACACAGGTAAATACAATCAGTGGTTGCTCACTCAGGGCCCGGCATCATACAAATAAATACAGTAGTGATTTCTCACTCAGGGCCCGGCATCATACAAATAAATACAGTCAGTGGTTGCTCACTCAGGGCCCAGCATCATGCAGTCAGTGATTGCTCACTCAGGACCCGGCTTCATACAAATAAATACAGTCTGTGATTGCTCAGATGGGTAACTACAGTCAGTTATTTCTCATAGGTTCAAAAGAGTATTGAATACACTGTACTCTGGTTTCCCAGCATATTCTTCGTCACACTCAGCAATGTAGCATTCTGTCTGCCAAGAGTACCACTTATAGTACATAACCCCATCTCTTCAAGTGCTAATCCAGAGGAATCTCAGAAAAATTCACTTGTAAACAAAGACATCACAGCCCGGTATCGAACAAACAATTTTATAAACACAAGGCAAATGGATTAATCACTATGACATGGAGTGCCCCCACTGATATTTTATGATTGATTTAATATACCAAAAAAACTAAAATACTTATTGCTACCATGATTGGTAAACACTTGTGATGACATTTAACAAGATTGTGTTGTCTCATTTACAGTTGGAGGAGGCCATGTTGTCATCCACAATGCCCAAGTTGATGTTGATGCTGGAACATACACTTGCAGCGCTCACAATCAAGCAGGAACCACAGACAAGTCTGTATCAGTGTCAGTGCTGCCTTCTTCATCTTCTTCATGTAAGTTTGCAATATCAGCTGTTTTGAAATACTACTGTAATCCTTTATGTAATTCTGTAATGGTGGGACTTATTGAACAACTCAGTTGTCCAGAGCATTACATGGATATCCCTGGTCATGTTGGGGTCAGAGGAAATGAGAGAGCCAACTTATTAGCAGGCAATGCGGCGATAGACTGCACATTGCTGAGAAGAGATAAAGCAGACTTAATGAAAGCAGTAATAAATTAATTTCAATATGAAGATGATGTCAATGAGACTGAGAACGTACACATACAGAGAATGTTAGAAATGAGAGTATCTAGAGGTGAGGGAAGGAAAAGTAAATTTTTTTAGAAAGACCCGAAGATCACACAATCAACACCTGACCAGAACTCTGAGTCTACATACACTGGGATGGCTGCTGGAACGGAGGGCGGAGCACTTATGGGAATGCCCAGTGTCCCATAGTGCTGTGAAGCCAGTTTCTAATCAAGATTCTGTAATCATGCTAAAATTGTATGTCTGTTGTAATTGGGAACATCGTAACAATTATTTTCATTGTCATATGACCACATTTCTGTACTTGGTTAGTCTGCCTGGACATCTGTTGTGTTTTTAACACACTCCATCATCTGTTTAATTTTCAGATATGCTTCAGTATCTATATGTCCACATTACTCTAAGTAGTGTGTGGGGAAAGCAGTGCTCTTATGCTCATCTGTTCTTTGCAAGTTGAGGTCTATAGTTTGGAAGTTGGAAATGCCTCTACATTCTGTTGACGTGGTAATGGATTCATGTATATGCCATTCATTCATTTTCCTTTTGCGCTGAAGTTAGCGCATAGGGCAGAGGTCAGATCTCTCCAATTCTGTCTGTTCAAAGTTATTCTGTGCAGTTCTTGAATAGTATATATGTTGTGGTAGGTGAGTGAGCAGACAGAATTGTTAGCATGGCAACAGTTACTGGTGGTGATTCACTTGACCTTGCTGATGTTTTGGAGTTGGACCAGTTAGAGGATGTGAGGTGTGTTTCTTCTTCCATGTCTGTGGCTAAAATACAGGGCCTGGGAGTGGGGTATGGTGTTGCAGGAGGCAAGAGGCATTTGGAAATCAGAGGAAGAATTATTGACCAACACAGAAATGGAGCAGTCAGTTCCCACATGCTAAAGGACATACTGAATATTAGATTGGAACACCTATGGATTTGTCTGGAGTGCCATGATGATGATGATCTGATGACTAACTAACTAATCATCTGTTTGCAGATTATTTAAACATAGAGTATCATAGCACTGCAAGGTGACCTGGATCTTATGGGAGGATAGTAGACTGGATTGAAAATTCTTGAGACTAATGGGAATTGAACCAGTTCGTTCAATGGCACCAAATCGCCTATTTTCCCTATCTTCCCGTTAGTCTCAAGAATTTTTAAAAATTGTCCTCTGGCTTCCTACTTAAATTTACTTGTATAGACTGGATTGTGAACTTCAAGGGCTGGATGTCACTGGAAACAATCTTAGTCTACTCTTCTAGGGCTTGTAGTGCAGACTTTTGAGAGTCTTTAAATCCTACTAGATCTCTGGTATGATCTGACCAAGCTCAATCTATTGATGGATTAGTTCAAAAAGCTGTTCTCATCGCTATAATTTCTGCCTCATAGCTGGAACAGATACTCTGAATACTCCAACAAGGTGTACCACAGTTGTAGGTGCTCCCATCTAGTTACCTCAAGTATACACCACAACCATCATATGTGGTGGCTTTAAATGTTGGGTCATAAGTGTGGGCATGTATAAATGGTGAATCTATCTATTGTTTCTAGTGCATGTGTTTATATAATTGGTGCCAATTTTTCATTTTTGGCAACTTTATCTAGAAAACATGACTGAATTATTAGCTGCTTTATTTTTAGCCTGAAAAATTTGAAACATGGTAATGAAGTTTTGCTAGTCACTGGAAACTCATAATAGCACACACAAATTGATGACTCGACCAAAAGCCTTGAGCGAGAACACATTCACAACAAAAAACAATGAGTAAGAATGGCACTTTTCACATTCATGTGGCAGAACTAAATACAAATATAACTGGGAAGAGGAAAAACTTGACGGTCAGAGATGAAACAACAGAACAAAAAATAGACAAAACACACCCAAATATCAATGAAACACAACAGAGAAAAAATAAAACATCTGGAATTTCTGGAATGTTCAGATGTACACAGAAATAATTGATATCATCCATATGTCTGACGGGTATTGTCAGGATTCAAAGTATGTTCACATGCCATGGTTTGAAGGAACAGACATTTGTCTATTGTAGATTGTTTTAACTGACATTAGATGTGTGAGTTGTTACTTTTTCATCCCAAAGTAGCTATTGTATTTAGATCTGCTCTGACTAGGTTTTAGTTGCTTAGGGATTATGTAGATATTCGCAGAAATGAGAGAGCTGACCAACTGGTCAAAGAAGGCTCATCCCAATTGCAAGTAACTAAAGCAGTTAGCTACCATACAGTAAAACAGATACTAAGAAATGATTCTATAGATGGTTAGTTAACGCATATTATATGTGAACTAAAACTCACATTTTTACGAAATTTTACTAAGCAACAAAATTAAGAGTGTGTTTAAATTTAGTCTTTGTACAATATTTTATTTATTTGTAAACCTACAGTGATGTACTATACATAAAATATTCAGAATTGAATGAAATTTTTAGAATATGTGTCTGTTGTCTTGTTTGAAGAGTGGGAATACAAAATATATTAACTGATATCACAAAATGGCTGACCATAGTCACGAGGCAAGACCTTTAGAATACTGTGATTGGACGAAATACTACTGTATGTTTATGAAGGCTTTTGGTGAAGGTTTTCTTTGCAATGCATACCACTGTCTTCAATCGTTTTTTAGAAAGATTAGCTAAAATAAGGAAATTATTTATTCGTCTTTTAGAAAGTATGCTAAGAGTTAAACAGCTAGGTGGCAAGGAGGACAACTGACTGTGTCACATATTCTGAAATTAATGGGCCTAGACCAAACGACAATAAAAACTTTCTATGAAGATGAGATGAGAGCAACATTTTCCAACTTAGAACAGGACACATTGCTCTAAGTTATCGTCTGAACAGAATAAATTTAGAACACAAACTAAATTGTAGAAATTACAGTCACCTATAGTAAACAGTGCAACATTTCCTATCTGAGTTTATAGGACTACATAAAATTAGACAAAAACCTCTCCCTCTGTACCCATCTAAACAAAATATCATGGATATTACAGATTGGCATGTGCTGCCCAAGAGTGAAAACTTGCAGCACTGGATAGAAGAAGAATTCAAACACAAAATGAATAGGGGGTTTGGGACTCAAATCCTGATACTTTGGGTGTCATGGTTTTCAGCTGATAAGATACTCAACTTTCTGATAGGAAAATATTTGTCACAGAAACTCATACAATGATAGGTGCATGAAGCTGAAAGATACTCAACACCAATGGAAGATAACCCTGTGTGTGGCTACATTAATTCCAACTAGTTTACCAGTGAATATTCAAAATGGACTCCACAATGCCACTACCAGATCCACCAGCGTTAGTCTTTTAGAAGATGAAGAAATGTATAATTTTGATGGTTCTTGTAACTCATAGGTTAAAATTATATTCAACAGCTCTCTCTCATTTGTTCCACCTTCCACAGAATCTAATAGAGGTCTTCATTCTCATGATAGCAGCCTCATAGGTTTCTGTGCAACCATCCTTCAGATGGTCATGTAGTGACTTCATTATATTCGTCTATAATTTATTTGTTTGTTTTTGTTGTGAAGACATTTTATCTAGTCGTGTTGCATGATACCGTGGTTGCTTGTGCGCCTCTTGGCCTGGTGTCTCCGACTTCAGCATCTGTGCTTGCTTGGGTAGGACTGTGGTCCTGCTTGATATAGCATATGGCCCAACCTATTTTAGTTTCCAGTCTCTGTTGGCTGGGCTAAGCTCCATCTTCACTTCAAAGAGTTAGCCTCAATGGGGATATTCCTCTTGACGAAGGCACAGATGTGCTGGGAAGGTCTCTGTTTTTCATGTACAGTGTTCTTGTGCCAAGAAGAAACTGCTATATAGAGAATTCCAGACTGGTTTCCACAAGGCCAGAAGAGAGAAGTATTTTAAAGACAATCTGAAGCTATCACTGACTCACTCAAATTTGTGACATGACGTATATTTGTGGATGAGTCTAAAACAAGACAGACCTGACAGGTGTCACAGACTCAGTATTGATGAACCTGCTGTAGAGAACCTCATAAAAGCTGAAGCAAGTGGTAGTACAATCTCAACAAAAATGTGCTCGAAGATAGACAGAATCTTCTCTGTGTCCCACGTATGTTTAGAGTATGGAAGGAGAATTCCAAGTATGCATAGGATTCTCAGTTGCATTTATCATTTTCTTCAACCTGGTTTAACTCATCCGCTCATTGCAGATTTCAACTGAGGAAAAACATTCCTCTACTTTTTATTGTATGTTTGGGATTAGATATGTCACCCTTGCTATGATGTGTTTTGTTGATATATTTGTTAAAATTCATTTTGTTTAATTCATATTGTTTTAATAAGTCTTGTTTCTATTTACTTCTGTAGTTTATTCAGTTTTGTTCAATCAATTTTTGTTCTAATCAATTTTGTTCTACTTTAATTTCAGCACAAGAATCAATTAAGGGAGCTGGAACATTTGTAGTATATCATTCTAATGGTATTTCTGCTTATGACCCCTTGAGCTGTCTCCTCAAATATCAAGTCTTTGGGGATTTTGGCAACTTCAAGTTCATTCCAGATGCCTTGGATGGTCCTTTAACACTATGTCGCAAAGAAGAGAACTGTCAATGGGGAGGAGCTGTGAGAGTTGGATCTGAGTTTATCTATGTCAGTCAGACCAACCAGAACAGGGTCGTAGTAATGAATGCAGTGGACACATTAAACCCGCTACAGGTAGAAGTTGTGTGTCAGACAATTTCTGTAACCGGTGGTTGAGTTTAGATTATGTCATTAGCCATTACTTAATATCAAATGTCATCATTACCTATGTCAAATATTGTCATTATTTAACCTTTAGCACTCTATGTTTACAATTATGTAATTTCTCTCCTGCAGCAGAATTATTTTGGGAAATGTTATGCAATAGTTCGTAGATAAGCCCTTGGGTCGCTGGATCAGCAACCAACCAACAAACCGATAGACAGCAACGTTATGTCGTTTTAAGATGCCTGTTTGTTTGTTTGTTTGTTTGTTTGTTTGTTTTGCGTTCGCTCCATTGTAACCATCACAGATAATATTTGTTTGTTTTGCGTTCGCTCCATTGTAACCATCACGGATATCCGTGCGATTTCCGCCGGGAGCGTGATTACGTTGTGCCACCGTTATGCGCCTTGTAGGCCTAGCACATCTGATTTCTGCATGCCTTGACAATTCAGGTGGGCTACCCTTAGCCTGTGACAGCCTCTATATCTGTCTCCAGGCACGCGTTGTGGCGACTCTTCGCCCAGACGATTTTTGCTCTCGTCTGACTAGCACAAAGTGTTCCACTGTCTATGAACTTGGCTCGTGTAATTGGGCGTGCTGTGCCTGTGCCCATTGGGTACTGAACCGTTTCTCATCCATGAGCCTGGTTCCTTAGGGGAAGAACTCAATAGAGGAGTTGGACCTTGGCTCTTTCGCCCTCTTAGCTGAGGTGTCATTCACCGACATCGTGTACCCCTTGTCCAAGTTCGAGTCTCACACCACGCGTTTGAGAGCAAGGCGTTCTCGAGCTGAGCATCCTTGTCCCAATAGCACCTGAGCCCATCAGGTACTGAACCCTTTCTCTCTTCAAGTGTATTTCCGGTGTAGGAAAACCTGACAGTAGAGTTGGGCCAGGGCTAAATCGTTGTCCCTTTTGTGCCTGAGCCCATCGGGTACGGAACCCTTTCTCTCTGCAAGTGTACTTCCGGTATAGGAAACCTTGACAGTAGAGTTGGGCCAGGACTACCATCGTTGTCCCTTTCTTGCTTAAGTCCATCGGGTACAGAACCCTTTCTCTTCGCGAGCATATTTCCGGTTTAGGAAGGCTCGACATTAGAGTTGGATTAGGTCTTCTTGCTTTACCAAACGCCAATGAATGGGTCTGGGTCTCTGCCTGTAAGGAACACAGGTAACTAGAAGCTCGACTCGAGCTGACGGAGCTTGTAGTTCCCCTTTCCTAGGGACTTTTCACTTTCTATTTGCAGTTCGCGCTGCCCTCTAGCGCTGTTCTGCCCTTTCATTGTTTCATTGTACTCGGTATGAAATCTATTTGTCTCTCGCCATGCATCTACCTTTACGCTGCCCCTCAAATGTTCGGACTGGACTGACTAGCTTCACTGTATGTCGACAATGTCGCTATATGTGGTGATGCTGGTGGTGTCGGAAATATTGTCTGTCTCTTGTGCAGTCAAATCTCTTTCCATCTGCTACCTCCACATTCTCGGACACGATCCCCAAATGATTTGGCCAGAATCAGCTCGAGCTGCTGTATTTCTGTTTCCAGGGTGCACCGTGTGTAGGTACATTTGGGATCTTGGTTATCTGCTAACCCTGGGTCCGCCTAGAGCAATGCGTTCCCTTTGCACCCCTAAGATGCCTGTGACTCTTTTAATCTATTTTCTTCTTGGTCTTCCCCTACCTCTTGGTGATTCTATTCTCATGTTGTATGCTGTTGCTGATGGACAGTTAGGATTCATTCTCATTAATATAGCCGAACCATTACAGTCTTTCAATATTTTTTACCACAGTTGTTAAGTCAACAGTTCTTGTAAACTCTTCATTTCTCACATGGTCTCATTCTTGTTTTGTTTCCTGCTTTTTTAAAAACATCAATTCAGCAGATTGTTTAACATCAACAGTTAGTAAACTTGCTTGAACATTGTTTTCCTTTTCACAGGTGATTGACACTGATAAACGCCCACTCAAGTTGTGGTATGTCAAACACCTGGACCAGGTTTGGGTTCTCTGTGGAAACTTGGAACATGGAGATGGTAACAAGACCATTGTTGTAATCAGAGATGCCAGCCAGCCTATCCAGCATCGTTCAGTACATACACAGCCTGTAGGAAACCACTTTGATATGGTTAGTGTCCAATTTTCTCAAGATATTATCACTGGCTCTGTGGTGGAGAGGTAGACTGTATATAGATCAGTCAAGGTACCAGGTTTAATTGTCACAGCAGCAACTTTAAAAGAGATGTTTTAAGATGGATCCACCTCATTACGGCCAACTCCTTGAAATGGAAATAGGGATTTAGTCCGGCCAACAGAGGAGGAAGAAAACTAAGATTGGTCAAGCCATTTCTGACATCAAGCAGGACCAAAGTCCTTCCCAAGCAATCACTGGTGTGTAAGTCAGAGATACCAGACCAAGCTGTGCACCAACAATCATGCAGCACAACTAGATAACATGTCTTCACAACATGGACCAAGAGGAACATAAGATAGGACAACACCAAAAACTACATTGTGAAGAACAACAGAGGGTTAAATTGAAGGGAATAGACCAGAGTTGGGGTGTGTTCTGAAGGTTAGCTATTATCCAAGCAAGGAGTTTATTGTTGAACTTCATGGATACCACAAGATACAATTATCAAAGTCTGCTTTAACAGAATCTTGTTAAGGAAGTAATTGAAATATATCCTATACAGAACATTACTATTCAATTATTGTTGAATGTTTAGATGGAATTAATTTTCAAGATCTCCCTGGCATGGTGGTTAAGTCATTAATTCTGTGCTCTAGTGGTCATGCGTTCAAATCCTGCTTTCAACATCTTGTTTACAAGTTGCATTTTTTCGCAGATCCCTCAGGATGATTGATTGAGGCTATGGACATGTACTATAAGTGGTACTCTCATCGAGCATTTTGACTTCATTGACAGAGACATAGTACATAGAATGCTGAAATTTGATGTAATGATCCTGAAATAACAAAATTTTGTTGCTTATCAGAAAGCGATTGCAGAAGATGAAGAAGAAGAAGTAGAATATTATATATGACATAATCTGAATACAATGAAGTCATCTACCTTTTTTTATATATATATCTATCATCTTTTCTCTGCTTTTGCTGTGAGATGTTGCAGGATTACATCACAATCTATTTTCGGACTAAGGCACGTTTCATCACTTGCTATGCAGTAAAATTATGAGATCTCATAATGTCAATAACTCCTTCAATTCACCCTCTTCTTGTCTTCCTTTGCCTCTTGGTGTTTCCATTCTCACACTGTTTGCTCTTGCTGCTGGCCAATATGGGTTCATCCTCATGAAGTGATTGAACCATTTCAGTATGTTTTTTAATATCTTTGACCACAAATGTTGTTCCAATAGTTCGTGTAATCTTATCATTCCTCACACAACCTTTTCCTGTTCTGTTTGTTGCTTTTCTTAATCATCTCATTTCACAAACAGTAAGCTTTCTCTCTTGTCCTTTAGTTAGTTTCCATGTCTGACATTGATAACACAAAATGTGGTACACCTTTCCATCCCATCTTTTAGGTACCACTAATTCATCCAGTTGAAACAATGTGGATAATTGGCTTTTGAACCATGAGCTAATTCTACCAGATTGTAGAGCCCTTTATTCACTCTTATCACCAATCACACAAGAATATAAGGTTCTATCCTAGTAGATTCCAATACACTGTTCAGGTTTTTAATCATACATTTTAGATAGTCACTGCTCATGACAATTCGCTGGTATTTGTTGCTACATACAATAATAAACATGACTGCTGATAATTCAATCATGGCGGTTTGAGTCTCCCGAGAAATAAGCAGAAATCGGTTGTGTTTCTCCAAAGCAGAAAAAGTACTACCTGTTGATAATGTCCGTACTCTACATTTCTTCTTCATGCTGCACACTTCGGGTAGGGGCTCTCTCAGTGTGTAACTTGCAGAAATAATGAGTAAGCATTACAAATGATTGCTGATAAATAATGACACTGCACATTGCATGAGTGTATGGTAGCATGGCATGGAGAAACAGTACACACTGTGCCACATCTCTATAGCATCTTAAAAGTTATCATGCAGAATTTATGTGGATATCAAGGACAACAACCACAAACACCACATTTCATGCTCCTCTCGTTCCTATGCAAGATTATTTGTCCAAATAAAACTTGTTGCATTATTTCTGATTGTGTCCCTTGTATATGTTTTCATGTCTCTTTGTATCCTAGTTATGGGTAAACTTCATGTCACTAAAGTTTGTTCCGTTTAATACGTGTTGGTCTCTACTAGGACAAATAATAATAACAAAACATTAATAAAGTATTACAGTGTAACATATGAAACCTTGTGTTACATTCAATATCCCTGTATCTGCAGGTTCAGGATTTATTTATAGCTCCATCCAATGACCTGAATCATGAATTTGAGTTTGGATATGTCTCCCATCTGGGACAAAATGGACTATTCAAGATCAACCTTGAGGATATGAGTTACACGAAAGCCATTGATCTGACAAACTATGGATGTGTGCCAACTAATATTGCTTTTGTTCCTATTGGTAAGTTCAGTAGTAAATACACTCCATGCTTATACACGTAAGATAAGTAGTTTGTGACATTAGTGATGTCAGTGGTTTGTAGCATAGGTGGTTTGTGATGATGAAGTAATCTCTTTAGCTGTGAGTAGGCAGCTTTTGACAGAGCATTGCCTTTCTAACAAAAGTACAGGTTCTTCTCAGTTGTTCAACAGTTGACATCTGGACTCAAAAAAGATTTTGTCTCAAAGGCATGGTTGTGTAATTTGGGGGGGGGGGGTGTGTGCTCATGGATGTATGTTTAGTCCCTGAAGGGAGGTATTTCAGTGAGGCGGTATTTCAGGATTACCTCGTCCTGCCAGAGGCACAGCATACACATCTTGGCCAACTATCTCATCATTCTTTTGTCAGATTTGTTTACCTATCTGCAGTGATAGCACATCTAGCATTCCCATCACATAGGAGTCTGCCACATAATGACAAAGGTGTAATGTTTGCTGGGCCTACATCTCTTTGTCACCCATGGGGATTATTTGATAGAAAACCAAAGTAAGAAATTTAGGCAAGATGTGACAATGATGATTTTATCACAGGTGAAAGGTTGTCAGGCTATCCCTCAAATTTCTTTACTTAGTCCTACAACATGCATTCTTCGCACCCTGAAATAGCAGGCTATGCCCCTGTTGCCACACGGACAGGGTGGTTTGTGGCATTTCTGGTATATAGAATGGGTAGTGTGTGGCATAGGTGGTTTGTGGCATTTTGAAATAAGTAATCAGTCATTTGGCATATGTTTTCATGTCTTAAGCTGGTTATCAATTTTAATATTTTGGATATATGATACCTAGTTTAACATTTCTAATAGATAATTATCAAGTTTAATTACCTCCTGAAGGTAATTGCCAAGTTTAAAATTTTTTCATGAAGATCATTACCACGTTTGTTTTCCTTAAGGTCATTGTATTGTGTCGAAAAATGTGTGTTATATACACATAACTAAACCATCAGGCACTCACAAGGTTGTAAAAGCATACCATATATTGATATGTAGAATGCTAGCAATATTTATCCTACTTGTGGTATGGAATACTTTGACAGAATTAAAATGTGCAGTCACTTAGTGCACAAATGATGCGCAACAGATATCAGGGTATATTAATATGAAGATGTTGATATAGAGGGATCACAGAGCCTCTAAGGTCTGTATTCACCTGGTTATCCTTTACCCTGAAGCAACTCAAACAAAAAAATTATGCAGCTTCCTCTAGAATATGGCCGTTTTGTATGATTTCTGTTTTTCTGTTTGTGTTTGCTTTTTTACATAACGTTTTTATTTATTGAGTTATTGATTAAATTTGTGAGAAAATAGAGATAAGTGGATGCTGAATATGGTTTGGAGGTATTGTTTGCTTGTGTGTGTCTGTGTTATGTTGTGGACAACCAACAGGTACAGTGGACACACGCACACAAAGGACTTACAATTTCAAGTTCATCCAAATATCCACAAAATATATGGGTCAGAGTATACACAGATGGGTCAGCACAGAATGCCGTGAGGAATGGAGGTGCAGGTGTATATATAGAATATCCACACAAGCCTAGAGATACAATCAGAACACCGACAGGAAAATTCTGCAATAGTTATGATGCAGAAATCCAGGCAATTAGTGTGGCAGCTAAAAAACTGCTGAACTCCAACTCTGACCTACAGCCTGTGGTATTCCTGACAGATGCAAGGTCAGTGCTTCAAGCTCTCCAGTCTGAAAAACTAACAGACTTGAAAAAACTACTTAGCGAATTGTCTTACCAGTATAGGGTAACCATGCAGTGGATACCCTCTCACTGTGGAATACCCGGAAATTAAAAAGCAGACCAACTGGCTAAGGAAGGTGCTGCCGAAGACCAACCAGATATACCAATCACCTACCATCAGAAGAAACAGATGATCAAGTCAATAAGAAAGCCACAAACACCAACACAAGATGACTATCATATTATGAACAGACCAGAACAAGTTATAATTCTACGCCTCAGAACATGACACAACCGACTCCGCAGTCACATGTTTACAAAGTTCAAGATTGGCAACACGGCCATGTGTACATGTGGACAGGCAGCACAGAGTGCCAAACATATACTTCAAGAGTGTTCTGAGCATGAAACGCTGAGGCAGACATATTGGCCAGAGGAAACAACACTGGAATCAAAACTCTATGGGACACTGTATGAACTACAAAAGACAGTGAGTTTTATTAAGGAGACAGAATTACAGATATAGACATGTTTCAAGTGAACGAAAGAAGAAGAAGAAGTTCATCCATAGGCTTATCTGTAGAAAACTCAACTCCCAATCTCCTCGTCATAAATGACAGCATGTACATTCACTATTAAATATTATCAACATCTCCCTCAACCCCCACATGTTGATCTACAGTACCTGCAACTCTGAAGCCTTAAAAATCATCTTTGTCCGAATAATCATCCATGAAGAATTCCCCAAATTTAGGTCCACATAGTTTGGCTTTCAAACATTAGGTCGAATAAAATACACTACGGGTCCTTCAAATACAGGGGTAAGATCAGGGATAATCACTCTAGCACATAGTTATTATAAGAGCATGATGGGAAATTAACATGGAAGATTGTTGTCCATGATTACAAATTGCTACCTTAATGTGACATTGGAGTAAAGGTAAAGGTAGGTCCCATGGCATCTGCCGTTGGGGATGAAGATAACTCTTCATGTACTAAGCCGCAGCAACTATTAGGTGGGGTGGCCAGTTCCCTTCCTTGCTGTTTTTTACCTTCCCTAACTCATGCGTCAGGTACTCATTTACAGCTGAGTCGACTGGAGGAGTGGTCGTGTCAAGTGAGAAATCACAACCCTGGTTTTTTTTATATGTCCGGACGTGGTTTCGAACCTGGCACTCTGTAACCAGATGATAGCAAGCAAGCTCACTATCCACTAGGCTACAGCGCTCCTTAACATTAGATTGCTACAGGTTAACATACACTTCATTCTTCCTCAGGTGGACATGTGGTCATCCAGTGTGTCTCAGCTGCAGATCACCACACCTTACAGTTGATCATGGACTACCTAACAGACACAATCACCTCAGCCACATCCTATACTGGTCGGCCAATGGTTTCACCTGATTCACGTCATCTAGTCACAGTGGATATGCTAACTGGAAAAGTCATTGTGTCATCTGTCTCAGATGAAGGTAAACTGTTATTTAGTGATCATGCAAATAGCATAGTCATCTATAATCCATAACGTCCATAAGCAATCAGGATTGTATGGATACTGCACTAACACAGTCATCCAGTGATTTCTATCTTTAGTGATACAGATAAGAGTAGAAAAATTGTGACCAGTCCATTCATTGATGTTGACTATCCATGATGTTCTTTGTCTTCTTCTGCTCCTTCCACCTTTGACTATTTACAGCTGGATCTTTTTTTACAGTTTTGAAAACAAATGTCTCCGAAAATTGTTGAACATAAAATGGAGCGATTTTATCACATATAGAGAACTAAGAATTAAAAGACACCAAGAATATGTTTCAAATGTTATAAGAAAATGCGGATGGTAATACCTGGGACACGTTCTAAGACTAGATGAAAACAGACTGAACCAACAAGCCCTTATGTGGACACCTGAGGGAAACTGAAAAATGAGACACAAAATTACCCTAAAAAGCACCACCATGCTTAAAGAAGGAAAAATAATTGGTTGCAAGTCCATACAAGTTCTAAAAGTACAGGCAGCGGACCCCAACACATGGAGAATCAATACCTCTGCCCTATGTGGCACAAAAGGAACAAACTAACTAATTTGTATTTTTACAGCAGTCTCACTTATTATTGATTGTTCTATTTAAGTATGTGGTCATTGAAGTTATCACATGTCAAGAACCCTGATCTCATTGAAGTTATCACATGTCAAGAACCCTGATCTCATTGAAGTTATCACATGTCAAGAACCCTGATCTCATTGAAGTTATCACATGTCAAGAACCCTGATCTCATTGAAGTTATCACATGTCAAGAACCCTGATCTCATTGAAGTTATCACATGTCAAGAACCCTGATCTCATTGAAGATATCACATGTCAAGAACCCTGATCTCATTGAAGTTATCACATGTCAAGAACCCTGATCTCATTGAAGTTATCACATGTCAAGAACCCTGATCTCATTGAAGATATCACATGTCAAGAACCCTGATCTCATTGAAGATATCACATGTCAAGAACCCTGATCTCATTGAAGATATCACATGTCAAGAACCCTGATCTCATTGAAGTTATCACATGTCAAGAACCCTGATCTCATTGAAGATATCACATGTCAAGAACCCTGATCTCATTGAAGATATCACATGTCAAGAACCCTGATCTCATTGAAGATATCACATGTCAAGAACCCTGATCTCATTGAAGATATCACATGTCAAGAACCCTGATCTCATTGAAGATATCACATGTCAAGAACCCTGATCTCATTGAAGATATCACATGTCAAGAACCCTGATCTCATTGAAGTTATCACATGTCAAGAACCCTGATCTCATTGAAGTTATCACATGTCAAGAACCCTGATCTCATATGTAACCAAGCCCATAACATTTCTAACCAAAACACAGGTCCTTCTCATTTCAACCAAAATGACACTAGGATTCATATACAGTTATCTCAAAGGTGTTTTTGTGTTAGATCAGGTTTTTGGATGCACATTTAGTTCCCAAAGGAAGGTATTCCATTCTCCCATGATTGCCACATCCTGCACACACTTCTGGACCAACTATCTCATCATTCTACCATCAGATCTGTTGACCTATGAACAGTGATATAGTATTCTCCGCCACCTAGGAATCTCCCACAAAAGAATTCCAGGCCCTGGTTGCCACATGGATATGGACACACAACTAGAACATATAAGTAGACAATCGGTGGCATGGAACCCACAGGGAATAAGGAAACAGGGAAGGCCTAGAAACACATGGAGAAAAGAGACCATGAAGAACTTGACTGATTTGGAAACATGGAATGAGGTTGATAATTTATTAAAGTGTAGAGACAAATTAAAAATAGAGATAAATTAAAAATTCATATCTGTGGCTTATGAAAACACCTCAGAGATTGA
This sequence comes from Meghimatium bilineatum, assembly GCA_034231615.1. Lineage (NCBI taxonomy): Eukaryota > Metazoa > Mollusca > Gastropoda > Stylommatophora > Philomycidae > Meghimatium > Meghimatium bilineatum. The sequence continues at coordinate 29,921,264 of CM067321.1, forward strand.
TTGATAAGAAAAATTAATACAAACCAGGTTACACTAAACAGCCAAACAGGAGGTAAACTACTTAAAACAGCCAAACAGGAGGTAGACTACTTAATGCAGCCAAACAGGCGGTAGAATTGTATGCATACCTTGATAGCAAAAAGTGATGTTTTTTTTCTATTGTTCTCAGGTGTTCTACAAACAACATACGATGTTACAGTTAGTGCCAGCATAAGTGATGTTGATTTTGTGTCCGCCAATTTTCACCATGGTTACGACCTGGTGATGACATCAGCTGACGATGATGATGTCATTCTTATGAACCTGATCACAGGGAAAGTAGAGAAACTGAAAGGTTTGTCATTTTGCTCAACTCCTATATCTTTGAGAATGTTTAGATTCCTATTAGACTTACATTTGTCATTTACATACATTTGTAATTTACTTACATGTGTAGTTTACTTACATTTATCAGTTACATTTTTTCAGTTGACTCAATTTCTTTAAGTGATAATAGTAAGGATAAGTAATATAATGTTACTTGTACTACAAATCTAATAAATAACTTTCATTAACTTGTTATAGCAAACAATAGAAGGGCAAAAGACTGTACACTCACTCTCCCCTCAACACCGAAAGGTACATGAGGACAGAAAGAAGAAGATAGCAAACTGTTTTCTTGATGATTCACTTCTTCTCAACCTCTGGGTGGCAATCCAATACTGGGCAATGGCAACATGTCTGCTGTGCCATTATAGCTTCTCCATGAATTGCAAAGCTATTTATGAGTATATTTATTTGAACTGGCCGTGGTCATATAAAAAATGTGTATCACACCAAGATCTCACAATGGTTGAGAAGAACTGGTTGAGATTTACGTGTAATCCTTTCATGTACCTCTGATGTGGTCTTTAGCTACATTTTCCTAGATATAAGGGAAGGGCACAATGTAAAAATCTGTGAGGCCTTGCTCACAACTGTGTGTCTCAGGAGTTGTCTGTCTCTTACTCATTTTCCTTCAGAATTTTCGTCAAATAATATCTGTTGTGGAATACAGTTATTGTTCATTCTTCTCAAATGACCCAGTCATCTTAGTTGTCTACTGCTGAGTGTTCCAATTGATAGTAATTTTGCTAGTTTCAGAACTTCTTTATTGTGTCTTGCCACCTGATGATAATTATATTTACTAAGTTAACAAATGAAATGACTTATTTTTTTAAATTAGATTTTGATTCTTCTCTCATGTTTTGAGTTTGATGTTCATGTTTCTGAGCAATATAATAAAGTGATGAGAACACAAGCCAAATAGATCTGTATAAATTTGCTATTTTATATTTACTTTGATCTGTTAATAATCTGCCAAAATTAGTCGCTGCACTACCTATTTGTACAGATTATCTACCTCTTCTTATATAACATCAAGGGGTAACAATATGACAATAAGAACTTTAAAAGAATATACTGTTAGGCTAAGAAACATAGATAATGAAAAAACAGCTAGAAGACAGAATTGGTGCCTTTGAGATATATATATATATATTGTTCTTGCCGATATCCAAATGCTGATAATAATTCTATTCTTGTCAGCACAATGACATTCTTAAAAAAATGCATTTCTTATGAAGTTGACTTAGTGATCCTTACAGTAAGTTAGTGACTGTTAAAGGTGTCTGTAGAAGTTTTTTCCTGGCAGTTGAAAGGTAAGGGCAGTCAATAAGGAGGTGTTCTACTGTTTCATTAGAATGAGAGCAGTGTCTACAAGTGGGTAGTTGCTGGGGTTTGATACAGTTTAAATGACTCATGATCCTTTTATGTCCTGTTCGAAACTGAAAATTTCACTACATACATTTCAACTAGTCATCCCATTTGCCCATCTGTTCAGCCAGATTTCCCTGGTGTTGTTACTGAGAATCTGTTTGACTGTTCTCATACTACATGGTCTTTGCATTTGTTATTTTGCATCGCCTCTTTTTTGCACATCTGTCCGCTACTTTGTTTCCTGCTAAATCGCTATGTCCAGGGATCCATTGCATGATCACACTGATTAGATCTGATTGGATATGAAGAGATAAGACTGTGTGCTGTTCTTGCTATGTGGAGAATATCTTGATTTTATGTTTAAGTGCTTCAAAAACTGACTGTAAAAATGACTATGTCTGATTGTTTGTTTCATGAGATCAAACTGTTGGTGTATTAACTCAATGGCTGTCTTGATAGCCTCAGCCTCTGCTTCATAATTTGAGAAATTTTCATCAGAAGTCACAGAGCTGTTTATAGTTTCTAGGGCACATATCCTCAGGATTGTTGGGTAGTGTTCCCTTATTTAATGTTTTATCTAATAATTTTGTTTGTATAGTTGGTTGGTGCAAGTTCTCCAAAGAGGGCGGTCCGAGGTATATGTTTTCTAGTTCTCTCTCTTGCCATAGATTGTGTTTGTCATCTTCCTCTTCGGATATATATATATAGTATAGACAGTTGTTTTAGTCTTTTTGTTTGTTTTCAAGTGTCAATAAATATTTTAATGGATGGTCATTTTTTTGTCTTTTGTACCTTTCTACCGATTCTGTCAGTGCTCTTTTCCGTTTGATATCTAGCGGCTCTACATTTGCATCTATCTCACTTGCTACTGTGAGTGTTGATCGCATCCCTCCACAGATTAGTCTCAGAGCTTGGTTCTGCACCCTATTCAAGGATGAGATAGTAGTATTGCTCACAATAGTCTGAAGAGGAAAGCTATAATCCATTACTGATCTCACATAGCCAAGATACAGTTGGCGGAGAGTCTGTTTGTCTGCCTCCCCTCTCTTTCTCCCCCCGATTGTACTAGCTAGTCTCTTAATGAGGTTTAGACGTTTACTTGCTTTTTCTCTTAGATTTACAATGTAGTCTTTTAATGTTAGTTGTCTGTCTAGTTTTACTCCAATGTAAACAGGGATTTCTTTCTTTGTTAATATTTTCACACCCATTTTGATATTGACATATCTTTTTGGCTGTTTTACAACTGTGAGAAAATAGTGTAAGCAGTTTTCTGTGTATTGATTTTTAGTTTCCACAATTCACAATATACTTAGGTTTTTGAGGAGAGCTCTATTGATCTTTACTTTTGTCCGAATGGGATATTTGCCAGTGGTCCAGATGGCTAGGTCGTCAGCAAACAATGCTTTTAACACACTGAGATCTTTCGCTAGATCATCAATATAAATAAGGAAGAGTGTGCAGCTTAGAGGGGAGCCTTGAGGTAGTCCCTCCTCCAGCGATCTTTTCTGGGATAGTGTACCGGCATAGATTGTGGCTATGGTCCTGTTTGTCAGGAAGGTATGTATCCATATAAACATATTCCCACTTATTCCCATTCTGTTCATCTTCAGCAAGTGTCCCTTTCTCTAAACTTTGTCATAGGTTTGCTCATGGTCAATGAACACTGCTAATGTGCTTTTTCCTTCTTGGAAACCATCCACAACATTTTGTGTGATTATGAAGAGAGGGGCATATGTGCGACATTTGTGCCTGAAGCCTGCCTGGTTGTTATCTAGACAGTCTTGGTCTTCCAGCCACCAGTATAGTCTGTTGTTAATCATTCTCTCACCCATCTTGCCTATGCATGAGATGAGGGATATGGTCCTAAAACTTCTTGGTGTTCCTGTCGGTTTTCCTTTCTTAAGAATCGGGTTGATGGTTGCTGTGAGCCATGCTGATGGCAACTGTCCCTCCTTCCATGTTCTATTAATAAACCATAGGAATATTACTTTTGCCTTTGGTCCCAGGTTACATATCATTTCATTTCTAATTTGATCTTGTCCTGGAGCTTTTTTTTCTAGCCATTTTCCATAATCCCATGTTCAGTTCTTATATTCTGAATTTATAGGTCATTGAATGGTACAATAATGTTATTGGCATTATGGGTTTGGTTGTTTACTGCAGACATCTCCATCCCAAAGAATTACATGCAAATGTCTTCCTCTGTCGGAAACTGGTCATGTGGTTAATTGCCCTCAGGAAGTCTCTATAAAAAATCTTTGCTTTTGGGGATTCAGGTACCGTACACTCACTCTCCCCTCAACACCGAAAGGTACATGAGGACAGAAAGAAGAAGAAGAAGAGGTAGGGTTCACAGAGATGCATTCCCCGCTGATCACAAGCACTCAGGCAGGCCTTGATTCTGTGACTGATATTTGTTATGACTGTGTCATGTCCTGCATCCTATGCGTTCACGATTCTCCCCAGCATCGAGTTTCCAGATTCCCCATGAGTTTTCTTGACCCTGCTTCCAATGTCTCAAGATTAGGACATGTTCTGACTGTGGGTGCAATGTCTGTTTCAAGACACTCTCACTGCAACTGGGACATTAGGTAGGGTCTGGATCCACTCAAGGTAGAGATGTTGCTCCTCACCATTCAGGATCCTTGGTGAAGGCATCGAGATTAGACAAGAAAGTGTGTAGACAAGAAAAGAGAAAGAAGGAGAGACCTGGGTATACTGCCAAGCATTCGGTTGCTCCCATAGTAAGCTTTCTTTGAAACAGGGGTACCTCATGAAGGTGTTTCTATGGAAGCTTTGGTATGCCTTATATATATGTTTATATATGCTTTTGATGCAAGAAGCTTAGACTGTGAGAGGTTGTTGTGGAGCGCTTCATGAAGTCCTTGTCCGTAAGTGGAACGTCCAGCCCAGACCCTATATGCTCTATCCACCCCCATATATATATATATAGGAAAAATTTCATTTAGAAAAAAAAGTCCAAGTTCTGGTAATACTGCATATTTTTAAAAAACTACTGCAGGAAGTAAAAATCACATAAATATAATATTTTGGACATTTGACGGGAGATGACACATTTTTTGAGACCTTACTTGAAGGTAAAGTTAAGATGAGATGATCAAGGTGTCTTCTTATGATCCATCACCACATGGCATTGGCTGTCATGTATTTTCACAACCTTCTATTTTGTGTGCTGTCAATGATTTCCGATGCTATCTTTTCCCATGCCACAATGCTAGTTTGTCAAGCATCTTCTCTCTTGGTTTTTCCCCACCCCTTTTGCTCTTCAACTTGCCTGTAGTTACAACGTGTTCCAAATTCCCTCTTCTAATGATGTATCCAAAAATAGATACATATAAAAGAGATAGAGTTATAAATTCAAAGGAAATATCATGAGATTTACAGTATACAGTCTATCGCAGTGCACCATCAAGGCAAGAGACGAAGAATGTTGGAGTTCTGTTGCAGCCAAACTTTGCTGCAGTGACAGCTATTGAGTTTCCAGATAATGACTTTTAACAAATTTAGCTACAATTTTATATTTATTTTTCCTAGAAGCCAGTTTGTTATAAATCTTTGAAATATTTCTTTCTTTGTTTAACAAAAGTAAGTTTATGTCTATATTATTTATTTGAAAATTCACTAGGTTCCAAGTACTCTGGCAAGTCCAGTTCCTGGAATCCAACATCAGTCTCTCGTCACATTGTCACAGGAAGTGTCATGAGTAACTACATTATGACACCATCAAAGACATCACTAGTCATACTGGATACCAAGTTCAAACAGGTTGAGTGTGAATTTCTGGATTCGGTTAGCAGTGATGTTATGATATACATCCCTAGTGTCTACACCAGCTAATGAGTCAAAATGTGCCACATTGGCAGTCATGGGAAAAAGTCTAGTTTAACCCTTTTTTTCACAGATCTTAGTCAGTACTGCCAGGATAAAAACAAGTTTGAATGCCATAATTTATTTTTGTTGGTATTTTGTGCTCTTTACAGATCTTTGAATTTTTGTTTACATCTGAGAAGTTCATTTATAAGCAATGAAAAGGTGTTTACTCATTCCTGAGCATGAATTGAGGTTTGTCAGTCACAGCTATTGATTAGTTTTTGTAAAATTATTATAATCATAATAGCTGCATATGAGTTCAAATTGTTAATGTGATGGATTTCTTTTGTGTGCAGTGAAGTTATAGGTATTTTATTTTACATTTCATTACAATCAGTTATAGTATATGAGATCTGGATTGATATTATCATGTAAATGAAGTTGCATATTCTTACATTTTCATTTTTACATTTAGATTTTTCTGTTTGAGAACATATTCTAGAATTTGTGAATATATTTGTTATTGACATGTGAAAAAAAAACCTTCTTCAAAATGTGTTGTGAAGAAAACAATGTGCAGCCTGGCAAGCTCATGTTAATGTGTCAGCTAATATTATGTTATAGATTGATCACGTTGTTATTAATATTTGATTTTTACATACATAATACTAGCATGAGTATATTTTTATTATTGATTTGATATTCATTACTCAGTTTTACTCTAGTTTACCATTACCTGGCAAGGTTTATATATGGTGACATAATGTTTTAAGTGGGTTTTTAATATATTTTTTAACAGAATTGAGTGAAGTTTTTTCAGAGCTTGTTAATTCTTCTAGTATAAATCAATGTTGGCTCAATAACTTGAGCCATGTTATAGTGCAATTTTGTGGCACATTTTCATATTACACAAATCTTAATCACCGTGCAAATTTTTTGGTATCATATGTATGAATGTATGTCTGCATACGTATTTCTGTGTGTGTGTGTGTGACTGTGTGCATTATGAATGACAGTTTATGTTAATGCAGCTTTGCAGATTTCTGTGAAATGTGTGTGTGCTGATAGCTTTGGGTTGGTGTGCTTTCTTTCTGGCATTCTTGACCGCAAGTGTTTTTAGGGGTGACTGTGCAATTGGCTCACTGTACTTGTTATATTATATCATATATATATATATATATATATGTCTGTTTTTAATCTGCTTTTGATTATCCCTTTGCTATTATTCTACTGTTCTACTTACTGTTATTTACTTGTTCATAGTTGATAAATTGAATCTATATCTTCAGTATGTCATTACATCCAAATGTATTTGTTGTCAGTATACTTTCATCGGAAGCTAATATCTATTTTTTTTAAAACACTTTCAAAATAACTAGTCTACAAAAACTTGGATCAGAAATATTATCATAAATTTACAAACATTATCACACATTTTTCCAAAAGTTATCAAATTTGAAGCGGCATCGTAAAAAATTTCTATAGTAGCAGATTTTACGGTTACATAAAAATGATGCTGTATATTTTAAAGTGTAATGCACCTCTGATTGCAGTGATCTTTAAAAAGATCATATTATTCTAAATATTGATTATCTGTTTAAAAAAATGTTATTTTTGAGTCGTTACATTCTAAATAATGATCATTTATATATAGAAAAAGGGCAAAGTATTCAAAGGTCACTTTTATGCCAACCTTCATTATGGAGACATATAGTTTACCTAATTTGTCACATTATAAATATCAATGATTTATTTTTAACCCCTTCGATTCTAATAAGACATGCTGTATCTTCAGAAGTTTAGACAATAATTAATGATGTTTTTTTCTAGACTATACCTACAGTACATGTGTGCCAAATGTAAGTAAAACCCACTGTAGACCTAATGAATAAAATTCTGGTTAAAATAAAATACAATAAATATTTCCCATAAATATGTGAGGTAGGTGATAATATGTGTTCCTGTGTGGATGTCAGAAATTAAAATATATTGACACAATAATGTTTGACTCAAATAATGGAAGGTCAGGTCATGAAAAGTTTTTCAATTGTGTAGGCTAACCCTTTGTTCTATATATTTATGTATGGGGGAGGGGGGGGGGGAATGATAAATATGTAGTGTCAAAGGGGTTAAAAAAAAGTCAAATTATTCTGTCACATTGCAGTCTTCGCTGGTGATCTGATCTGTTACATTCTGTCACATTGCAGTCCACCTTCGCTGGTGATCAGATCTATTACATTCTAAGTGTCACATTGCAGTCCACCTTCGCTGGTGATCTGATCTATTACATTCTAAGTGTCACATTGCAGTCCACCTTCGCTGGTGATCAGATCTATTACATTCTAAGTGTCACATTGCAGTCCACCTTCGCTGGTGATCAGATCTATTACATTCTAAGTGTCACATTGCAGTCCACCTTCGCTGGTGATCTGATCTGTTACATTCTAAGTGTCACATTGCAGTCCACCTTCGCTGGTGATCAGATCTATTACATTCTAAATATTGATGATTTGTGTATAATAGATTTAAAGTGTACACTGCTTTGTGTCATAACCAAACATTAAGTTGATCCACTTTGACTGAAACATTTCTTCTGTATGCAACTTCTCACTGAGATTAAACTTTCAAGATCCTAATGAAATGTTTCAGTTCACAAACTATTTAGTTCCTCAACATTTTTCTTACATGTATCAGCTTTGTCTGTTGTTTGCTTCTCCCGTCAAGATTTACCAGAAATTGTGAATTCTATTTCAACAAATGTGCCTTTTGTTTTTGGACACAGCTTTTTGATAGTATCACCTCTCTAGTAGCAGTTTAGCCAAAATTATTTGACATTAGGGGGAGTAGATTATCATACCGGAGCATTTGTCTGTAGTAAATATAACTAATGAAATGTATTAAGCAGTGTCTGTATATGCTTACTAGTCGTAAGAAAGACAATATATTTAAAAACTCTTGCTTGTCCTCACTATAACCACTTTTATTTGTTATCTTCCCATTCTATTTAAGACACAAAGGTGGGAGATTATATATATATATATATATATATATATATATATATATATATGAGCTGACATATGCATAACAAGAGATTGTTGATATTTTTATTCCTTTGTAGGCCCCCAACACTACACAGGTCTTTCTGAAAATAACATATATGCATGAACTTAATGTCAGTAAACCAAGATGATGTACTAGTCCAAGTAAAAATCTGTATGTAGTTGACTGAAGCACAAAATATACACAACATAGGAAGAGTTGTTGAGACTAAACACTAGTTAAGATGGGGAATAAGGAAAATTACCAACAAGTGATCAGTACCATTATTTGTAGTGAAGAGAATCATACAGCTTAAGAAAATACAGACCTAGAAGTTGAACAGTGAAAGCCACATAAGTAAAGTTTTGTCTACACCAGGGGTGGGCAAACTTTTTGTGCAGAGGGCCGCATTGAAAATTGTAAAGCTATTGGAGGGCCGCATATAATATTATGTATATTTGGCAATATATATATATATATATATATATATATATATATATATATATATATTTATTTATTTAAATGATGTCAAATTGGGAAAAAATATTGTATATATAATATATAAGAAAGTCGAGTTAAAATTCCAATGGATTTCTGTGTAATTATAATGGGAAAAAAATCATTTTTGACGATCGTCCGTTTATTTTAAAATGTGTTTGAGGACCGCAAAAAATCCAATGAGGGTGCCGCATGCGGCCCGCGGACCGTAGTTTGCCCACCCCTGGTCTATACCATTGGATAATTGTTATATTCTTATATTATGGTGAGGTTTTAGGATGGGGGTTCCTCTGCAGGTGGGAGAGGCAGCTTATAACCGAAACAGATTGTATCTTAAAGAGCAACCATATCCAGGTATGTGAGCAAACTCTGATTGGATGATATCAGGAAGAGTCTTCATCCTCCGAGAACAGACAAGTGGAATACATTATATAAATTATAGTAACATCTGACATTACACCTGCAGATATCATTGGGCCAAAAGCAAAAGCCCAGGAACCTCTAAAGAAGGAAGAGAATTAGTGGGAAATTATGTGCTTGATAGTGTAATAGTGAGAAAATATGAGCTTAAATTAATTAAGGCAGTCATAGATTTGCGACAAGGAAGAAGTTGAGACTGATAGTGATGTTTTATATGTACAGAGAATTACAAAAACTGAAGGAACCAGGAGTATGAGGAGAATGTCTGTCCGCTCCAAAAAGATAAGAAGACTACATAAACATTTGACTGGGACTTTAAATTTCATCACTCTTGGATGGCTGATGGAATAGAGAATGCAGCACGTATGGGAATGTCCTCTGTAATGTACTGATGGTCAAGAATCGAGATGCAGTCACTACTGGTCTTAGTTGATTTTCTGGTGCTTCTGCAATCAGATAGTTTGCCAGACTCAGGATTTGAAAGAGCCACTATTTACAGATATGGAATAAGTGGATACACATATTTAAACATCAAAGCTATAGAATTGTACATAGATCTTAATCTCTTGATATACTGTCATGTATACTTGATAGACTTCAGAGGAAGAGGGCGCCCAAGACAACAATGGTGCAGTGATATATCATATTGCTTAAACATGTTTCTAACTGCGACAGGTCAACTATCCGAGATTCGCGGAGTGTTCAGAGAACCCATAAACTAGGACCATGTTCTGGAAAGCATTTGTTACATGATGATGATACTTGATATAATTGTGGTAATGTATGATCTTATTGGCTGGATTTCAAATTGCTAATGTTGCAGAAATTTGTTACATATTTAAATTTAGTTGTTTTTAATCAACTGCCTTGTACTTTTGAAAAATTGTCATCTGTGCTCTGATACCACAAGATCACAGCAGCAACTCATGAAAACTAGTAGTGCACAGACTACCTGATTTTATTTTTTTTAATCATGGGACCTTATTTATAGCAATCACTAAATTGAGGTGTCCCAGTAAATTGTATGGCCCCAGCAATGGTTTTTCAACCCTATTGGCAGTTTAGAGTTGTCAAGTGTATTTTTAATGTGGAACTCTTCTTGAAAGGGATCATCCAAAAGATGCAATGAAAAGAACACAGACAAAAGAAGCTAAGATAAAAAGCATAAACTAATTTCTTGTTGAAAAGGAAAAAGGTAACCAGAAAAACAAGATACACTACTCCTATGTGATGAATAAAGGTTTTACAATGTAGATGAATGAATTAACTGCTTTTCACCTCTGAGTTTATCAAACATTTCTGATAGACTGGGTTCTTGATCATACCTACCTGTAATCATGGATCACTTCAAAATATGTTTTCCTGAATAACTTGAATAACGTCATGAATGAAGTTAGATCCTACCCTTTAATATGAAATACTAGATCTGTACTATAATGATAAGGCACCCCTTGAAGTTATTAATAATAGGAATATACTTAAATCGCTCAATGACCTGACATTGGGTGATGAAAATTCAATCAGCATACAAGCTACACTGAGACTGCAGGAGTTCTGTTGCAAGTGGTGGAGCAATTATAGGCTCTTGTCAACTACTAACTACTCTTCACAGTACCAATGTTTTGTATAAAGATAATTCATCCATGTTCTAATTTTAGTTTATTTTTATTATACTTTGTTGCCATTGATGCCAACTTTGTTAGGTTGCTCTGTGTGACTTGTTTTGTGCCATTCCAAGCAATTCTTTTTATATTTAATTTTAGTCAAAACTAGAAGCTTTAAATGTGAAGTTTTTGTTTTGTTCCGCCAACAAGATCTTGTCTTTACTTTTATAATCTTTTAATTTTTATTGTAAATGAGTATTAATGGTTTATTGGTTGCACATCCTTTTCAGGATGCCGTAATGAACCCAGCATATTTTATTTTTGCCATAATAATTTTCTAGGCAATATTTACATTTAGTATTTGTCATTGCTTTCTGATCTTGTCGGACTAGTCATTTTTCTGCTGCTGAATTCGAACCCACTGCCATGAGGTGCTCACTATCCTTCAGTCACAGAATAAATTTAGATAATATGCTTGAACTATCAGTAAAATAAAAACTGTTTCATTGTGTTATTAGTAAATTTCATAAAGATCATTGATTTATTAGTAAAATGATAACTTCATGTTTAGAGTCTCAATAAAATCTAGTTTTATTATGCTAACTTGTAAGTTTTAAGGGTAGACATACCTTCTTTTTTGCTTAGGTAAAATACAAATAAAATGTGTGAGAATGATCAATTTTTAGAACAGGTTATACCTCAAATAAAAATGTTAAAGTTTGACAGGAACATAAAATTCAATTGATTTTATGTGTTTCAATTTTTGTTTCGATATCCCAGGGGATTATCATTTGAAGCTGTGGAAGCACTGTGCTATTAGTGGTACTCTTAGCAGATGCCATGCTCTGTCGTTAAGAGGAACAGAGTACATATGGGGTAATCTAAGCAAAATTGAGTCAATCCTCTACACCTTTTTAATCCTTTAATGTGTATCAGTTGTCATATTCAGGCAGAGATTCATTGGTATAAAAGAGTTGTCTTTGAACACTCTGATTAAAAAAATGGTAGCATATCCTATTCAGGATGTAGCCATCAACCCAGAATATTTTGGCGGTAGTGATTTTCTTGGCAGGGAAAATGTTTCGTAGTTTTCCATTTCTTTTTGGATGCTCAGATGCACAATTTCCTGCTGCGGGATTTTACCCCCATCACAGATGCACACTGTACCACACTGCCATAGAGCCAGAACACTCCTACAACAGATTGAAATATCATCTTTACCACATATACAATATAGGAGAAACATTAACAGCACTAGGTGCATGACGTCTGAACATTTATTGAAGTTGCCAATTATTCAAATAATAAAAGAAACAGCGTCTGGTCACAGACTATCTTCTGCCATGAATAATTTTATAAAGGCGCGGAACTACTTGAACAGACCTTCCATTATAAAGATCGATGTTTCAAAAGCAATTGAAAAAAACAACAGAATAATGAAAGAAAAGGAGAATATATGATTTTAATATATGACTTGATAATTTGAATAATCTGCACAATTTAGCAAGGAAAGATATTTTGTTTTGTGTACACATTTCATTTTAATTTTTATGTTTAATTTCTGTTTTATTTTTCGTGATACAATCTTCTTACTCTTTTGTCTGTAAAACCGGATAAAAATCTGTAACCATGCAATAATGTGGAGATTAAAATTAAAGCTTGTATTTGACAAGATCTGCCTCTTTTGTAGTGCTAGTTCACTATGTTTATGTCCAGATATATGAATATGAAAAAGTTTAGGCAGTTAAAGTGGCCTAAGTATGACAATGCAATAAGTTCAGTTAATTTTATATGATTGAAAGTTTAAAGGTTAACAGGAGCTCTGGTGGTAATATGATGATAAAATCCAAAGAGAGTATGAATTGTTCACTCTTCTTTCCTGTGGTAGGTGGTGACATTTTTTTATGGGTACATTTACCAGAACTTTGACAAGTTCTAGATGACTGTTGAGTGTGGTTATAGTTTTATGTATAATAGGGCAAACTCTCTCTCAGCAGTCGAGGTATGGGTCTTCAACAGGCTTCATCACTGTAGAATTTACAGAGGAAAGCAACTAACACCACTCTCAACCTCGGTTAGATTTTTATGACATGCTTGACTGGTGACAATGTTACTATTCTTTGCTCCCTTTCTGGACTCTGTAACCCAAAAGGTGTAGATAATATATAATTTGTTATTTCCTACAGAAAGGATGGCACCAAGTTTTATTCCGGTTGAAATCTGCCAGTAGATGAGAGATATTTTTCTGCTAGATTAAATTACTCTTCATGATTTTATGATAAATATGTAGTGGAATATCTGTATCATTGAGAAACATAAAATGTTACGGGTGCAAACAAAATTTGCTGCCTGAAGGGACAGAAAAACAAACTCACAGATGTCCAGCTCTGATATGTGTCCCAAATGTGGTAGGGGATTCTATGCCAGAATTTTATTTCTCATTCATCTCCACGCATACCACAGAGGTGTGACAACACGAGTCTGAGACTATTGCCATCATCACTTATTATTATTTTGAAGTTGAAATATTTGCACCTTTTAACCAGCTCATCCGTGTTCAGCAACACTGATTTCCTTACTGCTTCACCATTCTCTTCTGTATCTTATTATTTGTTAAATTTATTCAAAATAAATCTTTCTTTGCTCAGTAAATATATTTTTTTCATGCTTTTGTCCACATTTATCAGATATATTGTATTTGGATCAGCATGTGTATGATTTTCTTATATGTATATCGAATATAACTGTGACCATTTAGACTTGAATCTGTGGAAATGTTATGCTTTCATGCCATTGTTTTTTCTTAATGTGTTGGCACTCATTTTTCTACTGTTTCAATAGATAATGTTTGCTGTGATTTAGAAACCTTGGTACTTGTTCTCAAAGCATCCACATTATCAGCAATTGGCTCTTACTTCCTATGTGCAATGGGGTTGTTTTTCCAGAGCTTTATTTTAAACCTAGAAGACTATCTTTCAGTGGTTTGCAGTTTTTTGAGAAAAAGTCGGAGGTGGTAAATTTTAGCAGTTTGTGGCATTTCAACCTTTCTGCAACATGCAAAGTTGAACTCATGGGGTTCAGCTCCCCTATCAAGTACCCTTTACTCAGCTCTAGTGTTAGTTAGTTAGTTAATTGGATCATCGTCATTGCACTCTGGACAAGTCCATAGGTGCTCATATCTCTCCTTGAGTGTATCCACAATTACACGTTGACTGACGGTTCTAGTAAGTCGTTGATTGACCATCATTCTTTCTCATCTACAAAACTGCTCCTTTCTAGCAACACCACATTTCAAACCAAGTTCCCTTATTCTAGTCTTCTAGTCTGATTGAATCATACTAGAGAATCATACTCTGGGTGTGATTGGAGCAGCCATCTATGCATTCCCTGCCATGCAAAGGGGCTCTCCAAATATCCAGGGCTAACATGTTTGCGTGACTCTGGACTCTCCCACGGAATTGTCATGTTGTCCTGCACAGTTACTTTTCACCACATCCATGTGTTACCTGTTCATAGCCGGGGCATTGTGTACACATTGGCAGCAAGGACCATGTTCAGGGTTGAAATTCATTTGACACCACCAACTTGATGTGCAATTCTATGTTCTCTTTGAACCATAAAGGGAAGTGTAATGAAATGCCACAAGAGTAAAACATCGTTATACTGACATGTCATCTACTGAAAGTTTAATGTGGCATAATGATCAGCCTGTTGGGCCAGTAGTGAGACCTTCACACATTTCATATTTTATATATATATATATATATATATATATATATATATATATATATATATATATATATATATATATATATATATATATATATATATATATATATATATATATATTAAAAAAACCGCATATGAAATGTCCGAAGGTCTCACTACTGGCCCACTACTGATCATTATGCCACATTAACCTCTCAGTAGATGACATGTATAAATATATATAAAGAGTATATATTGAGAGAGTGTTATTTTGAACACAAAGAGAGATAAAAGTAGCTGCTTTGAGAACAAGTATTGTAACTTTAACACAAAACAGTCATGTTGCAGTGAAGACATAGAAAAGATAACCTACTTTAACCTGCACTGTGTTCAAATCTAGGTTGTAGTGTGGGTGACCTGAGGTGAATTATATAGTTTATAAGCTCTTTGCTGATGTACCATTTGAGGAATGGAACCACATTTTGAATGCTACTTTTTCCAATATCTTTTCAATGTTACTGGTAACATCTGTTTATATATCAATACATTTTTTAAAACTGAAGCAAGTTTGATGTATTCTGAATGTATCCTTATGCAGAAGGTCTCACTACTGGCTCATCAGACAACCACCATGCAATAGCTAATACCCTAGTAGTTGACATGTCTATCACCTGTGTATACCTGGGAGTCCAAAATGGGAGCAAAGAATAGCAACACTCACCTGCTAAGAGGGGACTAAGGATGTTCCTGGTGTGAGGCTGACTGTCAAAGTAACCCGAAAGTCAAGCTGAAGTTGGATCTGTCAGGACAAAATGTGCAGATATTGCATGTATGCTGTAAGTCATGACACAGCACATTCTGTTCTCCAGACTATATCTGGCTGCCAAACAGCAGAAATTTGATAATGAATGCAGAAGTAGATATACCTATATTATGATACTTTCTTATGGAGACCCCAATTCATCTCTACAATTATGTTTTAGACTACCCCCTTTTTTGTAGACTTCTCTGGTTATAAATAAAAAGTTTTCTGGTTATAAAATTAAATTCTAGAGAAACCTCTCAATTGCACAAAAGAATACAAGAGCTCTATTTCGCTTAATTCATGGGGATCATAACAAGCAACAGGAATGTGTACCCTTCTTTCTTACAGTGGTAATACAGCATGTATAAAAAGAACATAACTTGCATAATATTTGTATATGGAATTTCTTTTTTTGAATCAATGTATTTTCCACCTACCATGCCTTTTGGATGAATCTCACACTTTTTTGTAACTCTAAGACAGCAATTAACATACCTGTTAACCAATTGAGATGTAGAGCGCACTTTTTTGTCACTCTTAAGACTACAATTAACATATCTGTAAACCTATTGAGATTATCACAAAAGTTATAATATAAAACTTACAATAAAATAGAAACATTGAGGAGCAAATAAATATATTTAGAAATTATAATAATTTAACCTGCACCTTGCCAAATACGAATTGCATAACTTTCTCCTGCACGTCAGATTCTTTTATAACAATTGTGTAATTGTATATAAAATTACTAACTCACGTGTTCGTGTCTGATTTCCTAGCTTATTAAGTTTATAATGTTATTTTATAACCAAACTAACATGCTTATAATATCATCTGTTAAAATTAAATAAAACACTTAGATGTCACTTGTCTTCTAGATCCAATCTTGATTAAACCAAATTTTTCATCCACAGACAATGTGATGCATTTTCCATGCATGGTCTAATGCAATCTATTCCTATTCTTTTTTACGTTATTTCCTAACAAAACTAAGGTGTTCATATTATCTCTTGAAAATTGAAAATAAACGTAATTCCCAACAATTCCTCACAATTACAAACACAATCCATAAGAATTTAAATAAAATTGGCTTCCATTACAAGTAGATTGTGTTGATTGTAACTCTTTGACTACAAATCTAAAATTTTCTCTGTCATCTAAAATTATTGCACATGACTTTGTTGAAGAAAGGAAGCTAGATTTGCTAGCAGTGTTGCCACTCTTTTTTTTCCCTGGAAGAAAAGCCAAATTTAAGTTTTTTATAGTAGTTACAAAATTGCTTATCGACTGTGACAATTCTGCGGCCACAGTGTTGTACTGAATACACCCAGAAGTGTATGTTTATTTACACTGATGGCATGGTGCAGGTTAATATAGGAACCACAAAGCAATTATTGAAAACATATGTTAAATTTTTCTAATTAATTTTTTTAAGAAAAAGCTCATTTTAAAATTAACTCAATATTGTGCAAAGCAGTAGAAACAAAGACTCACATTCAAGGAGCAACAGCCCAGCAATTTAATGTTTTCATGCTCTCCTTCATCAGATCAAACTGATCGTCAGATGACATGTTTGACTAGTGTCGAACAACTCCAAGTGATATAAGCTTACTCAGACCATCTGTCAAGATGAATAAGGCCATACATAGAGATTGTTATACATACATATGAGATTATACAACTAAAGACAAAACTAGTGTAAGATCACAGGGACAGATGGTGTACATTTCTCTTATATTGTTTTGGCTTTTGCAAATGCTGCTTTTATTTTGTTCCCAGGTGTTGTAACAATTTGATGTTAGTGTTTAATAAAACAATAATACATTTTTGGAACAAAATTGGATTCTTGTGATTTATTTGCTTGCTTGTTTAAATCATCAGGACTTGACTATCATCAGAATGAGCAATATAACTATTGTATCCTTTTAATAATAAGTGATATTGCTGTAAAACCATATAACAATAGTACTTAGTTAAAAGTTAAGCTCAGTTAGTTTTACAATGAACTGACAGACTATAAGGTATGGGTATAAAAATAGAATTATAAATACCCATACTCTATAGTCTGATAGTCTGTACAATCATTGTAAAACCAATTGATCTTGTCTTTTATGTAAGTACCATTGCATCCTTATATGCAGTAGGAAGGTTGCTTTAGAGCTTTATTACACACTCCAACTCTCAGTGATATGCAGTGCTTTAAGAATATGTCTCCTACTCAGATGGGGCAAAAACATGGGATTATAGATGGAATGCTGTTGGGATTCCAATAATAGGAAAGCTTCACTAGAGGCCAATTTCGAGTAATTTTTAGCTTCTCTATTGTATGGTGGTTGGTCTGATGTTCAGGATTTCATTCTTTTGTCAAAAGTGTTGTTGGTTTTTTTCTTTCTCTTATTCAAGTATTGCTTAAGCACATTTCTTCATTTGTGTTAATTCTCATGCAGTATATAGTTCCTAGAATAGAATGTGTCATAGCATAGTTAACAACTTAACTGTAATATCCGCACTTTGTGGTCTTATACATCCGACTTCAGCATGGCATTTTTAGATCATTTTGACTTTCTACATACAATATATTCTTAACCCTGTTCTTAACCACTTCTTATGCCATGAATGGCAAATCACTCTTACTATTCTTTACCTTTTCTGGGGCCCAACAGCACACAGGTACTGTGCATCTCGTATCACAATGTAAGCCTGATGAACTATAGAGAAAGCAAGACAACTAACTTGTAAGTAAATATTCGCTCATCTGAGACCTTTCTTGACCTATCGACAACATGCCACAAAACATCCATATTGCGTGTGACTAAGAGAGGCTACTTTGCTCTTTTCGTAGATTGTGACACATGAGTAGCCTCTCAAATGGTAGGATTGTGACATGTTGCTGTTAATAGCCTCTGATGAACAGATTTGTATTTAGTTTTATCAACTTCTCTATAGTTCGCTGTGATCAGGACTACAGTCCTTGTCTGCAGAGGAAATAATGGTGATTAGGTTACTTGCTTACAAATACTAAGAATTAACATAAGATTGATCTTGTTTCTTTTGTGCAGGGGATACGTGTGGTATATTGGTTAAGTCATTTGCCTTGTTTTAATGAGGTTGATGGTTTGATGCAGGATCATGATATCTTGGTTACAGTTACATTTTTTTCTGAGTCTCCTTGGGGTTATTCTGTCTTCTAGGGATTATCATGAGTCTCCTAGAGAGTATTACTTGAAGCTACAGAGTTATGTCCTATGAGTGGTACTGTTGGCCTTGCTGTTCTATTGCAAAGAGGAGTACATATGGGAAAGCAAATGATGAATTCAGAATACAAAGGAGTTTCTTAGCTGCACTAGACTCCAGATACAGAAAATTGCATTTCGACATGTAGTCAGGTCCAGCACTAGACTCCAGATACAGAAAATTGCATTTCGACATGTAGTCAGGTCCAGCACTAGACTTCATCCAGATACAGAAAATTGCATTTCAACATGTAGTCAGGTCCAGCACTAGACTCCAGATACAGAAAATTGCATTTCGACATGTAGTCAGGTCCAGCACTAGACTTCATCCAGATACAGAAAATATTCATGTTTCTACATGTAGTCTGGTCGTGCACTAGACTTGATTCTTGATTAGGAACAAGTATCACTGCACTGAGAGCATTCCCATATATGATGTGCTTGCCGTTCTATCAGCCATCTAAAAGTGTATAAGCTCAATGTCCCAGTCAGTTGCTGATTACGAGTTCTTCTGATCTTTCTGGAGAAGGAGCACTTTCTCCCATCGCATCTAGTCATTCCCACACGCAATGGCGAAGATTCAAAATACACAGGTCGCGTCCGGTGATGGATTAGAAGGCCGTGATAAACAGACGAGGCGAGTGCGTAAGAAATCTCAGACTCTCGACCTGTTTGGCAAAGCAGCACCTTGTCTAGGAAGGTGTATCAACCCTGAGTCTAATTCGACTGTCACTGTTAACAAATACGGCTCATACAGAATAATGTAGGTCTGGAACCTACGGACACAAAGACTGGTAATTGAATGGTCTTTCTTCTCGAGGAAAAGCTCGCTGGCTGCGAAGCACCTCGTCGGAGGAAAGAAAAACAGTGGGTGACCCAAGCAAACTATCAGCTCGTCTCGAGCCCTCTGAGTAGAAAGCTCCTCCAATAGGTATTGCACTAAGCTGAAATCTGACGTCTACTGGGTCTGAAATAGAACTAAGAGAAACCTCCCCCACTGCACATAGGAAGAGCTAATCGCTCGCAAGTCCTGTGGTTCCAGAAGAGCAACCACTAAAACTATACGCCTATACAATTTTTCGCGAACCTTGTATTCCCACCTTTTTTACTAGGAAAAAAAAAGTACATTGACTGTACATCATCATATAGTTCTTCTTCATCGTTCATTCTCTAACTCCTGCTGGGTCTCTCTAGTAGCTGGACCATGATCCATTCTAGATTTCCAGCAGGATGTAGTCCAGAGAATGGAAATGCGTTGTGTCGCCGTTTTATTTGCGCCAATGGTCCGACACATCGTCTTCGGTGGGATCATATACTTATTCTACAGTAAACTGCCGTCTTGTTCTAAAAATAGTTTTGCAGCGCCCGTGTGTTGCCGGGGCCCGAAAGGGGAGCAAACAATGGCAACACTGTTTACCTTCCACGCATGTCGTAAAAGGCGGTCTAAGGAGGTTATAGTATGGAGTTGGCTATCCCATATAGGGTCAGTGACCTAAAGCCATGCTGAAGTCGGATGTGTCAGGCCGAAGGGTGCAGATATCACAGCAATACTGTAAACCATGACACAACGCATTCCGTTCTCCGGACTACATCCTGCTAATCTGCAGGAGTTTGAGAACGAACGCAGAAGTAGAAGAAGTTTAGCAGCAAAAGGCTATACGAAATTATAATGTTCGATTTCTGCGTGCAATAAATTAACCCTATAAAGACCAACATCAAGTTGGCTGCTGTTTATTTGCGCATCACATAGTCGTGGCATCTTGTTGGTTTATGATTCATTATTACTTTGATGTGTACATTTCTAACTATGCCGCAGGGTTTCCGCTTTATTATACCAACATTTCTGCATGTAATCTAAGAAAGGTAATTTATATTGCGATATTTATCACCATGAGACGCGAACGGAATTGACGCTTGCTTTGAAGAGATCATCGCTTACCCTTTAAATTAGATAGAACGCAAGAGTGTAGACATGTCAAACAAGGAAAGTTGACGACAGAGTCGTCAAAGAAGTCTCCCATAAGAATGGAAATATTGAAAATATTTTAGACAATCAACTCGCTATTCTTCAGATACTGAACGAAATTTTGCAAACACATTACAGTATTGACATTTATAAAAGTACTCTGGAAAATTATAAGAGCTGACCGTTTCACTTTCAAGAGAGCGTTAGGCAGAATGAATATTATTTGTGGAAAGCCACACTTGATTGCTGCCCGAAGCAAGTAGCTAGGACAGATTCGTCAGCGGAGCAGGCAAGGCTATGCTATTTATATTTGGACGAATCATGGGTCAACACTCACCACACCTATGCTAAAGAATTGTAATCAGTGAACGGTTAATAGACAAATTATAAGAAGCAACGGGCAGTGCATTATACTAACGTGCACGGAAAACATAACTACGTCCTTGTCCACGATGCTGGACTAATTTTGCAAGCAAAATGTATATATCGGTAGGAACCAACAACTTTGAAATGTATGGACACATTATCAGGCACTGCATGGAGAACAGCTAGTTTCCAATTCTGGAAGGTCCGTCTTACCTAGTAATTTACAATTTTGTACCAGGTTTTGGTGGTGGCTGTGGTGGAATATGCATTGGCAATTCTGACTCTTAGCCAAACTCAGATCGAAAGACTGGATAGAATGCAGCAATGCGCATCATTCTTGTGTGCACCAGAGACTCATCGACAAGAGCTATGCGGTACCTACTCGACTGTCCTAGGCAGAGTACAGATTATAGTATTGCCGTGCATGGGCGTACCTTCAGATACCTGCAGATAAGGAACATCCATACCCTTTCTGAAATACAAAAAGTTAAAGGTAGCAGACTTAAGAGAGGGAAGTCGTTGATGGGAAGTGCTGATGATGTTATACAAAGCGTGCGCTAATTGTAAGATGTGGCAGCATGTGCGGAATGGATAGGTCTGGTCTACCCCCAGATTTCGAAACTTTTTGAAAAAAAGAAATAACACTTAGCAGGGAATGAAGAGAATGTGTCCCACGGCTGTGGAGCACGAGGTGCAGGCTTTGGTCAGTGAGAATGCCAAAGAGGGGGGGGGGTGTGATTATATACACTGATGGTTCTGTGGTTCGGCATGTTCGCAGCGCTTGTGCCTTTACAGCTCAGTGAGCGGGTAAAACTATAAGGGAAGAGAGTGGGGCCTTTGCTGTGACTACGAGTAGTATGACCATGAAGATTATTGCGATGATCAATAGGCACACAGATGGTATCACGGGTCTGCATCTGGAGTGACTCTATGTGTATTACTAGGAAGGTACCAAAAGGTCTCGTTCGCGAACAGTGGATTAATGCCTTGAGAAATGTGAGTTTGAAAGAAGCTACATCTATTGTGTGCCGAAATATGTGAATGTTCGAGGCAATGTAAGAGCAGATGCACTGGCGTTATGTGCGATTGTGGCACAGGGCAATGGATCGAGCTGACGTTATTAACTCTATAAGAGATATAGCACGTGAGAGTAAGACTATTGTAGATGTTGCTGTCCAGGATTAAAGATCAGGGTTTTAAATGCGGTGTTGCTAAAAAAGAACATTTTGGAGGTCGCAGAAGAATGATGGTCAACCAGCAGAATACCAGTACTGTCAGTAGAAGTGTAATAGCGGATACACTCAGGGAGAGATCGGTGCAACTATGGACATTTCCAGTTTGTAGTGATGATGATCCGACGACTAACTGACAATGGATACTTGATCCTTGATTAGAAACTGGCTTCACAGCACGCGGGGCATTCCCATAAGTGATCCGCCCTCCGTTTCAGCTGCCATCCCAGTGTGTGTAGACTCAGAGTTTCGGTCAGGTGTTGATTGTGTGATCTTCGGAACTTTCCAAAAAATGACTTTTTCTTCCCTCACCTCTAGATACTCTCATTTCTAACATTCTCTGTACGTGTACGTTCTCAGTCTCATTGACATCATCTTCATATTGAGATGAATTTATTACTGCCTTTATTAAGTCTGCTTTATCTCTTCTCAGCAATGTGTCGTCTATCACCGCATTGCTTGCCAATAAGTCGGCTCTCTCGTTTTCTCTGACCCCAGCATGACCTCGTTTCCTCTGACCCCAGCATGACCAGGGCAGAATATCAATATAATGCTCTGGACAATTGAGTTATTCAATGAGTCCCACAATTATTTTCTCATCATGCACTTTTCTATCTTGCGTAGCATGCTTTGAGAGTCTCTGACAGTGTATACTATATCAATGTAGTATCACAGGAAGAAAAAGTACCAACAGCGTCACATACAAAGGTTAAAATTAGCGCATGACGTGGTAGGGATAATGTTAGCATATACGATACATATGAGAAATCCGGGTTATTGCAGCTTGTGAGGAAGGTAAATGTGTATCATATTGACAAAATCATTTAACAACGCGGTCACACTTCTCTGCGATTCCCTTCATATCATGCGCACTCGAATCCGGAGAGATTGTTTGGGCTAAAATCAAAGGACAAGTGCTGAATATAACAAAACATTTAAAATATATGATATTAAAGATCTGGCGCATGCGAGTCCCTCTCTAAAATAGACATTCAATTTTCGAAGAGTTGTGTTGAATATGTGCACCAAGAGGAAGACGACTATTGGCACCTAGATTAATTACAATTTTTCCTGCAATTTACAATGATCAGCCTTTTGGAATCATCAGATTTGGAATGATGAAGACAAAATTGGTTGACAATGAATAATAGCCAGGGATTCTTCTTCTTTCGTTCACTTAAAACATGTCTATATCTGTAATTTTGTCTCCTGAATAAAATTCACTGTCATTTGTAGTTCACACAGTGGTTGGTCTTTTGTAGTTCTGGTTGGTCTTCGGCAGAATCTTCCTTAGCCAGTTGGTCTGCTGTTTCATTTCCTGGCATTCTACAGTGAGAGGGTACCCACTGAATGATTACCCTATACTGGTAAGACAACTCATTAAGTAGTTTTTGCAAGTCTGTTAGTTTTCCAGACTGGAGTGCTTGAAGCACTGACCTTGCATCTGCCAGGAATACCACAGGCTGTAGGCCAGAGTTGGAGTTCAGCAGTTTTTTTAAAGTTTCCACACTAATTACCTGGATTTCTGCATCATAATTATTGCAGAATTTTCCTGTCGGTGTTCTGATTGTATCACTAGGCTTGTGTGGATATTCTATATATACACCTGCACCTCCATTCCTCACTGCATTCTGTGCTGACCCATCTTTGTATACTCTGACCCATATATCTTGTGGATATTCCTCATCCAGGAAACTGAGAGTGACTCCTTCGCTGCACACTATTCTGTTCGTCCTCGATTAGTATTCCTTTCACATGGGTCTGAATGTATATTGGCATTCCATGCCTTTCACTTCAAGGAATTTATTCTGGTACAGACCTTAAGAGGCTGTCAACTTCAGGCAGGTCCGTAAGTTGTCTACGGAGTCATTTAGTTTGGTGGATAAAGCTGCTTCTTTTCAGTCGTCCCATTGCTAGATTTTGGAATCTTTCATTCATTGATGACTTGGAAACTTTTCTGCTTGAATTAGTACTTTTGTGTCTCTGCGTTCGCCAAGTTTTTGCATTCTTTCCATTTTCTGCATCTCTCCTAGTGGTGTTGATTTCATTGATCCCAACATTATCCTAAGAGCCTGATTTTGTACAGTATATGTACAGAAGCAACAAATACATCTCTTCATCTAAATTCGTCTACAATCATACCATGGAGTCTAATGGCGACCGAAGTGCAAGTTTAACTGTCTTACATTGAAGCCAATTTTATATAAACTTCAACACATACAATTACTTGACCTATTGTGGTATTATGGAGGTCCGACTATGAATACAATATAATTATAAAATAACCAGCGTACTGTAAAATCTAACATTTGACTACACTTATGGTCCTTGTAATGATCTATAAACATCAACAGAATTTTTGGACGTGCACAATCAAAAGCGAGGAATTCAGCTATTTAAGGTAACCCCTTCCCCCAATTATTGGAAACGTATCTGCAACCCTGATTCAAAGATAACGATAGTATCAGCCACCTTTCAATGACGATATGATGTTAATAGTGAATGAGGAGACATACATGTTTTTTACATTCAACAAAAACCGAATACTTTGAACTACTGCGGTCATCTCCTTGGTAGGGACCGTGGGACGAAACAGGTCTCCTGCTGCGCATGCTCATTAGATCATTAGTCAATACTTCCGGCTTGAATAGCCGTCATTGATTAGGTTGACTGAAACACTGTCTTTTATAAATTATGGCTCAAAAGAGGATTAAAAAGGTATATTTAAATCATTTATTTAAAGAAATAGCTACAAGCAGTATAATTATACATTAGCTATGATGTAATAATTAAATCTTCTACTATGAATCTACTTTCGCGTGACGACATGTAACCAAAACTGTCACCACTGCTCAGTGTCAACTCAGTCACTGAGTCAGTAAAAGTACTCAGTACTGGTACTGTTATTTATTCGTTTAAAAAAACCAGTCCTAGTGTGGATAGGACAGAATAGTCACAATTATAAGTTGTCGATACACTTTTGTTTTCATGTAGGTCACATAATGTAGTGGAATCAGTAGTTGAGTTGTGCAGACAACTTTGTCGATTTTTTATATTAAAAAATATATTTAAAATTAAAATATAGTAAGTTAAGTAAGTAGGCCCTCAATCACTATATCATAATTCATATTTTAATTCACCAATTATGCTTAAAAAGGCCAATCCTAATTGAGACAGCGGCCTAATCATAAATGTGTTTCCCATGACAATAAAAACGGCTGAAGTAAATTATAGTTCTCCGCTGTGAATACTGATCGCTCACCACAAATAATAGGAAATTGTAAAAAATTTGTAAATTGGAAAACAAACAGATTATGTATAAGTTAGTCTGTGTCTAGATTTGAACTCAAGTGATTGTCGGATGTGACGTCACGGCATCCATTATTTTAATTGGTGTTACACAGGAATCCATGACGTTGGATAGGTAAAATTATCAACATTGTGCTATTTATAGCACAGCAGAGAACTATTCTTTACTTTCACCATAAAAACTCTTGATTCTAGTCTTACTCTTAGGCCTAGTTTATTTGCTCGTAGTCAGAATAACTTTTAAGCTTTTTGTGCGTCACTTGTTAGTCTGATGTGTCATTGTCAGAGTCTGAAGATAATTATTTATTATTGTATGATATTTGATGGTAAAGAACGATACTAGGAGTGCATTGCTAGTGTATTTAGCAAGATGTGCAGACTTCATTCACACATTCTTTAGCAAGTTTTAATAATAATTAGTTTACATTGTTTTGGTTTCATTGCGGTCCATATTACATGATTCAATTCTAACTTTTTAATATTAGGCTCACATGACATGGAGCTTCTGGCACACTGAGTTAAAAAAACATGGCTAATTTTCTAGCGATCATTTGACCTGCGTGTAATGCACTGAGAGCCCCCGTTCTCCCAAAAGAGTATTCCAAGGGAGGGTCCCCCTCAGTGTATTGCGCGCAGATTAGTGGATGCTGCGTTGTGGATGCTGCATTGTATACTCCTTTAGCGAAGATTCATCGTATTAAATAATATGTCATTTTGTTTCATTTAAAGTATGGACACAGTAGCCCATACAGTACCATATTTTGTTTTGAAATGAAAATACAATTTACTTGTTAGGATGGAGTCATATTATAGGATAATATGACTATAATTGGTTTGTTTCCTCATGAAATTCAAGGTTTTTGTTTATTGCTACCTATAATTGCAGGAATTACAAGATTTAGGTAGAGACCCACCAACAAACTGCTCAGCTGGGCCTGTTGGAGATGACTGTAAGAATTATATTGTTTTTTTTTTGTTCTTTAAAATATTTTTATGATGTTTGTTTCTACTGGTTACAGTATTTCTATTTTTATAAGTTGAGAAAAGTATTATTTAGTCAAGTAACATTTGACATTTATATGTGGTTTATTGATTCCGGCTATGTGACGAAGAGGTGTCAGTTTTATTCTAGCCAAATATAACAGACTACGCACCACTGTTCCCTCTAAGATGCACTGGCGCAAGAATTTTTATCCCCTGGTGCACAGTTTGGTAGTGGTCCACACGCAGCTGTTAGTACATAAGTGTATGTAAAAGTTCCTGTAGTAATCAGGCCCATTTTCAAACACACCAACTATGGAGATATATCCTTTTATATGATACAACTATTATGCGTATAAAGCCACACAGCAGACCACACAGAATAGGTGGGTGTTCAAAGACCATGGGAAACAATGACCCAAACTTAGACAAGAAAGAAAAATGTCATCACATAGATAATAGATAGCTGATCTGATACTGGACGACCAAGCTCAACAAACATTAACAATTTTATAAAGTGCAGTTACATGTAACTTGGATCATTAATTCGCTTAAAAACTGTGACCGATCAGGGTGGGACCTGTAGCGTATGTTTGACAGGTTGGAGGTCTTTACCATTAGCGCCACACAGTTGTTTAAACAATGGTACGTTTCTACTGCAAACTTCTGAGACGCCTCAAAATATGGTCTAGAGATAGTTTCCCTCAGTCTGTCGTGTTCTGAGATGCTCGGTGTTGACTGGTCACTTGACAATAGTTTTGGGCATTTCAGGAGTGAAAATTAATCTGATCTGGAGATGGAGGGTATTTTTTGAAATAACAATAGAATGGATGGATTTTCTGGTATTCTAACAATGGGGATAGTTATATACTCATCATCATGTGACATTATTTTTTAGAACGTGATTTTTCTTATGTATCCTCTGAACACTCCACGATTCTGGGCGAGTTGACCTGCCGCAGCTAGAGAGATGTTTATAAGCAATCTAATAAATCGCTGCACCATTGTTGTCTTGGGCTCTCTCTTCCCCTGATGCGTTAACCTTGCCTTCAGCTACTGGCAAAATGGCAACTTGTTCAGGTCTGTTCACTGTGTGTAACTGCTTGTGGCTTTATAATTGGTTTGATCATTTGATTTTTTCTGATGGTTTATTGGTACATCTTGTTGATTATCAATATCAACTTCTTTAGCCAGTTGATCTGCTATTTCATTTTCTGGTATTCCACTGTGAGATGTCTATTATGTTGGTTACACAGTTCAGTCATTAGTGTTTGTAAATCTGGTATTTTTTGTTAAAGAGTGGAATAACTGGAGTAATGATCTTGCAGAATGTGTTTAAAATGCCAAGATAACCATGAAAAACAGTATGTGAAGCTAATGAAAATCATTAGTTGTGTGAGTAGGATTGGAAGCACCATGTAGCTGATAAGGGAAGTACAATCAGTGAACAACAACAGCTATGTTTACTTGGAAAGTCTGAACACTGATGTGTCTACATAGTGGTGCAAGTGTAGTTAAAATAGTTAATAAATCTTCAGTCATTCATCGTCACCATGCTTCTCAGTATTTGACATTGTTAACTCACAATCAGAAATACATTTTTTCCAGTATTCCAATGGCAGGCTACAATATTGGGACCAGTAAGTACATTGTTTCTCTTGTCTTTTAATTACACAGATAATTGGATAGGTAAATTCTTTTTTCTGCGGTGTTCATTCTCAAACTCCCGCTGGTTCTCTCTTGTAGTAAGACAATGTTCCTACTAGATTTCCAGCAGGATTTAGTCCAGAGAGTGGAAATACGCTGTGTCGCCATTTTATTTTCGGAAATGGCCTGACACATGCATCTGTGGCAGTGGGTTGGAAATGAAACAGAAGAGGAAAAGAACTGTGGCTTGGAAAGCATAAAAAATAGCAGTAGGCACAAAAGATTTATGGATAGGTTAGAAAGAAGAATGTGTGGGGGCCAAGTTATATAATTTTTGGACATCCTCATGCACATTCCAAAAGCCATAATTGCTTAATAAAGGGTGGGTATAGCCATGCATCCAAAAGTTTTTAGGAATGTACAGTCGTTAATAAGTAATTATAATGTTTTAGAAGGAGAGTGAATGTGAATTAGCATTGAATAATTGGTAGTCACTGCTTCAACAAGAACATCTCATGGCAGTGATGAAACATCACAAACAATTGATGAGGCATGATTCTCATTTCAAAACTATCATGGGAGGGTGACAGTTGAAGTTGAACAAGAAGAGTAAATCAAAGGAAAATATGGTGTGCAAAGGAACGCATTGCTCTAGACGGACCCAGGGTTAGCAGATAACCAAGATCCCAAATGTACCTCCACGCGGTGCACCTGGAAACAGAAATACAGCAGCTCGAGCTGATTCTGGCCAAATCATTTGGGGATCGTGTCCGAGAATGTGGAGGTAGCAGATGGAAAGAGATTTGCCTGCACAAGAGACAGACAATATCTCCGACACCACCAGCATCACCACATATAGCGACACTGTCGACATACAGTGAAGCTAGTCAGTCCAGTCCGAACATTGGAGGGGCGGCCAATGTAAAATGCACGAAAAGGTAGATGCATGGCGAGAGACATAGATTTCATACCGAGTACAATGAAACAATGAAAGGGTAGAACAGCGCTAGAGGGCAGCGCGAACTGCAAATAGAAAGTGAAAAGTCCCTAGGAAAGGGGAACTACAAGCTCCGTCAGCTCGAGACGAGCTTCTAGTTACCTGTGTTCCTTACAGGCAGAGACCCAGACCCATTCATTGGCGTTTGGTAAAGCAAGAAGACCTAATCCAACTCTAATCTCGAGCCTTCCTAAACCGGAAATATGCCAGCGAAGAGAAAGGGTTCCGTACTCGATGCGCTCAGGCACAAGAGGGACAACGATTTAGCCCTGGCCCAACTCTACTGTCAGGTTTTTCTACACCGGAAATACACTTGAAGAGAGAAAGGGTTCAGTACCTGATGGGCTCAGTCGCTATTGGGACAAGAACGCTCAGCTCGAGAACGCCTTGCTCTCAAACGCGTGGTGTGAGACTCGAACTTGGACAAGGTGTACACGATGTCGGTAAATGACACCTCGGCTAAGAGGGCGAAAGAGCCAGGGTCCAACTCCTCTGTTGAGTTCTTCCCCTTAAGGAACCGGGCTCACGGATGAGAAACGGTTCAGTACCCAATGGGCACAGGCACAGCACGTCCAATTACACAAGGCAAGTTCATAGACAGTGGAACACCTCGTTCGAGTCAGACGAGAGCAAAAAAAATAAATCGTCTGGCGAAGAGTCTCCACTACGCATGCCTGGAGACTGATATAGAGGCTGTCACAGGCTAAGGGTAGCCCACCCGAATTGTCAAGGCATGCCAAAATCGGATGTGCTAGGCCTAAAAGGCGCATAACGGTGGCACAATGTAATCACACTCCCGGCGGAAATCGCACGGATATCCGTGATGGTTACAATGGAGCGAACGAAAAACAAACAAACAAACAAAGGAAAATATGGATTGATAATATTAAAGACTGGACTGGACAGGATTAATATTCTGCACACTTAAACAAAGAACAGAAAGGCAATGTGGAATTTGTGTGTTGGGAGTTTTCAAAGTGGCACCCCTGCGGCCCTGAAGAGTTATGGGCTTTATGATGAAGAGTCACAGAGCGGCTCATTTTTCTCACTACTACTGCTAAACCTTTCTGTTCCCAGTGAAACATAGAGCAGCAATTGTTGCTCTTCATTTAATTCATTTAACCTTATTCTTGGTCATCTTCGGGCCCTTATGGCAAATTACTAAACATAAATATTGTCAAGAGAATAACTACAACCAAAAATGCTGTGTCGATCACAACATAATGAATGAGATATGCAACTAACTTTTAGGTAGTTCTAAATCCTATACATTCTCCGTTATTATATATTTGAATCTAGTTTTCTCTTACTTCAAATTACTTTGTTTTCACTACAAGTTCATTATAGAATACTAGAAGCAATGCCCTGGGTGAGAATAAGTAACACAAATTAATAAGAGTATAGATTCAATAGACTAATAAATTAAAACACATTATCCAATAACACGAAAACACCATCTAAAGAACTTATATTAAATAATGCTTTCTGTAGAGACACTGCATGTAACATCTAGCACAGAAATGAGTAATAAAAATTTTCTGAAATATTTTTTACCAAATACATTTAAAGTGACAACAACAAAAAAGAATAGATGCAAATTATTCTTGAAATGCCCCAAAGACTTTCATCTGCATTTACAAATTTAAATTTTTAAAAAAATTACTACCGTCTCTGGGATCAAACACAGAACATCTGGTACCAAAAGAATTTAAATTAAATGATGAACATGAAATTTACATAGACAAGGGAAATAATTAGACATGTGTTGGCATCTACTAGAAAAGTGCCAAAAAAACTTTATTACCTCTCTGTGGTGCAGTGATATCAATTCTGCAAACTAACTAAATAAATAATAATTTCTCACAAGTTTACTATGTTTTGCTAATTTATTGTTATGACAGAATGACAGCCCATATTACCAAGGTGTGTTCTTCTTGACAATTAACTTCCCAACTGACTACCCATTTAAGCCACCAAAGGTAAGAACAATAATCTGTATCACATACTCAGTCATGTCAAAATGTGCTGTTATTTCCTAGGAGACAGATCTATATTAAAAAAATTTTAAAAATCGGTACAGATCCAAAATTGTAAGTAATTTGTGACGTCAATGTGCAGCTGCATACTGAGTGACAAAATGGCTGCCATAATTGTACAGAAATTTCTTTCGAGCGATAAAGTAATTATTACCGTTGCAAGAAGTGTTCCCGGATGCTAAGATATACATTGGGGACATACTAGGATCTTAACCTTATATGCTGCAGGAAGGACCACATGGAACTGCACTGTTATAAAGCACCATCAACAAATTGAGCTGGTTGGGTAAATAATAAACACCAGGTTGGTGTTTAGTATTTAATGCTAGGGAAATAATCAATAAAAACACTAACACAATATTATTCTCTCAAATTTCTTAAATTTCATCTCACATCCTGGAAAATATGTAGATCCGTCTCCTAGGAAAAGAAAAAATGTATATTGACTCTCTGGAACAGATGAATTCTTCTCTGTTCAATGCTTACAGTGAGAGTTCATTTATATGGTTTTTCAGCTGAATCACATCCTTCTTTTGTATGTCCTACACAATGGTCACACACAGTGTCTCTCATCTTGGCTGTTGTGACGATTGATGATTTTCATTGATCACTTTGTGTAAACTTCATGTCACAAGCTAATTAAAAATTGAATCTGCTAAGATGAATAATGTAGTATATGACCAGCGCACATGGCCTATCTCAAGAGGGATGTGGCTAAACCACCACTTGGAGTGGAGTAGTCTTAATCAAATTTGGTTAGCGATACATTTCAGGCTGCTACTACAAAATGAGAAAACATATTCTGAATTAATTTTTATTAACTTTCTTGCATTTTACATCCTTCCTGTGCTGTCAGATGACACATACGATCATAAATATCTCTCATTATTTCTCTGTCTGTTTTTCTGCTTCTCAATCTCTGCAAGAAAGTCTATGATGCCTGTCATTTTAGCTTCACCTGTTGATCTTTTCAGTCTTTCTGGGTCAACCTCTTGTTCTTTTCCCTGCTATCTGAATCTTTGGTTGATTTCTTGTATAAGTGAAACTATGGTAACATAATAGTGCATAAGTTAATATGTGTTACAAATAATACAACTATTAACCTTTACCACGCTACAGTCAGAAAATTCCACCAAGGTCAAGACACACTGAACAACTGTAGTCTCAAATTTCACCCGATTGCTTAGCACTCTTTCAACACCGATTAATAATTGTAAACTAACGTCATACATCTGGACAACATGGGAATCGAAAGTAGACATAATATACTTTATTTTTCGCTTGAAAACTATGCAATTGTGACCTCTGATTCAATTATTGGGAGTTATTTTCTCAATCCAATGAAATATTTCAGAAGGACAGCCATTTTTGAATATTATTTTTTTAGTCTGATGCCGAAATTTGCGGATTGTTTCTCGGCCCCAGATAGCTGACGATGTGGTGTAGTAATTGTTTATCGAGTGTAATGTATGCATAATGTATCATGAATATAGTTGAGTAGCGCCTGTTCAGTTTATAGTTATTTCTGATGTCGCAACTATTCGAAAGTTGCAGGAGCATTAGGCCTAGCCTAGTGGATAAAGTACATCATCATCAAGTTCCGTCTCCGCAACAAAGGTTGGCTGCAACAGACCTCAAAGATCTCCTGTATCTTATTTTGTTACTCTGCTAGACTAACCTGTCCATCTTGTGGTGTTACTCTCCCACTTGTATTTCTGTATTTCTCTTGCTTCGATTTTACCCTCAAGTAAGGTCTTCAGCAAGGTGTCATGTCTTTTAATGTATCCATAATATTTTATTTGCTTGATATTTATTTCCATTAATAATTCTTTCTTCATATTAAGTATTGTTAGAACCTCTTTATTTGTTTTCTTCTCTTTCCATAATGTTCTCCCTATTCTTCTATATATCAACATCTCAAAGGCATCAATCTGTCTTCTCATTGTTTGTTTATTGTCCATGTTTCTAAGCCATACATTAATATAGAATAGAAGTAACATTTTATAATTCTCAATTTTAGCTTGTTTGTAATGTGTTAAGATTTTCCTCATGTCATTGAAAGTATTTTTAGCCATTCTTATTCTCTTTTTTAACTTCTGTTTCACATCTGCCATAATTTGTGAATATGTGTCAGAGATATTAATAACGTTCTACTTGTTGTAGTTTCTCTCCATGTATTTTTATGTTTAGCACAAGTTCTTCTGTGACTGCTGATTATCATGCATATGTGTCAACTAGTATGCATTTCGGACCCCTCCCCCCCCCCCCCCCCCCCCCATTAAAAAAAAATGTGTAAAACTAGTTTGCTGTTAAATTTCAGTAAATATTGCATATGATGATATTTTTATCACGCATGTAGATAGGTTAAAAAAAATAAATCTAGCGTTAAATGCTGACAATTTTTATTGAATGTGGAAACATATATTGTTACAAATATAGATTTATGAAAAATAAATTGACAGCTATGATCATGGATTTTTGCATGTTATATTTATATCCAGTCCATATTATTGACTTAATCTATTCGTCTTTTTAGTTCAATATTGAAAGGAAAGACTGTACATACGTTGGTAACCAATGGTGCTCTAAATACATCTGGGATTGATGAAATCTGTCTCATCTTACTCTTGGTTGGGGAATTGGATAGGATGTGTTCTTTTTCAGGTTTTGAGAGCTGATGGAATCTGTGTCCTGGTTCCATTGCATTTGAGATTTAATGGGATTTTTGTTAGAAATTTGATTGGAACTGTGTCCTGATCGATTTATTTGTTTGATATTGGCTGCAGATCTTTATCCTGTCAAAGAAAATAATTGTCAATACTGCATGTTCCCCATCAGGTAGGTAGTACATGTAGCCATGCAATAAAGGCTGTATGCCCTTGCTCTCATCTCATCATGTACAGGGTGAGCTTTTTAATTGATCCTCCGACAGAAAATAAATTGCAGTTCTTACCAGAAGTCGAACCCTAGACCTAGTGAATGTGAGACCAGCACTGTAATCTCTAAGCAATGTGCGACATATCTTTATCTGTGTAATTATCTATATTATAAAAAATATTTTACAGTGCTGTCTTGAACAATTTGTAAACCAAAATAAAAACACAGAGCTGTGAAATGTTCAATATGTCATGGGTATTTGTGTTGTCTATTAAGTACTATTGCTACAGTTGCCATGTTACTAAAGTATCATAAGTATTATTTCATAATTGACAAAGTTGGTCACCGCTGGTATCTAATGGATTGGGTGATCATCAAATTTGGTTAGCAAAGTGTTAATATTGTTACCTGGTAGTGCATGCTGAAAAGCTATCAACAAACATAGATTAAAAGGTTAAATCAGTACATATGTTCCAAACCAATGGGTACGACTCCCAACTGACATCATATAGAATTTGTGTTTCCAAACTGAACAGTAAACTTAAAAAGTATATTGATATTAACACAATTTTCATTTTTAATCAAGTTGAAATGTGAATACTATCATAATTTCATTAATCACATTAAATATGAGTAAAAATTATATTGATATTTGCTTTAAAATAAACTCTATGTGCAATGTTTTTTCATTTACCCTTTTAAAAGAATTACATCAAAAATATACAGTAATACTGCGAGGGATCTTGCACTACGGGTGACAGATCTAGGTACTCTTGAAAATCAATTTATTTTTGAGTTTGGTACCCTCAAGCCCTTTGGACCTAACTCCGAACATTCATTTGTTTAAATGTGTGTTGGTGTGGTCCTTATTCTATTGCTATCCATGTTGTATTGGATAATAATTTGTTATATATGTTATCATATCCCATTCAATTTTCAACAAAACCTGCTTCCATGGCTACATATTTCCACATACATTATTGTCACCATGAACATATGAACATCATATTGTTTACATGTCAACAGTGTATCTAGTGCCTCTTCAGTGGTAATATTGTTTTTCACTGTTTGTTTTATATATGATTTAGAAAGACCTAACAGTTCAAGACGTTGAAAATGTCTTGTATATTGTTGTTTGTATGTATTCATGTTTACACATCATAACCCCTAAACAATAGTCCGTTGTGTTCAAGTGAAACTTTCGAAACCTGTATTCTATGTAAGTACCTTTTTTTTAAAAACTGCATTGGGTAATGCTTTACTTTGCTTCTAAAAATGGGGGAGGGACTAAGTTTCGCACTTAGGGAATAGAATATGAGTTTGATGAATTTCCTAAGATTATAATTAAATTGTGTATATTTGCTGATAGAAAATAATATTTGTATTGTTAATGTTTTTAAATTTGTATCTGAAAGGTTGCCTTCACTACAAGAATCTACCACCCAAATATCAACAGCAATGGCAGTATCTGTCTGGATATATTAAGGTCACAGTGGTCACCTGCTCTGACCATTTCAAAAGGTTATAGAAAGTTCACAATATTTTATGTGCAATCATGCCTTAATATTTAGTTTCTTGTGTTTGAAATTTGTTTATATGTGTGGTGATATAAATACTCTTGCATAGCAACAACATCCGGCAATAGTGAGTTGTCATTAACTTGTGTTGTTTGAGCACATGGTGAGGCTTGATTCTTTTTTTTTTTTGGAACACTTTCCTGCATCTGACAGGTGTAGGTGGGGGCAGAAGAGGGAAAATAAAACTATGGATTGATAATTATGTTGTTTCTCCTTTGCAGGTGAAGATGAGCACGGCATTGAAAACTGTTACGTTAGGTTTGATTATTTTTGAGTCCTCAGATACCTGACGAGTCCAATCTAGGCTCTGAAAGACCTGTTGCATTGTGAACAGGAATGTAGGTCTTGAGATAAGGGAAACTACAATCTCTCATTTTTGTCTCTTAAACAACCTGCAGTGTTCTATTCTTGTTCACTGTATATTGTGAAAATAAATACACAGAAAACAGAAGCAATACAAATCTGAAAGTCACTAAATCCATGAATATAACAATAAACAAAACTAAAGTGAAACAAACTTCTGAATTTTAGTACTCTGGAAGTATATTCACAGGCAACAGAAAAGTAGACAGGGAAATTGAGACAAGATGCCATAGAGCAAACACAGTGACATACCAGCTATCACCATTACTGCTCAACCCAAAGATCAAGATGGAAGTCAAGAGAGAGATGATAAACAGTATTTTTATTCCAACACTCTGCTATCAATGGGCGCTGACAGTAGCCCAGTGGAGAAAATGTACAACATGTGAGATGAAATGCCTGAGAAAAGCTACAAGAGTGATCAAACTAGACAAATTAAGAAATTACGAAATCAGAAGAATCTGTATAAGACAGTGCACAGAATACATTGAGAAAAAAACATAATTTGGTTTGGACACCTGATGAGAATGAACCATAACCACCTACTGACAAGAACATACAACATAAGAAGATCCAGATACAAGGCTTTAGGTAGGCCTAGAAGAAGATGGATAGATAATAAGACAACCCTGAACAAATATGTATTAAGCACAGCCAAGGCGATACATCTGAGCTTGGATAGACAACTAAATCTCCCAGTCACTACCCCTACGCTTAACGGCAAGTGTGTGTTTTCTGATCATCATCATCCACCTGGGGATAGACAATAGTATATTGTAAATATATTGAGTACAATGTGTACACTCTGTTCAAAACTTCTAATACCCTCACTGATCTGACCATTCCAGTGATTTTTATTGCTGAGAAAATGCCATAACTTGCACAGTGAGAATTGGATGAAAGTGTGTATCATTGCACAATACTGTCAACCTCACTTTCATGCCCCTTGCACTTGGTCTCAGCGGCAAGAAAATGGAGATAGAGGCAGTGATGACAGCACACACTTTATGGTTACTGAAATGCCAATTCACACTGAATATCTTAGACTCCCAAAGCATATTTTGTAAGATAGAAAAGTACGTGCTGAAAAAGAAGTTGGTCATGCTTCAAGATAACTCAGTTCAGATTGTTATATGGATATACTGCTCTGGTCACGCTGAAGTCAGAGGCAACCAAAGAATAGATTACTCGGTTGGTAATGCTGTGGTTGATGGCACTCATGACTGAGAAGAGGCAGGGCAAGACCTAATATGTGTTGTCCAATGAAGATTATCCTGGAGGTGATAAATTTTATTTTAAATGACAAATAGGGGTAACTAGGTGTGCGGGATGAAAATGTATCTTTTCTGGAAAGATAACATGATCAACATCCGGCTGGAAATTTCAGTCTGCATACTCTTGGGTCACTGTTGGAGTGGGGAACGGAGCACTTTGGTAATATCCCCTCCCCTGTGCTATGATGCTGTTTCACCCAGGTAGCAAAAAAGTTTCACAGGTTAACTCTTTCGGCCATATTGAAGACCATTTTAGATTGTTATTTATCAAGTGACATATTCTTTCCAGAACCTGTCTTCGTCGGGGATACTCTTAATGCCTCTCTGTTCCGGTCAAGCATGCCTGCATTGGCCAGAGACATATGCATACATTCTTCGATGTTGCTAGTCCATCATCTTCTTGGTCTTCCTCTTCTTCTCTTGCCTAAGACTCTGCTCTCTAGAATCTGCCTTTCGATACCATCATGTCGCTTTAAGTATCCAAAATACTGTAGCTTTCTTCTTATGATTGCACGTAGAAGCCACACTTCATTTCATTTCAGATCTTTCAACAGCAGGAGTTACATTTCAAATGAATTTATTCTATTTAGATTTTATGTTAACTAAGTAAAGACAGGGTAGGACATTTAAAATCTTATATTCGAAATGAGGCTTCTACCATAAGTAACTTCAGGTAGCATTGCCTGAATATTGGCTCCAGTGCATGCCACTTCGTATGATACGTTGACTGTATTAACCATTTTACCAAAGATTGTAAGTGTTGGTTATAATAGTGACTAACTTAATGCATATTATTTTATTTCAGTTCTACTGTCCATCTGCTCCTTGCTTACAGACCCCAACCCAGATGATCCTCTGGTACCAGATATTGCTCGTGTTTATAAGAGTGACAGAGAGAAATACTTCAAAACAGCCAAGGAATGGACTCAGAAGTATGCTCAGTGACAAAATCTTTGTTTGGTTCATATTTTGTGAAAGTTCAACTTGGCAAGTTAGCTTTTCACAAGCATCAGTAAAGGTCCTGACAAACCTGGGAAGAGGTGTACAGACAATACACTAGAAAGTACCACAGGAATTTTTTTCCCTCCATTTGTGCACATTGTTAATTCTTATTTTGTCACTACAAATTTGTGAAAATGTCATATTCACTGAAATGATTCATATTTGTTACCCAGTAGTTCAGCTGATTGTGTCATGAAAATAAGTCATATTTTTTATTCTGGCATTAAAAATCTTCTATCTGATGATCATAAATAGAAAAACAGAACTTTGGCAACAGTCTGAGAAATTAGGAAAAAAATCATATGACTGAAATATCATGATTTCATTATTTTTGACAGGAGTTTGCCAGGTTTATATTTTCATTTTTGAAGAGTAGGATGCAATAAAATCTGGTATAAGTATGTTAGACTGAAGATTAAGCACTAAATGTCTACTTGTTTCCTATGTTCCCATTCCAAGCAGGTTATGGTGAGAGGAGTATTCAACATTAATTATGTTTAGTTGTCCCATGACATAGATCTGTGTTAGAGATAATTATCAGTGTGCTAATATTGTCTACAACAATAAGTTGCTTATCTTGTTCATGACATCTCTTGACTTCTAGAAATATCTTATATACTTTGTAACAATAATAATTACTGGCCTCACTTACAAAATATTTTACAAAAACATCTACAATTTTGTGTTAGTATTACATTAAGATCAACATCACCCACAATTGTGTGTTAGTATTACATTAAGATCAACATCACCCACAATTTTGTGTTAGTATTACATTAAGATAAACATCACCCACAATTGTGTGTTAGTATTACATTAAGATCAACATCACCCACAATTGTGTGTTAGTATTACATTAAGATCAACATCACCCACAATTGTGTGTTAGTATTACATTAAGATCAACATCACCCACAATTATGTGTTAGTATTACATTAAGATAAACTTCACCCACAATTGTGTGTTAGTATTACATTAAGATCAACATCACTTACAATTGATGACATTATTATGACTAAAAGAAACCCATCTATAATGATGATGAAATAATCCCTTTAGCTGTTCTTCTTTGATAGCATGGAATCTCTTCTATTGGAAGGTATCACCCTAGTATACTGTAACAATGGTTTGCTCACGCAACTTAGAATAACATATTGTGAACATTTTTCTCTTTGCTCCCTGACATTTTTGCAAATGAAAAAAAAAAAAAACAAATATTGAAATATTTATAAAATTTACTTCTCTGATATGGTTATTAACAAAAGATAATTTATTTTGAAAGCGTAATATTTTTTTAGAATGAAATTTGCTCAATTATTTCAAAACAAGCCTGATGCAAAATTTACAATGATGAAGACTTACTAGTGTTATATTTTCATCAAGTTTAGTATTCTGAAATACTTGCTTGTGTCTTTATAAAAATATGTAACTATGGATTTTGTGATCCAAAAAAAAGTGGCATCATTTTTAAAATGTAAATGTTTACGGCATTTGAAAACAGAGCAACCGATATAATTATCCTTTAATTTTAATTTTTTTTTAAATAAATAGAAAATGTGAATGAAATCTTGTAGATTGAGAAATTCTGAAACAATCGTTTTCGTAGA
The DNA here is from genome assembly GCA_034231615.1 of Meghimatium bilineatum. Lineage (NCBI taxonomy): Eukaryota > Metazoa > Mollusca > Gastropoda > Stylommatophora > Philomycidae > Meghimatium > Meghimatium bilineatum. Next base: position 29,961,374 of record CM067321.1, read on the forward strand.
TATTAGGTAGAGTAGTTACAGATATGTTAAAAAATTAATTCCCACCTGCTTTCTCCTCAGTCCCTGTTTATTTTTTTTCTGACATTTTCTTTATTTGATGTTTCACTCATGAATGATTAATGCTACCAAATGCTTCATTAGTTTTTGTTAATATATATTTGCATTAATCATATCTTCATCACCATAACAGCTTTTAATTTTTAAAAAAATGTAAATTTTCATTCTTTTTTTTTGACAAAAAAAATATCTTGAATTCAGTTTGCATCTCACATAGAATCTAATATTTCAAAATTCCTTCATTCAAATCTGTTTTATGTTGTTGGTGTTGGTATTTGTTGACATTTGAAATCCAACTTTTGAGTTTTCTCCAGAAGCTGGATGTTGTCCAATAATTGCAGTGATTTCTTTGGAGCATCACAGATGCAAATTCTGTACATAGTGTACCTGAAAATTGACTGTACAAAATCAATAAAGAATGGGTCTCACCTCAAATGGTTGCTTTGTTGTTTTATTATCCATGCTTATCTTTTGTGTTATACATCATATTTTTTTACTCTTACTAGTCATTCGGCCAGAAAGGTCAGCTTATAATTTTTGGTTCTTTCCTAGTAGATGCCAATACACTGTTCAGGTTTTTAATCCCACTTTTTAGATAGTCTGACAATTTGCTGGTATTTGTTACATAAAATAAACAAACATGGCTGCTGCTAAATCAGTCATGATGGTTTGAATCTTCCCAGAAATATGCAGGAATCGGTTGTGTTTCTACAAAGTAGAAAAAGTACTTTAGGTTGATAATATCAGAACTCTATTACATTTCTTCTGCATGCTACACACTGGGATGGCTCTCTCAATGTGTAGCGCACAAGTATAATGAGCTATCAGTACAAATGAATGCTTTTTTACTATCTGCGTGTTAAGGAGACACAATGAAAATAATGGCATTCTGCACATTACAGGAGAGTGGGGAAGCGTGGAATGGTGAAACAATACACACTGTGTCACATCTCTATAGCATCTTAAAAGTTATCATGCAGAATTTATGTGGACATCATGGGCAACAACCACAAACACCACATTTCATGCTACTCTCATTTTATGCAAGATTATTTGTCCCAAAAAAACTGGCTGCATTATTTCTGATTGTGTCCCTTGTATAATGTTTTTTTTGGTTCTATGTATGGATAAGCTTTATTTTCACTAAAGTTTGTTCCATTTAATATGTGTTGATTTTTACTAGAACAGTATCCATTATGTATACAGGATACATGCAAAGGGAAATGTATTAGGGAAGAAAGTGGTACTTTCAGTACTGCCACTAGTAATATGCTGGAGGTTACCAAGGCAATAATTAGCTGGAGTCTCAGAATGCTACAGCTGTCTATATTCTGACTAATTCTCTGAGAATACTTCAAAAGATTAAGTCATGCTATTTATGCTGCCAGTGGTTGGAGTCGCTGATGAAGCCTGTACTGAACAGCGTTTCATTAATTTTTATTCCTTAACACATTGAGGAAAATGAAAGAGCAGACAGACTTTCCAGTATGGCAACAGTTATTAGTGGTAGTTCTATGGACAGTGCTGATATTTTGAATGCAATCAAGGAGCTAGACCAGTTGGATGCTGTCGGGTGTATCTTTCTTCCATATCTATGGCTAGAATGTAGGCTTTGGAGTAAAGCATGATGTTACAAGAAGCAAGCGGTATAAGAATAAAAAGAAGAGTTATTAACTAACACAGAATAGGAACAATCAGTTACCACATATTAAAGGACAAACTGAATATGAGATCGGATCACCTATGGACGTTTCTGAATTGCCATGATGATCATCAGACAACTACCTATACAGAATGCACCTTTAATTATTTTTCATCTGTATTTACTCTCAGAAAATAATATTTCAATTCCTGAGTCATATGCTGATGTAGACAGTGTTATCTCTAAAATGTTTCCTGTTTAAGCAACTCAGATGACAATTTAAGCAACTATAAAACAGCATGCAGGTAAATGAATTTTGTGATTATGTTTGATAACAAAAAGACATCTTATCCAAAGTATCTTCATTCCAACCCTGTGCTACAATGTCAAACATGGTCCTTAACAACAAAACATAAGAGACGACTGGTTACAACAGAGATGAGATGTCTGAGAAAAGCCACAGGAGTGACCAGAAGACACAGAATTAGAAACGATGTTATAAGAGAAAGAGTGGGTGTCATCAATTCTACAATACATACAAAACCAACAGATACAATGGTTTGGTCATCTGGAAAGAATGCCGTGTGATTCATTAGTTTATAAAGCATATACGAAGAGAGGAGAAGCAGAAAGAAGAGCCAGGGGGTAGACCTAGACTACGCTGGATCGACAACATCAAAGAGACATTAAACGAACACCAAATAACATCTGAAGCTGCCAGAAAAGCGAGAACAAGAACATTGTATCTCCCTCGACACCCGTAAAGGGTAAAAGAGGAAGGAAAGAAGAAGTTTGATAACTTTTTGTCTAGGTCAACAGCTCTAGATTCTATGTGATGGCTGTTCAATTCTACAAGATGTGTGGCAGTGCAGCTTAGTTGATCATGGACAGACAGTCTTGATATACAGATGGTGCTTTGGGAGAGTATACAATAGGGAAACAAACTCCCCCAAAAAATCTTGCCACTCATTAGGTAATACAATTGTACAACGAACGAACGCAGAAGAAGAAGACAGCAATAGATTAAAGAGAGGGAAATATGGGGCGTACTGAGGAAGTTATACAAAGTGTGTGATTGCTAGAGGATGTGACACTTAGTGCGGAATGTGTATCCGTAGATTACAGACGTGCTTCCTGGTAGTAATAACACTCGCTAAAGAAAGCAAGAAGTGGTGCCCTATTGTTGTTGAGTCTGAAGATGCGGGCATCTTCTTCTGCATTCGTTCTCAAACTCCTGCAGATCAGCAGGATGTAGTCCGGAGAACGTAATGCGTTGTGTCATGGTTTACAGCATTGCTGCGATATCTGCGCCTTTCGGCCTGACAAATCTGGCTTCAGCATGGCTTTGGGTCACTGACCCTATATGGGATGCGACAGCCAATCCATCCCATAACATCCTTAGTCGCCTCGTACGACATGCATGGAAGGTAAACTGTGTTGCTATTCTTTGCTCCCCTTTCGGGCTCCGACAACACACGGGCGATAGCAGGTATCAGTCAGCGAGAATTTCAAGGATGGTGGTATGATTATTTGCACTGATAATTTTTGTGCTAGTACAATTGCATAGTGTTTAAGCCTTTACATCTCAGTGAGGACGACTATTACATATGAGAGGGGAGCTTTCACTGTGAGTACAAGCAGCTTAACTGGAGATTACTGTAGTGGCCAATAGCTTACTGGGTGGACACAGATTGAAACTCATGTTAGTATTATGAAATGCTCAATAAGCATGATCAGAAAATTGCAAACGGGCTATAATCGTAAACAGAAGCTTGGTGATGTAAGGGGGGGGGCAGTGGTAAGAAGTTGGAAAGACATTCATGTTCCTGCCATGTTTTACAGAACTGCCACTGTACCACACCACAAAAATTATGTCCCCCTGACACAGCTCTGATTAACAAGCTCTACACCTGGTCTGCAAAACCACAGTACAGTTTATTGAGGAAATGCAAACTTGTGACTAGAACGAGGAAGAAAAAAAGAAACGAATTTCGCGCATGGTCATTGGAGTGTTCAAGAAAATGAGTCTTAGAAAACAGCTGTCACTGTATCAATTTTAGAAAGCTTTTGTCTCAAATAACTTCCTCGTATGTTAGAATGCTCATAATTACACTTCCATCATAAAGATGTGCGTTTGGGTAATATATTATCACACAGATGTATTGAAGTCACTGTATCAGTCTTAGAAAAGAGCAGTACCAGTCTTAAAAAAGCGCTGTCCTGGTATCAGTCTTAGAAAAGAGATGTTCTTGTATCACTTAGAAGATACATCCTTGTATTAGGAAAAAGATGTCCTTGTATCACTCTCAGAAGAGAGCTGCCCTTGTCTCAAAACATAAATGCTCGTGTATCAGTCCAAGGATAAAGATGCTCATGTGTAACTAGATAAAAGAAGAACAGATGTATAAGTTGTAGATGACGATGAAACATTCCCATTGACTGTGAGCAGCTACCTCTTGACAGCTCATAGCCTTTCTCAGAAAAGCGCCTGGCCTCATATGTTAAGCAACTGACGTAATACCTGAACGTGTATAATGATTGTTGTCTTAAGGGTGTAGTTGTGTTGGGAGTTTGTAATGAGAAATAAAATATCTGCAGTAGAAAAACATGTTATTAATTAATACAATAAGAGATGGTCTTATTCACAGTGTGTACAATACTCTTCATGCACAAGTAAGTTACCAATATTCAATACAAACAGGAGCAGGAGAATAATAACACAGAAGGACAATAATCTCCGATGATGAAATAACCCATTTAGCTGTGAGTAGATAGTTCTTGATATCCTATATCATTTCTACAAAAAATAAGGATTCTTCTTTGTTGTATAATTGAAGCAACATCTGGACTTGCATAAGATCTTAAAGGCATGGATTTTTAAGAGGGTTTATGGATGCGTGTCTAGTCCACGAATGGAGGCATTCCAGTGCGCCAGTATCCCAGGGTCCTGTCCTGTCAGGGGAACATTACACGCGTCTGGGTCAACTATCTCATCACTCTTCTATCAGATTTGTTAATCCATTCACAGTGATGTCACATCTAACATTCCCTGTTACCTAGAAGTCTGCTACAAATTAAAAAAAAAAACATGTACTATGTCCGCTGGCTTGCATCTCCTCGCAATTAATTGGGATATTTGATATAAAACAAAAGTAACTGAGACAAGATGTGACAATGATTTCTTTAAACAAGGGAGAGGTTGTCAGTCTATCCCCCAGCTTTCCTTAGTCGCCTCGTACGACATGCCTGGAAAAAAGTCATTAGCCCTATTCTCTGCACCCTGAACTAGAAGTCTAGGCCTCGGTTGCCACACGGGAGTAACGATCTCTGAATAATGTTGCTATCTTTATAATCACAAAAATTCTTATTCAAACCCTTGAGATGTAGGTTTTTTCAGCTACTTACAATCGGCAGCACTCATCTTGTAGGTTTTCACTTATCTTGTAGGTTTTCACTCATCTTGTAGGTTTTCACTCATCTTGTAGGTTTTCACTCATCTTGTAGGTTTTCACTCATCTTGGATGATTTCTTATTAATTGGTGATACAAAGTATACGCAAAATGACTAATGAAAAGAACGGATAAATCGCATCAGTCAATATTTCTGACGCTATGTCTAAGTAGTCGACAGGACCTTATCTAAGAAGGCTCTAACGTTGCACATTCTATGACTTGCCTACTTGTTTCACACTGTACGCTAATTTTTTAATATTTATTTTTGGATGGGTATATATTATATATTTGCCCTGCTCTGATTGACGGTTCTCGTGTAGAATTCGTTGCAGCCCTGAAGATAATTCGTACACTACGTGAAAAGACGAGTTCAACCTGTGTTATATAAACCACAGCGCCAGAAGCTGTGACACCAAATGCCGAACTCCTGTACAGTTCTTAAGACGAGGTTGCACGCACGTTTTCCCAGTTAGTGAGTAACCAATTTCTCCCACAATTTCACGGTACCAGTGGCGGATCTGAACAGGTGAAGTGAAGTGGGAGGAAGACAAACAAAAATATTTTAAAAATGGTTGATAAACGTAGTTCTAAATTTGTATCGTGAATAATAAAACGAAAGGACAGTTTTAGAAAGTAAAACAACATTTTAAATTAACGTTTCGTCCACAGGACGTCAATCACGCAAATGGTTACAATTTTTAGTTTTTCTTGCATGTTCTTCTTCTTCTTCCTTTTCTGCGTTCAGCATCTGCTGTCATATTATATTGTCAGGCCTGTCGTCAGAGCGAAGTCCACTGTCTTCTAGTGATCAGAGTGGCTGCCCCATAGTATTTGTCTGAAAAAACCTCCTTGCATGTTATAATTCTCCTAACTATACTTCCATCATAAAGATGTGCGGTTTGGGTAATATATTATCACAGAAATGTATTGAAGTGTTGCCTATACAAATATTAGTTAAAATTAAACATGAAATTGACAAGGACGAATTCTAAATTTCTGAATACCCTTTTCAAGAAACAAATTTATAAAATGTATTAGAAATTGTGACGAGAAAAGATCTCCCCCAAATAATATGATTATTTGTTTTGTTGTTGTTTAGTAATAAAAGCTACTATTTACTAAAACATTGAATGTATTCTTGTTAATATTATTTAAGCAGTGTTAATTCTCAAATTTCCGCTGAAACTATCTTGTAGCTGGACAATCGTACATGATTTCCAGTAAATTGTAGTCCATAGAACAGAAATCTGATGTGGCTAATCAATGACTTGACACATCCGTTGTCAGCTGTATCTACATTATTTATGTCTACTATTTTTGGGGATCTCTCTAGCTGTTCGCTTTGTGCTCAAGAGGTCATGAGCTCGAAACCTGCTCGTATCGTCTTGTTTACAAGGTGGAATTTTTCGGAGATATCTTTCGATTATCACCTGAAGGTACGAAGTTACGTGCTATGAGTGACACTCTCGGCAGGCGGTGAGCCGCTTCGGTGAGAATGACGGAGTACATATGGAAAACCCAGTACAGTGAAGTTAATCCTCTACAATTTTACTTTCGCACTTTCTTAATTTTTAATATAAAGGTAACACTTCCCTACATTGTTTATATTACCCTTTTGTCTGTGATACCTTGGCTCACGCATGTGTGTCGGATCTATTCTAATTATTAGCAGTTGTGTTTTCACTTGTTTCTACAAAGATAAAGTTCGGCACCAAAATAAAGCAATGTAGAGAAGGCAAGTCCTCCGGGTGTAATATCTTTTTATTCATATTCCCTGTAACAGCAGGGCCTATTTTAAAAAGTTATAAATTGGCACATACATTTTCTTTATTCTTATATCAGTTTCCTAGCCTAATATTATCTATTTCTGACCACTGAATTCATGGAGGTAGCGCTCCTGCCCGTATAAACTTATGCGCGTAGGAAACTAATTGTAGAATATAGACTATTATCAATTTATGATCTGTCAACGACTTTTTGAGATGCACAAATTGCACACGGAACCTCCGAGTTTATCATTCATAGAATTTATCATTCATCGAGTTTATCAGTGGCAGTGTTGTAATTGTAATGCTTCTTATTGGGGCAAAGTGTAATGCTTTTACATAATCGATTTTGGAAATAGCGAGTAGGCCTACATCTTATTAAAAAATATGTTGATACTTTTAATGCTGTTCTTTTTGTGATTTTAACTTGAATATTGTTTTTCCCCCGCCGATGACGTATGTGTCGGGCCATTGGCGCAAATAAAACGGCGACCTAGCGTATTTACATTCTTTGGACTATATCCTGCTGGAAATCTAGTATGGTCCTGCTACAAGGGAGATCCATCCGGAGTTTGAGAATGAACGCTGAAGAAGATGACGAAATATTGTTTGTGAACTTGTGTGAACATTACACAGATTGGAAGCAAAGTTAGTAGTAAACACTTATCATTTGAGTACTTTAGCTTACAATAGTCAGCCCCTTTGAAATCATTTAGCGTCAAATTGTGTTTAAATTTTAAAATTTTATTTTAAATGTGCGCGTGTATATATGTATTGATGTTTATGTTCAGATTGCACGTATTTATATATCTGTTTAGTTGTGTGATTGTATGTGGAAGTGTGTATATTTTGATGCATCATCTAATCAAGACGCTGTCAACAGCTCATCCTCCCTACACATTTCTATAGTCTCTATGTCTATTGGTAGGCGGCCCCCTCCCACCTCCACGCCCAGCTACTAATTTCCTTTAAAATAGTTTTTAAAATATTATCTTTCCTTCCTGGTTTATTTCTTTCTCTTCTCCCCCCTCCACAATCATGACATTACTCATGGGTCTACTCTGCTTTTGAATTTTTCTTCTTTCATGTTGGGATTCTTGTGATCTATTATTATTATGATCTATTATCTATTATTTCATCACACCTATCAATTGTCCTTGATCTAAGTCTACTTCTGTCTTTCAATAGTGCACAAATATATGCTCACATATTGAACGCACGTAATTTGTTCTTTACTAGACATGGTGACGCTTTTCACTTTTCAATGTTTCTTGGTAAGGGAAACATGTCCAAGTCATTCTAATTTTGTATATTTTTATGGTTGTGTGTTTTTTTTTATTGTTATGTTTATTGAGAAAGGTTGGACCGTAACTTGGAAAATTATCATTGTTCTTTGTTTTATTGTTAGTTATTTTTTACATTGATTTTGGTACAATTCTCAGTACCTTGGCCGTCACAGACGCGCTCTAACCACTTCGCATCAGAGCCGGACTTACATTGATAGGTAGATCCAGGAATAGGGTAATAAAGTTTTGCTAATAACTAGAAGCCACAGATAAAAGACTCGACTCCTTTGAAAACAAATGCCTACGTACCATTCTGAACGTTAAGTGGAGTGACTTTAAATCTAACACTACTATAAGAGAGGAAAGCAAACAAACCTATATATCTTCCTTCATTAGACAAAGGCGTTGGACTTACATCGGCCATGTTCTCAGAATGAACAGCCTAAGAATTCCCCAGCAATCACTATATTGGGTGCCACCTGGAGTAAGAAGAAGAGGGAGACCTAGAGAAACTCTACGAAGAACCATTAATAGAGAAGGCATGTCAATGAACCTAAACAACACGCAACAATTGAAAGACCTGGCAACACAAAGACAGAAATGGAAGGCTATGGTTTCTGCCCTATGCGCCGCCTATGGCCCTGGAGGAACATAACACATAACATAACAATAACTAGAGACACACATAATAACACACATAATCGATGTTACGACCACAAGGTCGTATCAAGACAACAATTTCAACAAAATTAAAACATAACAGAAAACGAACAGTAATGACATCGACGGTCACATTGGTATGTGTAGTATCATCATACAGATTTCAGTTTTGCGCAGTAAGTACATATTATCTACTTACATTGATTGTTAGGACTTTATAGTAACCTTATTACTTTATTCAGTATTTACAACTTTTTCGTTTGGTTACTGCGGCATTCTCCATTTTGTCGGACATTCTCTGATATTTTGGTTATTTATATTTGCTCTTACAGAACATTGAAATAGTATCAAACCAATGCAAACTCAAAGGAAAGGACATATAGCTTCTTCACTGTTTTAGACGAAAAGATCACATCAGTGTACCTCGAACCATCGGCCCATCAGTGCTCGGATATTATCCTCAGGATATCCTTCAGCACGAAGCCACTGACCAGACCAATTATGTACTTGTTTACCAGTCTCCTCTTGTTACTTGCCCATGAAGTCCCTCCATAGTTGCAGACTCACACAAGCACTTGTTGCATCTGTCACTAGTCCTATCGTCATAGAGCATCCGGAACGGTATATCAGTCCATTGCATGTCCAGTCCAAATCAACCCAAAGCATGTCGACACAGCAAGTCTGTCTGTGGGTTCATTTCCTCGAACACCAGCATGTGACCAGCCTTTCTGATCCTTTCCATGTGGTGGCGCACGTGGAAGGTCTTCCCCTTGAGTAGGTACCGTACTGCTTAAACTATAATTTCCTTTCTCACGTTGGCTCATTGACAATGAACTCCATGGATATTGTAGTACCTACATCATTATTTCAATTTTCCATATTTCTCTTAACAACAAGAACTATCATCGCCATCATCATCATGTGCCATGCCTAACAGGATTACTGACACAGCGTCACTCATCTCAGCTAATTTAAGACTTATTCACGCCCGTGTGGTGTCGGGGCCCAAAATGGGAGCAAAGAATAGCAACACTGTTTACCTTCCATGCATGTCGTACGAGGCGACTAAGGAGTTTATGGGATAGAGTTGGCTGTCCCATCCCATATAGGGACAGTGACCCAAAGCCATGCTGAAATCGGATGTGTCAGGCCGAAAGGCGCAGATATCGCAGCAATGCTGTAAACCATAACACAACGCATTCCGTTCTCCGGACTAAATCCTGGTGATCTGCAGGAGTGTGAGAACGAACGCAGAAGAAGAAGAAGAAGACTTATTCATACTTTACATTGACTGTGAATACGCCCTCCAAGTAGAAGGCTTCTTCAATAGGTACCGTAATAAGCCGAATGCTGAAGCCTCCTATGAAAGAAAGTTCTGAGAAACCACCTCACTGCACATAGGAAGTAAGAACAAGCAGCTTGCAATTCCTAGGGTTAGTGACAAAAACAACATTTACTGGGGGCACAAGTATATGCAAAGTGACCAAGTAAAAGACGGATCAGCCCAGATGGGTAGCGCTGTGTGCCACCAGTCTAAATGACTAATTGAGAAAGATGTGAGTAGGGGATCCATGTTTCTCCACAACTCTCTGTTTAGTGTGGTCTAGTAAATCCTTCTGGTGACATTTTCCCATTCCACCATGACAACCCACGCAACAAATTCTCTCTTTCTCTGTTCTTTCTCCAACTGATATTTACAAGTGCTTACTAGATGTTCATATTTTGCACTTAGCATTACATTCCCTACACATTTTGACTGTCTGCCTTTAATTGTTTCTCTTATTTGTCTTTTTTTAATGCAGCACCTCTGATCCAGCACTTCATTAATTTTCTTAGTTGTCCAAAGTATTTTCATAACTGGTCTCAAAAACGACATCTCTGTAGCACAGCGTGTGATTAGGGGGTGGAGGCCACGGACTCCTCTAAGGGGAGAACCACAGTGTGGTCAGAATCTGGGATGATATAGACGGTATATAAGTATAAATGATACAAAAATATGATAGTTGCCAGAACTACTGTTAGTAATATAAGTTTCTCATTCACAGCATGATCGCTTTTTGAAGTCATCCAGTTGTAGGGTACGAAAATTCATTTCACAATAAAGTCGGTTACGGCCAGAAAAGTGTGGACAACCGTTGCCTTATGTGATATTGATTCTTTATTAGAAACCATCGTCACCTCACAGTCACCGCATCATTTCTAAAAATGATCTGCTTGTCATGACGCAGGCCATTTAAAAGTATGCTCAGTACCCATTCAGTTGTCTTATGCGTTCATTTATCGCCATACAATTCTATCTTCAGTAATGTGTATCATAAGCTCTATTGTTACTTGCTACTCCATACATCAGACATTTAGAGGAGAAAGGGCATACCAAGAAGACGATGGACTAGCGACATTAAAGATAACAAGAATACATCACTAGAAAATGCAAGCCGCATCGCACAAGACAGAGAAAGGTTCAGAGAATTCATTGGGAAGACAACGTTCTGGAAGGAATACGTCACATGACTCCATACAATTCTATCATCAGTACTATGTATTAGTTCTACTATTGAATTACTAATATGGCAAGACGTCAGACTATCCAACATTTTTCGTTCTCTACGTCAGCTTTCTCTACCCCTTCACCCCCTCACTTGTGCCTGTTGTATTCTATTCCAAACCTCCTCATCTTGTTAGTTATGCTCCGTACCTTCGCATTAGTTGTGTTCTCCGTACATTCTCATTAGTTGTGTTCTCCGTACCTTCTCATTAGTTGTGTTCTCCGTACCGTCTCATTAGTTGTGTTCTCCGTACTGTCTCATTAGTTGTGTTCTCCGTACATTCTCATTAGTTGTGTTCTCCGTACCTTCTCATTAGTTTTGTTCTCCGTACCGTCTCATTAGTTGTGTTCTCCGTACCGTCTCATTAGTTTTGTTCTCAGTACCTTCTCATTAGTTTTGTTCTCCGTACCTTCTCATTGGTTTTGCTTTCCGTACCTTCTTATTAGTTTTGCTCTGGTATCTTCTCATTATCTCATTATTTTATCCTCCAAGTACCTTTTCATTAGTTTTTCTCTCTACGTTCTAATTATCTCATTAATTTGTGCTCTAAGTACCTTCTCATTAGGTTTGCTTTTGGTACCTTCTCATTAGCTTGTGCTTTAAGTACCATATTATTAGTTTATACTCTAATTACCGTCTTCTTAGTTCTTCTCTCGGTACCCTCTCATTAGTTAAACTCTCGGTAACTTCTCATTAGTTTTGCTCTGGTACATTCTCATTAGTTGTGCTCTCGGTACCTTCATATTCGTTTATTCACCATCTCACTAGTTTTCCTCTCGGTACCTTCTCATTAGTTTTGCTCTCAGCACCTTCTCATTAGTTTTGTTTCGGTACTTTGTCATTAGTTTATGCACAAAGTATCTTCTCATTAATTCTGCTCTCGTACCTTCTCATTAATTGTGCTCTCGGTACCTTCTCATTAGTTTTCCTCTCGGTACTTTCTCATTAGTTTTCCTTTCGGTACCTTCTCATTAGTTTTTCTCTCGGTACCTTCTCATTAGTTTTGTTTCGATACTTTGTCATTAGTTTATGCACAAAGTATCTTCTCATTAATTCTGCTCTCGTACCTTCTCATTACTTGTGCTCTCGGTACCTTCTCATTAGTTTTCCTCTCGGTACCTTCTCATTAGTTTTCCTCTCGGTACCTTCTCATTAGTTTTCCTCTCGGTACCTCTCATTAGTTTTCCTCTCGGTACCTTCTCATTAGTTTTCCTCTCGGTACCTTCTCATTAGTTTTCCTCTCGGTATCTTCTCATTAGTTTTCCTCTCGGTACCTTCTCATTAGTTTTCCTCTCGGTATCTTCTCATTAGTTTTGCTCTCGGTACTTTGTGATTAGTTTATGCTCTAAGTACCGTCTCATTAGTTTTTCTCTTTGACACCTTCTCATTAGTGTTGCTCTCGGTACTTTCTCATTGGTATATGCTCTGGGTAGTTTCTCGTTAGTTTTACTAGCTGTGTATATAATTTTGAGCATTTTGCTGTAAATGCACAAATTTAGTATCCTATAGTTTTTTACTTAATTAATCCTTGCTTAATTATTGTCAGTGATTCGCTTCTATTTGACAACATTGGTGCTAAATTGAATTCGATGACTCTTTCTCTAACATGCATACATACATTTTAAAATGTCAACCTTTTACACATGCCAATTTTAAATGGACACGACAACTACAAACAATTTGAAGTTAAATGTGACACAGGTGAAAAGTTAAAGATCTGTATAGCTAGAAAGCTACAGGAACCATATAAACCATCAGCAACATCAGACAATTCCTCGACTATTTAAAATGGCTGCATACGCTGGTAGTCAAATAGTGTTTCATTCTCACAAAACTTTTCAGAAGCGGCACAGATTCGCTTTCCAGTTATACAAGAAACTTAATGACATTATCATGAAGCTGAAGGTGTCTTCGCCCCTGAAATCTTATGTGGAGGTAATGATGCGTAGAAAAAAATCAGCCTGTTGTCTTGAACAACTTGTCAAATGTTGACAAGCTTTTTTTTAGTTTTTAAAGCAGGATTTTCTAAGCCTTGGAGTTCGGCAACTGTGTTTTCACTTCCACACACCACCATACAACCGGTTGCTTCACATCAGCGATGCGATCTCATTTATCGTTTCAATTAATTGTTAGCGGGATTTAAACACTGCATACTTAGCAAACCAGGAATAAAACGGTGGTAGCAATTTACGTTTTACACTGGTTGTAGATACATCCTCTTGGAAAGGTGGCTTCCGTTTGTCCTTTCTTTAAAAAAACAACACTCAGATATTTAAAAAAATACATATCCATACCGATATGGGTCCTGGCGTCGATTACAAACATCGTCATTCATCTTGACTGATCTGACTTCTCGGGACTTTTCATTGGTTACTTTCTGTTCAATAGGTGTCGCCAGCCAATGAAGAGATGAGTCAGTTAAAATAGTGACGCTGTGTGGGCCATTTAAGTAGGCCATTTCTAGAGAAGGATGTAGAAAAATGGTGGTAGTTGAACTATTAGAATAGGATAGGTTAAACGTATGGAACGTTTCTCTCAATGGTAAAAATAAACATGACTGGTACCCATGGATGTGATCTATTTTCAAATAGCAACTTGAATCAAAAACTCACAAACCCACAGAAAGTTAAGATTCACAGAATATTTTTTTTGTATCTCTCCAAGAGAATGTGAACGACTAGTTCTTGTAGTATTTTCATCATCTTTTTTCAATTAACTATACTTTATAAATGTCTAAAAAAGTTGCTTAAAATTTTTTACTGTTTCATGGTTGTAGAAAGTATGTCAATATTTGCTTTGAGTTACATTGTATTGTTGTTTGTATATGTATTTTCGCTCTATTTGAGAGCGTGTCTGGTTCACTTTCGTGACAGGCAGTTTGTAAGGATGTTTCATAGAGCATTCACACATTACTTAACATTAAATATTACATTGATATTCACTACAGTTAATAATGCTATGTTAATGGCTATATCTTGAGCAGTAATTCAATCTTCTTCACATATTTTTTTTTTCAATATTGAATTTCAGATAAGTGCAGTTGGTCAATAAACAATCTTCATCAAACCAACAGAAAACCTTAGTAGATGACATGCCTTTATATTGAGGTTATCTTCTTATAGAAGCTTCATGGCGCGTCATCTATACAATCCCGTAGTCGTAACCTTCGATAACAGTTACCATGTTGTTGCGACAGGCCGACGTTGTGCTTGAACTAGTTACGGGCACGACGTGGGTAGGCGGAACAACAAAGAAACCTGTCGCAAGGGCCAGAGTTGTGCCCTGATGTCGACGTCTGTTTCGGCGGCATTGGACTCGAAACACCATCGAGCGTATGGCTGCTGGAACAGAGGGCGGAACACTTATACGAATGCTCCACGTACTTTGAGGCCAGTTCTCTAATCAAGAAGAATCAATCTTCAGAGCTCAATCATGTGCTCTTATGAAGACCACTTGACAGATTTCACTATTCACTTTCCAGAACCACAAAAAGAGAGCACAATATCTACCATTAAACTGTGTTCTTGTTACAAGCGGACCGCAGCACAATCAAGCAGCTGATCATTCACGTAGTAGTATATTCAGAGGCAGCACCTTAAATGACAGCGTGCCAGCGCCATGCAGTGCAGCACTACCACCAAAACATTTTAAATGCTTTTTTGTCTATCTGTAATGGGAGGTCGCAAGACGTTCACGTGACTCCACCTCAGTGGCAGCGGCAAGTGGCAAGATCAGTGGCAAGTTCAGTTATTTTCTTTGTCGTATCAGCCTTGACATAAGACACGCTTGTATGTTTGAATTTACTTGTTAATGTTTTCCTGTAGGATGTATTCTCAAGCAATTTCATTGTGTCACTTGTAATGGACTCATCGGGAGAAAGATCACCTTCGTCAATGGGTGGAATTATTGTCACAATCTATGACGAGAAAAATGACCATTATTTTCGTGCCAGGACATGTAGGTATTGCTCAGCCGATACACGGTCGAGAATGACTACAGTATAATAAGTACATCAATTACTCGTTTATGACAGAGTTAATGCGTTAAAGGACATCGTCCGCTCACAAGAGTCAATCATGTTCGTTCTCAAGACAGCGCGAGATCGTAAAGATCGTAATATCGTAACGTCCCGCAAAGAGAAACATAATAGATATAGGAAAAGGCTAATACACTAGCATCGAACTGGAATTGTCTAACTGTCTGTTAGATGTATTGAGACTGGAATCTGAGCAACTCTATATTTGCCCTGAGTGCACTGCTGATAACCTGCAGTTATAACTCATAACCTAATTCTCAGTTTGAATACGTTTAGGTAAAGTATGTTACAGACAAACAACTTAAAAAATTGACGGATCATAATTTATCTACAATCTTCCCATCGCGGAGCATAGACATAATTGGATAATTGTGTGTGTTGATACATCTACAGAAGAGCACATATGATTTGCTTTTCAACCCAGTACATCATCCCTACAATATCGAACTAATATTTAGGGGTCATCGGTGTTTTTGCTATTATTTCCATTCGTGCAGCGCATTTTCTCAGTGACTCTGCAATTTAATGCTTCTCAACGGCGAGTACCTTTTATGGTACTGCTGCGCACAATGCGGCGGTTTTTTTTTAAAGAAACGGGTTACCAAGAAGTGACGTCAATATTGTAGCTCCTTAGAGATATATAGAGAGAATTCTTGAAATGTTTATTCTTTCCACCGGCCCATTGCGTGTCTTTAAGGAAATACCACGTATCAGCTATTGTAAGATTGCTTTGCCAGGCATTCGAACAACATGTGCAGTCATCTCAATCGGGCCATCTTCAGCAATGTATAGATGCTTGGCGTATTGGCACAAGCGAGGAATTCAGTATTATAACTTCGGTATAAAATACTTATCTGGCTATTTTATTCAATCTAACAAGTCTGCAAATACAAATGTCCAGAAGTGAATTTACTCTGGCATATCTGATGTAGATCAAAAGCGCCACGAGATATTTACACAAGGTATGCACAGATAGAAACTATGAAAACCATCAACACTACACTAAATGCAAATATTCCCTGTACCGGGTATATCAAGACTACACTACATTCGAATATTCCCTGTACCGGGTATATCAAGACTACACTACATTCGAATATTCCCTGTACCGGGTATATCAAGACTACACTACAGTCGAATATTCCCTGTACCGGGTATATCAAGACTACACTACATTCGAATATTCCCTGTACCGGGTATATCAAGACTACACTACATTCGAATATTCCCTGTACCGGGTATATAAAAATGACTACATTTATAGGTAGTTAATTAGACGATAATGACCAATTTTGGAAACAGCAAATACAGAGTTCAAAATTACACACCCGAAAGCTGATATTTCAGACGATGATGATGTCACACCAACGGTTTTTTTCTGGAATATGTCATCAAATTTCTCATGGAAAAGAAGGAAGAACATACGAGATGGGTGAGTGATCTGGTTTTTTTTCTTTTTAAACCATTTGTATTTATAACCCATCACTCTATCCCCGTCTTCTGTCACTGAAGATGTATCTACGGGCCTGGTTCCTTTATAGTTTTATGAGTTTCTTCTATTTCTTAAAAGTTATTTCCAGTTCTACTAGTGTAAACTTTTTATAATGTTCTAGGGACACATTTTTCCCAGTTATACTAGTGAAAACTTATTATAATGTTACAGGGGCTAACTTTTCTCAGCTATACTAGTGAAAACGGGTTACAATTTTCCAGGGATAAATTTTTTCAGTAGATCTATCAAATGTAGGCTATATATACTCTCAGCTGTTTCCCAGGTATTGTGATATGTTGTTCTCTTTTGCAACCATCCGTTAATACGATGTCCGAAATAGCGTAACACATTCTTATAACTAGAGAGTTCGTGGATTGACCAGGTCAGCAGAAACGTTTTTATTAATGAGGAGGAAGGGGGGGGAATTTATCTAAAATAAAGGTCATTCGTCCATTTTCATGTAAAATTCACATTTTGTTTTCATGTAAAATTCACATTTTTGTGAAAAATCATTAGGGGGCGGGAGGGCTATGCTAAATCACATTTTGCCTAAACATCTGCCTCTACGAGTCGTGTGCTGATTTTCTAAGGGGGATGGGGTTAAACACCACCACCACTCTCCTTATCTACGGGCTTGGAATAGAGCCTAGTGATATCGACGCACTTGTGCTAAAATGAATTGCGCCAACAGTTTAAAAAAAACCACTCAATTCTCATGCCTAATATACATACATACAGTTTTGAGGAAGACCTCCAAAACTTAATTAAAGTAGTAGTCACAGAAAGTAAAGAGAAAGGCCTCTTCCTAAATATCAATAAAACAGAAGTAATGGTTATTTCAAAAAAAGAAAATAACACACCTTGCAAGAACATAGTGAATGATATGGTATTAAAACAGGTCCACCAATTCAAATATCTAGGTACAATTATTACAGCAGATGGAAGAAGTTCAACAGAAATAAGATGTAGAATAGGACAGGCAAAAACAACATTCAGAAAAATGAAAAATATACTGTGTAATATGACCTTGTCATTAGAGGTGAGAAAGAGAGTTCTGCAGTGCTATATAACACCTATACTAACATATGGGTGCGAGTCTTGGACAATAAACAAACTGGAAAGTGGGAGATTGGAGGCAACAGAGATGTGGTTCTACGGAAGAATGATGAGAATACCATGGACTGCCAGAAAAACTAATGTAGATGTGTTAAAAGAGTTAAATGCGAAACGGACCTTAATCAACAATATAAGAAAAAGGCAATCTTCTTTTTTGGCCACTTCATGAGACAGGCAGGTTTATAGAACATAATCACAACAGGCAAGATTGAAGGCACCAGAGACAGAGGGCGACAACGTGAGAAAATATTAGACAGTTTGACAACCTGACACGGCAAAGAAACAACAACGACTTTGATACATAATACTGTGGACAGAGAGCTGTGGAGAGCCATGACCGCCTACGCCACCCGGCATGGCACCTGATGATGATGATGAATATACATTCATGCGGTTCTTGTTGTGTGTTTCTTCTAACGACCTGTGTCTTCATCAAACTGTTCAAGACAGAAGCCAGACACAAGAAAGTGATTGCAACTTCCGATGAAGTTTATTGAACTTCGTTACGAATTCCATGTGGGCATTATCTTCCCTAAATTGACGAAGCAGATACAGGATTTATTGAGTGCTACTTCCAACATCTACCAGGACTATTCAACTATATTTACTCGGGGGCCAAAATGTAGAAAATGGGGATAATCACAGGCCAGAGGTCCGAATATAGTTATATACATTTAGTTTTTTTTAATAACTATTTCATTTGTTTAGCAATGATCCGCAGACCACTTACTAGGCCTCCGAGGGCCGGATTTGGCCGCCATTTGAATAGCCCTGATCTACAAGCTAGTCCGTACATAAGGGAGGGGAATTAGGGATTCAATACCACTTCCACTTTTAGATAACCAGAACATGGTATTTATTACATGGAATCAAACCATAAAATATGTGACAACCCACCACACCCCAATCTCTTTAAATGTTTTCCAATTTAAAAACACAAAACTTTCAAGAAAACCTAGGAATTGATGTTCGTCCGTCGTGATCGACGATGACCAAAAACTCAACCATACTAATAATAACAATAAATAATAAAAATAATAAAGTTAATAGTGCGTTTTTAAATGAATAGCAAGCCCAATGCGCGCACAAAATGTTCTTTTACAGAATTGACAACAATAGAAGGTATCTGTGTGAGGTTGAGATGTTTTTTTCTTTTCTACGTGTCCGCTTCTGTCTTGCAGTATCTTGTCTGGACTCTTCCGCCGCTAGTGCTCCCGTTCTAATGCTGTAACGCCATGCTGTTCTATCCTGAGCGTGGCTCTCCCAAGCGCCTACGTCAATGTTAAGATGTTTCAAGGATGACAATCCTAGTAATTACTAGGATTCCTAGGAATTACTAGGAATTACTAATTCCTAGGAATTACAAACAAATACAATGACATTTCTATAAAAAAAATATCCCTTCCGCTTCATTGCAGACATAGACACTGTCAAGATATGAACAACATATCTTTGACTCAAAGTAAAGATGAAAGTCTCTTCCTAAATATATAGAAAACAGAAGTAATGGTTATTTCAAAGAAACAAAATACCACACTTTGCAAGATTAAAGTGACTGATGTAGTATTAAAACATGTCCACCAATTCCAATATTTATGTACAACGATTACAACAGATGGAAGTTCAACAGAAAAAAGAAGCAGAATAGGCAGACAAAAACAGCATTCAGAAAAATGAAAAATATATTGTGTAATATGAACTTGTCACTAGAGGTGAGGAAGAGAGTTCTGCAGTTCTACATAACTCCTATACTAACATATGGATGCAAGTCTTTGAAAATAAACAAACAGGAAAGTGGGAAATTAGAAACTCACTTGAAACCAGACCAACACTTTAAAATAAGTTGCTACTGGTGTTTCAGATCTGACATACAAGACCATATGGAAGGAGTAGTAGTTATCCTTGTAAGGGAAAATATTGGTGTACATCATAGGTTCCCAAAGTGGGTGGTATCGCCCCCAATGGACGTTCAAGTCGTCTAGGGCGTTGAAGTAATTGATAGTGGCTTTCAGGCGGTATAGGTAGGCGATGTCTGCTCTGTTAAATATCTCAATACAGATGTATCACTTCCACATCTCGAAATGAACTACGTATTTTTATCTTCTGAATTATTTATATCATTACTGCTCTTTGTCTTTGGTGTTTCAGAGGTGTTGGCAGCTCTCGTATCAGTGACGAGCATCAAAAGTATCTAAAACTAATCCAAGCCGCTTTCATATTTATTTTTCTATTGAGCTTTATTACAACCAGAATTATTTATAATTGCTAATGCAGTATTTTGTCTATGAACAAGTTACAGTGGAATCCAATTGTAAAAACTAGGTCTGAGCCGACAAAAAATGTATTTAATATAAGAAATTCCATATATACATTAAAAACAATAAACAATAAATGTAACTTAGGATTTTGAAAAGTGTTCTTATATAGGGAAATTTGTTACAAAAGGATGTGGTATATATAAATTCCACTGAAAATTAGAACATCAGATAGTTTCACACCGTGTTCAGTAGCCATTGGACTTGTCATTATTTCTCAGAAATAAACAATTGTTAGAGTAAAAATAATCAGTTTTAATGACAAAAGACTTGTTTTTGTGAAAATAGAAGTGAAAGCAATCTCGCATGTAGCAGTATAGTATTTGACTAAAATAAAAATGTATATTAGCGAACCACGAAGCATAAAATGAACATTATGTTTGATGGAAACCAAAACCGATATAGCAGTTATTTCTTCTTCTTCTTCTTCAGCGTTCATTCTCAAACTCCTGATGGATTTCTGTTGTAGCAGGACCATGATCCATTGTAGATTTCCAGCAGGATGTAGTCCAGAGAATGGAAATGGGTTGTGTCGCAGTTTTATTTGCGACAATGGCCCGACACATCAGTCTCCGGCGGGTAGCAGTTATTTGTCCCGTAAGGATTCTATAAAGCCGATTTATCGGTGATTGGTTGGAAAGAATTAACTTCAACTTTTAATATAATAAAAAAATATTACAATGGTATCGCAAACAAGTCAATGTAGAAAGTCGATTTGGGCTGGATTTCAAATCTATAAAGACCAGTTGTTTAGGAATTATTTTCATTATTTTGTGTGTGCTTTTCTTCCAACAATCATCAGGCAAAAATGTGACATATAAGTGGAGTTATACACAGTGTAAATTTTAATTTTGTGAACGTTGTTGCAAATTGTATTACTTCATTATGTCTGAATCAAGGAAGAAATGTCTACAGTACATTACTGAGTATTTTAATATGGATTTACTAAATCTCTTACAAACCAATTATTACGTATGTGTGTGATTTATTATAGTCCGTTCAGATTCGTTTGCCGAGATGTTAAATTATTTTTATCAAAAACTTATTGTTCATTTGGATTGATCATTTGAAGTTAGGTTTAGAATAATAATGTCGCTATAGAAATATTTTTTTATCAAAGAAATGTGATCCAGTATCAAAGATACCTTATTTAACCTATATTAAAAAAAAGTTAATCTAAATTATAAACAACCGCTGGATTATGTAGATGCTTACATCTCACAGCTGATTATTAAATATAAAGGCATGACCCTCACGGTAGAATGTGCACCGTTCTAAAAGTAGTTGTTTCAACTGTACATTTGTATAAAGCAATGTTACATATGGAAATTCCCGTTTAGCACCAAATATTATTTTTCCTGAACTTAGAATTATGTGAAATCAAAAACGGCTATTGACTCGATTTCAAGTCACAAGTCAGAGGCACGTCTCAATATTTACAGAAAGTAGGCGGCACTAAGCATATTACCTTCTGCAAGTCTATGTGAGAATGAATCTGAAAGCGAAATATTTTACTGAGCATAACATTGCTATAAAGATTTATCAATACTTCTGCAGAGAGCGTAAAAAGGGACATCTTTATTGTTCTTTATCAAATCCTGAGAAGAGAACAATGCATATTTTAGGTTTGTGTAAACGTTCATTTGATCGAATAGTGGAAGCAAGCGGATATTTATTGCCAACAAATTCACGAAAGCAAGGAAGGAAAGAAAAGATAGACAGTTTCGATAAGGACCTAGTAAAAAGAGAAATATGTAGAATGTTTGATAAAAACGAAGAAGTGACACTTAGAAAGTTGAAGATTTGGCTGAAAACTAATAACGACATTGAAATATCAAAAACTTTATTATGGAAAACTGCAAGAAATGCAGGCTTCACCTTTATAAAGTATGCTGGTGGAAAAAACATTATTTGTGAAAAGCCACATCTGGTAGCTCTTAGAAGCAAGTATTTACGTGAAGTGAAGGGAATGCGCGAGAATGGTTATGATATTGTGTATTTAGATGAAACTTGGATCAACGCTCATCATACAAATGGAAAGGAATGGCAGTTAGCAGATGGAAGTATTAAAAGATCAGTACCAAGTAGTAAAGGGCAACGTTTGATAGTTGCACATGCAGGTAGCAGACATAATGGGTTGTTGCAGAATGCTCATCTAATTTTCATTTCAAAATCCATTGACAATAGAGACTACCACTCCGAAATGAATGGGCACATATTCGAAGACTGGATCGAAAAAAGTATTCTTCCAATATTAGATAGACCTTCTTGTCTGATAATGGACAATGCTTCATACCATAACGTAGTGAACGTAGAAGATAGAATCCCAACATCATCAAGTACAAAAGATGCAATCAAAACGTGGCTCATAAAAGAACACATACCAGTTACCGACAGGTACTTGAAACCCGAATTGCTTAACCTTGTAAAACAGACACAACGAACAAAGATATTTAAAATAGACAAGTTAATTGAAGAACATGGCCATAGATGTTTGAGACTACCTCCATATCATGCACACTTAAATCCTATAGAGCTAATTTGGGCAAAAGTTAAAGGACACGTAGCATCTACAAATACAACTTTCAAATTATGTGATATTGAGACACTTACAAATCAGGCTCTATCAAATATACATAAAGACTACTGGGTGAAATGTGAGGATCATGTGTTACGCCAAGAAGAGGAATATTGGAAAAAGGAAGGTTTGTTGTTTGTTCAGCCGAAAACAGTAATCGACCTATTTGACTCGTCTGATTATGAATGATCATTACTCTGATTAAGTCTACACTAAAAAAAGTTTGATTTGCAAAATTTACAAGTTGATTTGTAAAACATTTCATTGCTCAATACCACCCAAGCAATTCAAAAAAATGTTATAAGCAAACCATCAACCATTACTTATAAAAATTAGCCCGCTTGATTCAATACAGAAGTTCAGATATCTTGGATCAACTATTACAGACAAAATTTCCTTACATGAAGAAATATATGTACTTATTTCAAAGGCAGCGACAACATTTGTGAAACTCACACCAAGAGCATGGAACAATATCAAATTGACTCTACGAACAAAAGATATATTTTAAATTTTTTTACACCTGCCACCATGTAAAATTTTGTGGACACGCCTATGGGTCATCATTGCACTAGATTACTGTAAAATATTTTGTTTATGGTCGAAATAATATTTACATGGGCAAACATCAAAAGAATTCGCCGCTTTCAAATAACCGTTACAGCTAGACATCAAGTAACACATATGTTTTCGCGACATGGACATTTTAACAACGTATGCCAAAATTCATGTGAAATCATCAAGAACTTTTTGAATTATAAATCATAACATCTCGGCAAACGAATCTGAACGGACTATAGCAAGTATTTTCAATTGAAGCAATGCAGCTTTCTATGGTACAAGATCGTTTTACTAAAATAAATTCTGATTTTTAAAAAATGATAAAGATTGCCCTATTTTCAAGTATTAGAAGAAAAAATTCTAAGCGCTTAACTATATCAAAACAATTTACGTCGTCCACTAGACAAGATACTGACGGATTACAAGCATTTCATAATAATTCATTTTTAATCACAAAAGCTGGGAAACCACATACAACTGGCGATAAATTAATCGTGACAGCAGAAACGGACGCGATAAACCAAATACTTCATAAGCAGCATCAGATTTCCGGAAAATTCCTTTGAGCAATAATTCAGTGCAAATAAGAATCGATGAAATAGCTGAAGACGTAGAAATATTATTGTGCAATAATTTGTTGACATGCCAGTAAGTCAAATCGATGAATTAACTCTCCTAAATAATTAAGGACTACTCTTACCATACGTACGATTCATTAAAAAAAGTTTGTCAAGAATTATTATTTGCTAAAAAGTTGGAAGTGAACACATAGTTAGAATCTATATTTAACAATATGAAAACGTTTTTTGAAGAAAAAGATATTGCTGTTCGTAAATATTTTGTCTGCTTCTCTGATAGTGTTCCAGCAATGACAGGGCGCCACAAGGTTTTCATAGTGCTTTTGAAGCAAGCAGTACCAAATGTACTCGCTATACATTGTGTAATTAATTGTCAACATTTGGTTGCAAAGAATTTAAGTGAACGCCTGCATACGTCGCTCCATTACGTTATTGGAGCAATCTACAAAATTATAAGCAATTAATTCAGTGACATGTTGGTTATCGAATTTTGTTGTGAAAAGGATGAGGATTTCGATCGTTTGCTGTTTCACACCAAAGTTCGCTGGCTTTCAAAAGGTATTTGTCTGAATCGATTTTACGATTTGTTTGATTCAGTACTCGAATTCCTAGAAAACAGAGACGACGGTTTGACAGCCAACCTGATTGCATCCAAAAATGGCATCGCTTATTTGAAAGACCTATATAAAATATTTAATGAAGACAATCTACAATTAAAAGGTGATTAACTCAATGTAATTAAAACAAAAAAACGTTATTGCCACTTTTGTGGGAAACTTCTTCTGTTCAAATAAAAACGAGGCCAAGGAGAATATAGCCACTTTTGAAATTTATCAGCAGTATCTCTCGAATAGAAAGATTTACTTACTTAATGCCAACACTTGGATGTTCTCCATGCTGATTTCAATGAATGATTCAATGATATTCTAAACATGATTATAACCAATTTGAATTCTAGATATTTTCTCCTATGTACACACAGCAGGATCATCAGATTTAGAAGAGGCACGCATTGGATTCGTAACAAATGAAGAACTAAAATAAAAATTATGTAGTGAATACCATAACTTCTAGCTTCAGAAATCAATACCATTACTCTTCCCTGGATTTTGGGAAGTAGTCCAGCGATTTATTAACTGGATTTCCATCCTCCTATTTGACTGAACGAGGGTTTAGTGCCGTAGCGAGATTAATAAGAAAAGGAACCGATTACATATATCTGAGCGTGGCGATTTACGATTGTTTTTAACGACAGCTGAACCAGATATTTTTTTAAAACTTTTGAAAATGTATCAGGCTTATCCTTCACATCGCCCGTGTGTTGTCGGGCCCGAAAGGGGAGCAAAGAATAGCAACACTGTTTACCTTCCATGCATATCGTACTAGGCGACTAATGAGGTTATGGGATAGAGTTGGCTGTTCCATCCCATATAGGGTCAGTGACCCAAGTAATGCTGAAGTCGGGTGTGTCAGGCCGAAAGGCGCATATATCGCAGCGATGCTGTAAACTATGACACAACTTATTCCGTTCTCCGGATTACATCCTGGTGATCTGCAGGAATTTGAGAACGAACGCAGAAGAAGAAGAAGGATCCTTTACATTAATTTGTTACTTTTTGCTTTGTATTTTTACTTTATAAGTTCGCAATGAACAATTGTGTAGTATATTTGATGGTGTTTTAATTATTGCAATAAGTCATACTATTGAAATTCATTCATTCATTTTCCTTTTGCGCTGAAGTTAGCGCATAGGGCAGAAGTCAGATCTCTCAAATTCTGTCTGTTCAAAGCTATTCTGTGCAGTTCTTGAATAGTATGAATATTGGTTGTTTTACTTTCGCTTAGTATTGTTCTTCTGAGTGTTTCTTTTGGTCTACCCCTTGCTCTTTTGCCTGTAGGTATCCATTCAAGAGATTGGTGGTGTATTCTGTTGGTGTCTGCGGGTAGGACATGCCCGATGTAGGACCAATGGCGTTTTCTGATAACATCTGTGATGAAATTTTGATGTGTCTCTTCTCTGATTTTATCATTCGATTTGAATTCACTCCAATGGGTGTTAGTTATCCTACGAAGACATTTGTTCTCGAAACTCAGTAATTTTTTTTCTGAAGATAAAGAGCTTTTCAAGCTCTCACATCCATATGATAGCACCGGAATAACGCAGGAATTAAATATGCGCATTTTCGTACGTGTGCTGATTAACTTTGACTTCCAGATATTAGACAGTCTGTTAAATGCACTTGATGCTAGGGCAATGCGAGTTGTAATTTCTGGTGATCACCGTCGAATGTTAATTTGCTTCCTAGATAGGAGAATTTCTGTACTTTTTCAAGTTGTTGTCCATTTAAAGTAATCTCGTTAGGTGAATTGGTGAAGTCCATAATTTTTGTTTTTGATGAATTGATTTGGAGACCTATTTGTCCTGCAATGAGTTTTAATCTATCAGTTTTTGTTTGTGCATCTTGATGATCGTCATCTCAATAGTGCAAGATCATCAGCAAAATCCAGGTCTTCTAATGTTGTTTTATTTATCCATTTGATTCCTAAATATGTGTTGAATGTGCTTTTTCTCATATCCCAGTCAATTGCGATATTGAATAGTAATGGTGACATAGGATACTATTGTAATACAATCTCTTAATATGTATTCCGAGTTTTCATATTTAAAACCAGCGTGTGAAACTGTTCACAAAGTTATTTAAGCATGAACTGTACAATCTTTACGTATGGGTAATGTTCCTTCAAAACGGTATAGCAATAACTGTGTTCAAGATGAGGCACATAGTGGCCAATTCTTGTCCAATGCTTTAACTTCTTAAGTAATAATGTATCATTAGTTGCTGTTTACGTTGAAAATATGAAACTGCTGACGAAAACTGTTATAATGGAAGGTTTGGTGGGAGGGTGTTACAACAGTTATGTCGTGCAAAGGGAGAGGTGGCCCGAAAACATTTGGAAACCTATATTGTACATGAAGAAACAATTTTCATGCATGGGACAGAGTACCAGCTGTTGCAACTGAAAACCAACCCGCCGGAAATGAAACTTCTTAAATGTTACTGCCAAAATGACAAATATATGAATCTCAAAACGTTTCAGATTCCGTGTAACAAATTTATCGCAGTCTGCGACTTCAATAATCACTGAAACACCAAAACTGCTGCTACAGCCATTTTGATAACAGAGTAGAAATTGAAACATGGCAGGATCACCACTATTTAATATTTCTCAATATCTCATCAGGTATACATAAATTCTACTTCAGATGTTGGCACACAACTTCAACTCCAGACAATGTTTTTGCCACTCCAGGCATAACAGGAAGCATAAGTAAAGAAGTTGGAGAACGATTGTGAGGATGTAACCATCGTCCTGTCTTTCTCATGGTCCTAGATATAACCCTGGTGGGATAACATCTGGGAGGAATTGACCATCGTTCTGTCTTTCTCATGGTCCAAGATATAAGCCTGGTGGGATAACAGCTGGAAGGAAGTGACCATCTTTCTCATTGTACTGGATATATCACATGTGTGCTTTTTTCTAATATCGTCCAACGATATAAAATATTTAGAAAGACTATGGTCAACAGTTTATATTGGACGGGTGCATGGCCGGAACCCAGGGCTTGTTGTGGTCGTACTTCGTTCAGGTAATTTGTAATCATCTGATAAGTTTTGGTAACGTCATATTTTATCAAACTATATATATATAGTTTATATATATATAAACTCTCTGCAGAGAGAGGGAGAGGGAGAGAGAGAGAGAGAGAGAGAGAGAGAGAGAGAGAGAGAAGTGATGGTGAATTTCTGCAGAAGTGAAAAGTAAAGATTTCGTAAGGAGCTGTCCGCGTCAATTTGGTAGAGTGGAGTGTATGAAAAAGTTTGGCAGTTGTTGCCAGATTGGAAGGTGTTTGACATAAATTGATGTTGCTAAATATTAATACACGAACTTCCCAAGTTTGAAGAATGTTAATAATCGCTGCTGCAGCTACTGTGTAGGTTACACAGCCCTGTCACCTTGGTCTTGCAATATTTTAACCAATTTTGTTATCTTTTGTTTGTTTGTTATAATCACAAATGATAAATTTTCCTATACACCAAATAAATTATTATAATTTGAAACACATTTTTTTCTAAAAACATTTTCCCTACATATTCAGAAAATGATTTTTCGAGGTGGGGGGGGGGGGGGGTTTCAGGAATGTTATATATTGCCATAAAGAAACAGCGGAACCCTGTATTCTTTTATAACCCTGTATACAGTTGTTGACAATGTGGGGGGGGGGGGGCGAGATCATAACTTGTAACAACCATATGAAAAACTATATGCGTATGTTCTAGTGCTCATAAATTGCAACAATCATTTGAAAAACTGTATGTATATGTTCTAGTGCTCATAGATTGCAACAATCATGTGAAAAACGTATGTGTATGTTCTTGTGCTCATAAATTGCAACAATCATTTGAAAAACTGTATGTGTATGTTCTAGTGCTCATAGTTATCTACTTTGTCATAGACACAAAAATCAGATGACATTTTTTTTCCTGAATCGCATACGAAATTAAACGAACCAGAGATTTTATAGGCGACAAGCCAGCATCAAACCAAACCTTAGCCTCAGACATTTCCCTTTCCTCCAGATTGAATGAATAGCGTTAGCTCTCTAAATAAGATAACGTTATCATTCTCCGGCTATTCATAAGATGCAGAAAACCGCTTCACCACAGATACACAATTGGCACAACAGATATGTACACAAGTGATGCCTGCCTTAAGAAAGCGTCACTACATTTCAGACCTGTCTTATGGCAGCTTTACACCTGTTGTAAACCTGCCTTAGATTCGTTTTACACCTGTTACAGATCTACATGATGATATATTCACATCTATTGCATTACGACAGCTTTATACTAGTTGCAGATCTGCATTATGAGCTTTACATCTGTTGCCGACCTTCCTTAAGGTAGATTCATACCTATTGCTTATCTGAACTATGGCAGCTTTATACCTGTTGCAGGCTTGCCATTTGGCAGCTTTATACCTGTTGCAGGCTTGCCATTTGGCAGCTTTATACCTGTTGCAGGCTTGCCACTTGGCAGCTTTATACCTGTTGCAGACATGCCACTTGGCAGCTTTATACCTGTTGCAGGCTTGCCATTTGGCAGCTTTATACCTGTTGCAGGCTTGCCACTTGGCAGCTTTATACCTGTTGCAGGCTTGCCACTTGGCAGCTTTATACCTGTTGCAGACATGCCACTTGGCAGCTTTATACCTGTTGCAGGCTTGCCATTTGGCAGCTTTATACCTGTTGTAGGCTTGCCATTTGGCAGCTTTATACCTGTTGCAGACATGCCTGATGATGTATTAACACCTATTGCTCACCTTCATTATGACAGCTTTATAAATGTTGAAAACCTGCCTTATGGCCGCTTTACACCTGTTGCTGATTTTTTTTGTGAGAGCATTATTTCTGTCGCAGAACTTGCCTCATGACAGCTAAATACCAGTTATATACTTCCGTTATAACAACTTTACATCTGCTGCAGATCTGCCTTAAGATAACCTACATCTCTTGTATACCTGTCTTATGACAGCTTTATCCTGTTGTATATATATATATATATATATATATATATATATATATAATGATAGCTTTACACCTGTTGCATACCTGCCAAACACATGATGGTGAACAGAAACAGAGAAGCACATAGCCATGTTCAATCTCCTTTCGTGAACAATTGTTAGAAGTATAGAGTAAACTGTTACCTTCATGAAAGTCATCATTGACCAAGTCTGAAAGAAGATGATAAAATCCTGTGTAGGATTTAAAAGATTTCCATGGTACAGAGGCGTGGCCATTTCCTTTGTACTCAATGGGTCGCGGGTTCAATACCGAACTATGATGTTTTGCTTGCTAAAAGTATAAGTGCATTTTGCAAAGATTTTCTCTGGAATCTACCAAGCTGAATATTAATACACGAACTCTATATTTAGAAGAATTTTAAAAATCGTTGCCGCAGTTACTGTGTAGGTGACATGGGTCTGTCATTTTGTCATTGTCATGTGACGTATTCTCTGCAGAACGTTGTCTTCCAAATGAACCCCTTGAATTCTTCTGTCTTGAGCGATGCGGCTTGCATTTTCCGACAAATTCATGTTATCATTTAATGTAATAAGTCCATCTTGGTCTGCCTTCCCTCCTCCGCCCAGGTGCCCTGCATTACATTATTTGTCTTTCTAAACAGTTGTGTCTCTTTGTATGACCAAACAGGTGCAGTTATCATTTTGCTATTGTGTTTAGTAACCAACACTCTGGAATCTTCAATGTGTTTATAATATCTGAGTTTATCTTTTTTTCCTTCCATGATATTCTAAGTATGATATGATATTCCATGATATTATGTAGCATTTAACCAGTTTTGTTAGCTTTTGTTTGTTAGCTACAATTATGAAGAATTGCAAGCGATGAAACTGTTCTTCCTCATTTTTGCAATTTAAAAATCTGTATTTTCAAAAACAGAAAATAATTTAAGAATTAGATAAAGTAAATTGGGTCTCTGGTTCTTGAATTCTTCTTCTTCTTCTTTCATTCACTTGAAACATGTCTATATCTGTAATTCTGTCTCCTGAATAAAAATCAATGTCTTTTGTAGTTCATACAGTGTCCCATAGGGCTTTGATTCCAGTGTTGTTTACGCTGGCCAATATGTCTGCCGCAGCGTTTCATGCTCAGAACACTCTTGAAGTATATGTTTGGCTCTCTGTGCTGCCTGTCCACATGTACACATGACCGTGTTGCCAATCTTGAACTTTGTATACATGTGACTGCGGAGTCGGTTGTGTCCTGTTCTGAGACGTATAATTATAACTTGTTCTGATCTGTTCATAATGTGATAGTCATCTTGTGTTGATGTTTGTGGCTTTCTTATTGACTTGATCATCTGTTTTTTTCTGATGGTATGTGATTGGTATATCTGGTTGGTCTTCGGCAGCACTTTCCTTAGCCAGTTTATCTGCTTTTTCATTTCCTGGTATTCCACAGTGAGAGAGTATCCACTGCATGGTTACGCTATACTGGTAAGACAATTCACTAAGTAGTTTTTTCAAGTCTGTTAGTTTTCCAGACTGGAGAGCTTGAAGCACTGACCCTGCATCTGTCAGGAATAGCACAGGCTGTAGGCCAGAGTTGGAGTTAAGCAGTATTTTAGCTGCCACACTAATTGCCTGGATTTCTGCATCATAATTATTGCAGAATTTCCTTGTGGGTGTTCTGATTGTATCTCTAGGCTTGTGTGGATATTCTATATATACACCTGCACCTCCATTCCTCACTGCATTCTGTGATGACCCATCTGTGTATACTCTGACCCATATATCTTGTGGATATTCCTCATCCAGGAAACTGAGGGTGACTGTCCTTCGCTGCACACTGTTCTGTTCGTCCTCGCTTAGTATTCCTTTCACACGGGTCTGAATGTATATTGGCATTCCATGCCTTTCACTCCACAGGGTTTGTTCTAACACAGACCCTAAGGGTCTGTCAACTTCAGGCAGGTCTGTAAGTTGTCTATGGAGTCGTTTAGCTTGATGGATAAAGCTGCTTCTTTTCAGTCGCCCCATTGCTAGATTTTGGAATCTTTCCTTCATTGGATGACTTGGCATACACTGAAACTTTTCTCCTTGAAGTAGTACTTTTGTGTCTCTGCGTTCGCCAAGTGCTTGCATTCTTCCCATTTTCTGCATCTCTGCTATGGGTGTTGATTTCATTGCTCCTAACATTATTCTAAGTGCCTGGTTTTGCACTTTATCTAGATCTTGTAATGTGGTGTTTGATGCAGGACACCACGCAGCTGAACCATATTCCAGGTGTGGTCTTATGCCTTGCTGGTAAACTTTACTGAGTATATTCCCACTGGCTCACCATGTGATTCCACTTAGTTTTCGCGGATAGCTAACTACCTCCTGGCTTTTGTTGTTGCTTTGTTTATGTGCTGCTTCCATGTCAACTTATCATCAAAAGTAACTCCGAGGTATGTGGGTTGTTTGTCTTCTTTTAAGAGCTCTCCATCTATCTTGATATGACCGGCTTTTTATTTTGTGAGAGGGTAAAGAGTGTAGTGCTGCACTTATCTGTGTTAATGCTTACGCACCATCTATTTTCCCATAAGGTTAGTGCATCGATAGCTGTTTGTATTTGTTTAGTAGCGACTGTCACATGTTCTTCCGTGCACCAGATCACCAGGTCGCCAGCATACATTGCCAATTTGATCCCGTGTGGTAGTTCAGAAACTAGGTCATTGATGTAAACCAAGAAATGCTTTATCAAATGCTTTCCTGAAGTCTATCCATGCTGCTAGTACGAGTTTCTTATCTTAGAAGGCATCCTTTGGGAGAGGTAGGTTGCCTGATCTTTAGTAGAGTAGCACTGTCTGAAGCCTGCTTTCTGTGATACCAGAAGGTTTTCACTTTCAAGGTACCACTGCATCCTAAGATTGATAATGCGTTCCATTGTTTTGCTTAGACAGCTTGTGAGGCTAATGGGCCTGTAATTGGAGACTGTGTTTTCATCTTTTCTTCATTTGAGGAGTGGTATCATTATTGCTTCTCTTCACGCATGTGATACATTACCTGTGGACCAGCTTGTATTAAAAGATCGGCAGTAGCTTTGCTCTTGCTGCAATTCCCAGGTTTCTAATCATTTCATTGGACACTCCATCAGCTCCAGGGGACTTTTTCATTTTCAATTAGGATATTGCATGCTCCAGTTCTTTCATTGTGATTGGTGCCTCCATGACTTCAGGTATAGGTTCGCCTTGTCCAATGTTTTGCTGGTTCTCTCGAACGTCCTGTTGTTTGTCTTCGCTAACTTTGACGTTATTGTCTTCTGCAAAGGAATCTGCAAAGTAATCAGTTGCATTTTTACCTGTTAAAATGTTTCTATCTTTATAAAGTGTGATCCTGGTATTTCTCCCTGTACCTTCGTCATTTATTTGTTTTACAAGTTTCCATAATTTCCTAGTATCTCTTTCTAGGTTCAGCGACTCTGTTTTTTCTTTCCAGCTACTCCGTCTGGCTTGTAACTTGGCTTTTTGAAATTTACCCTTTGCTGATATTTGTTGTGATGTTCTTGGCTAGGTCTGTTCTCAGCCTGCTGAGATGTTTCCATCTCATTTTGCAGCTTTTCCAGTTCATCATCCCAGTAGGGTTTGTAGTTTTTGCGTGCCCCCCAGGTATGGTTTTACCAGCAACATGTAGTATACATCTATTAAATTCACTCACTGCTCCCTTGATGTATTTGTCCAAGTTCATGTCCTTAGCTAGAACACTGGTTAAATGCTGGTACATTTTCCAGTCTGCCCTCTTATAGTTCCACCTAGTGAGTGTGCTGCTGTCCTTGGTAAATTCATTGTGGATTTCTAGAAATACTGGTTAGTGGTCACTACCTCTGGTTCTTGAATAATATATATCAGACAATTTCTCTGGTTAGTGATGTTTCTTCAAGCCCGTAACACCTAGGCCTATATCCAACTTGTAACTTATTGAAGATCTGTGTCTGTCTCGTAGTCACCGGTTGAAATCATTGATGCCTCAACCATAACGTGGCTCTAGCCTTAAATGGAGCCTACAAACGTGATGTGAGTGAACACGCGATACCGTTACAGCGTGTTCCGGTGCCGCACAAGCGTGAGCACGCGAAATGAACTGACAAAAAGGAAATGTTACACCTCTCTTTGAGCGTGGACTAGATGAGCAGTGCTTAGAGAGGGAAGCACTCACTCTACAGCCTGTTGGTTTTAGTAGATAGTCAGCACTTTCATCTATTTCTTTATTTGTTTGTTTTCTTATTTCGGAACTTTCCAGAATTTAAAAAAATGGTAAGTAGAGTTTTGTACGAGTTTGTATATTTTTTAGTTGACATGTTATATACTGTTGCTGTCTCTGTTTACTACAGACCAAGAATTGAAGAAAACGGAACATGCAGAAGAACTATAACTATATACAGAAGAATACCTTTATTAAAAATTAATTGTCTGCATGGAAAAAATATTTATGTAATAACTGAACTTCGTGAGAAGTAATGTTAAATCGGAAATGGTGTTATAAACGTGTTCGCTATACTGGGATTCCATTGTATATAAATAATAAGGTTGATGATATGTTAACTTATTTTTGAATTGTTCTCCTTCCGCCGAAGACGGATGTGTCGGGCCATTGGCGCAAATAAAACTGCGACACAACGCATTTCCATTCTCTGGACTACATCCTGCTAGAAATCTAGTAGGACAATGGTCTTGCTACAAGGGAGAGCCAGCAGGAGTTTGAGAATGAACGATGAAGAAGAAGAATTGTTCTCCAACTCGATTCTTGATTAGAACACAGTTTCTTGGCACACGTGATATTCTCATAAGTGCGCCTCTCCCCTTTCCTGAGCCACCCACGAGTGTGCCGACTCAAAGCTTTAGTCAAGTGTTTCCCAACTTTGGGCCCACGCTCCACAGGGGGGCAATTTCATTGTCCAGGAAGGCAACTTGAACACATTGTAATTAGGCTTCAGTTAGGATTAATGCAATTTCTTAATATTAAAAAAATGTATGTTACATAAGGTGAGGGGGGCATCAGAATTTTAGAAAAACTTAGGTTGTTCATGGTGAAAAAAATAGGTTGAGAAACATTACTCTAGTCAGATGTTGATTATGTGAGTCTAGAATTTATCCTATAGACTATGACTAATAGATACTATCAACAAAAATATAATGAAGCCCAAAACATTGTCTTAAATTTGAATGAAACACAAATTATGACAACGGATAAAGTGAAAGTGCAACCAAAGAAAATAATTGAAAATTTCAAATTAGATGACTTAACAAATTTCTAGTATTTGCGCACAAACATGAATAGAGCAGATTACTACGCTGTAGAAATCACGAAAAGAATTGCAATAGTGACATCAAAACTTCCCCAAATGAAAAATCTTTGGCAAGGTACCATCATTATAGCTAAACTATGTATGATCAGAATATGCGCATTTCAAGTGGCAAAATACGGTTGTGAAGTTTTAACATTAAATAAAACAGTAGCAAAGAGAATCGTTGCTGTCGAAATGTATGCTACAGAAGAATTTTAGTTTACCATAAACAGCTAAATTGACAAATCAAGAAGTTTAAGATCAATAAACGTCGGAAAAGGCTGGCTCCTTAACAACATCTTAACAAGAAAGCTGATTTGTTTGGTCATATAAAGAGATAACAGTAAAGAAAGATTAATAGCTCAAGTTAGCACAGATGAAAAGTTATATTAATAGCACAGATGAAAAGTTATATTAATAGCACAGATAAAAAGTTAGATTAATAGCACAGATGAAAAGTTAGATTAATAGCACAGATAAAAAGTTAGATTAATAGCACAGATGAAAAGTTAGATTAATAGCACAGATGAAAAGTTAGATTAATAGCACAGATGAAAAGTTAGATTAATAGCACAGATGAAAAGTTAGATTAATAGCACAGATAAAAAGTTAGATTAATAGCACAGATGAAAAGTTAGATTAATAGCACAGATGAAAAGTTAGATTAATAGCACAGATGAAAAGTTAGATTAATAGCACAGATGAAAAGTTAGATTAATAGCACAGATGAAAAGTTAGATTAATAGCACAGATGAAAAGTTAGATTAATAGCACAGATAACAATAACAGGGGTAGAGGGCGCCAAGACGACGATGGTGAAGTGATATATCAGATTGTTTAACATTTGTCTAACTGCGGCAGGTCAACTCGCTCAGAATTGCGGAGTCTTCAGAATATTCATAAGGATGGCCGTGTTCTGGAAAGAATATGTCACATGATGATGAAAAAATATTCAAAGATGACATATTTTTATCCTTCTCCCTGGGTCATCCCCATTTCTGTCATCCTTTGCATGTGCACGTAATCATCACCAGTGCCGTCTTCTTTACGCTATAGTAAAGCAATGACTGCCCTTAGGTCAGCCCTATTTTTTTTTAAATATTACTGTTCCATCAACCACAGCATTATTCGCCAATGGGTCTGCTCGTTCGTTTCCTCCGACCTCCGCACGACCAGGGCATAATATCAATGGAACACTTTAAAAAACCGAGCTGTAGTTCACAGTATCGTTTTCTAAGGGTGCATATTTTTAATACTCATTAACATTCATTACGAAATATGCACTTTTCTATCTTAGGCAATATATTTTTGGAGTTTCAGAGGATCACCGTATGCGTTGACATTTCAGTCACCGAGTGCCGCTTCTATGCCCATTTTTATGTTGGATGATATATGGTTCTCCCGCCCGTGTGTTGTTACGACCCAAGAGGGGAGCAAAGAACGGCAGCACGGTTAGCTTCAATGCATGTAGTAAGAGGCGACTATGGGATGGAGTTGGCTGTTCCATTCCATACATGGTCAGTGACCCCAAAGCCATGCTGAAGTAGGATGTGTCAGGCTGATAGGCGCAGATATCGTAGCAATGGTGTAAACCATGACACAACGCATTCCGTTCTCCGGATTACATTCTGTTAATCTGCTGGAGTTTGAGAATGAACGCAGAAGAAGAAAAATATATATGGTTCTCCCAATTCTGTTAGTAGGATGTGATTCAGAGAACTGGTTTACAGATTAACGGCCATATCTGTTTCTTTCGGCCATACACATCGGATATCAGCAAAACTTTATGTAGATTTGGCGGTGGAGTGGATTAGCCAACCCTACCCACAAAATCTCCTATGTCGCCTAATACGACATGTATGACAGATCATAGTACTGCTGTTCTGCGATTCTTTCACACGGTCGTGTTGTGCTACCAGCTTCTTACATCGCCCCTCTCAGCACAGCAGGAATATATCTACCGATCATCATCATCATATCACATTAACTCCATATAACCATATATCCATATATCCATATATCCAGAAACAATGAGATCTCGAAGAAGTTAAACTGCACACACACATTTGCAGTCTGGTTTGAAACCTACAACCATCTATGCACAAGGGAAGTGCTCCAGGGCACGGAGATTCCTTATGTGTAGCTTAAGTTAAAATAAAATATGATGTAAGGTATATGTAGTGTCTGTGAAGTTACTGTGAATTAATTCCATTCACATTGATGGTATGACTACGAAATATGAATTGAACTTTGTACAGATCTGTGTGACGACAGTGCACATTGTCGTTATGGACACGCTATATATATTTCTTGATTCTGGATTCTTGATTAGAAACTGGCCTCACAGCACGTGGGGCATTCCCATAAATTCTCCGCCCTCTGTTCCAGCAGACATCCGACTCAATGGTGTTTCGAGTCTAATGTCGCCGAAACAGACGTCGACATCAGGGCGCAACTCTGGCCCTTGCCACAGATTTTTTGTTTTGTTCCGCCCACCAACGCCGTGCCCGTAACTAGTTCAAGCACAACGTCGGCATGTCGGAACAACATGGTAACTGTTATCGAAGGTTACGAATACGGGATTGTATAGATGACATGCCATGAAGCTTCTATAAGAAGATAATCTCAATATAAAGGCATGTCATCTACTAAGGTTTTCTGTTGCATGGTTGGTTGGTCTAGTGAGCCACTGGTGAGACCCAAAGACGCAACCACAAGCGCATATATATATATATATTATATATTATGTATGTATGTATGTATGTAAGCATATGTGTGTGTTTGCATGTGTGTGTGAGTGCACATCCTTCTTAACTGAACTTCATTTAATCAACAAGCATAACCGCAGTGAGACGCCACAGGTGCCTGGTTTAATTCAGCTAACTAAAAACGACAACTTAGAGTAAATATACAGTAGCTTCAGTGATAATTTCATGGTAGCTGTTGGGACAGAGCTTATAGGTACGGTTGAGATGGGAGGATTTATTTCTACGTCTCCTCCCCCCTCCTTTTTGAGGAGGAAGAGAATGTCCGAGTTAACTTTAGGAAGAACAAGAACACATGCATAAATGATGGTGTTCTTATGCACTTTACATTAGGAAATACAGCGGGTACCACATGAAAGAGTATTTCAAATTGATAAAAAGCATTTAGCTTTTTTACGCATTATTTTAAAAGGAAAACCCCCTCTCCTCTTCTGAGATGTCATATCTGCGACTATGTACATGCGTACCAGCACTCGGTGTCAAATTCAAAACCAATGTCCTTGACAACATCGTCCATATTCGTATCTACTGCAGACATTGCTCGCCAGCAATTGACCAAACAAGCGCCCGTGTGTTGCCAGGGGTCCGAAAGAGGAGCAAAGAATAGCAACTGTTTACCTTCCATGCATTTCGTAAAAGGCGACGACTAAAGAGGTTATGGGATGGAGTTGGCTGTCCCATCCCATATAGGGTCAGTGACCCAAAGCCATGCTGAAGTCGTATGTGTCAGGCCGAAAGGCGCAGATATCGCAGCAATGCTGTAAACCATGACACAACGCATTCCGTTCTCCGGACTATATCCGGCTAATCTGCAGGAGTTTGAGAGCGAAGGCAGAAGAAGAAGAAGATGACCAAACAAAATGAAGATAGTTTGGGAAGAGAGTCATGAACGTTGTGAAAATAATAAAACATAATTTGAGCAGTGAAAAATAATAACAACGTTACGACTCGAATGTTGTCATCATGAACATATGAGACTCGCAGACAATAACATGATCAGTTAGTTCATACATCATGTGATACAAATACTATAAGCCGTTAAATGTCATCATCGTCAGGTGCCATGCCGGTTGGCGTAGGCGATCATGGCTCGTTGCAGCTCTCTATTTCTAGCATTATGTATCAAGATCGTTGTTGTTTCTCTGCCGTGCAAGGTTGTCAAACTTTCTAATATTTTCTCACGTTGTCGCCCTCTGTCTCCGTTGCCTTCAATCTTGCTTGTTGTGACTATGTTCTCCAAACCTCCCTGTTTCATGAAGTGAACAAAAAATGAAGATTGTCTTTTTCTTATATTATTGATTAAGGTGTTTTTCACATTTGACTCTTTCAACAGCTCGACATTAGTTTTTCTGGCAGCCCATGGTATTCTCAGCATTCTTCTGTATAACTACATCTCTATTGCTTCTAATTTCCCACTTTCCATTTTTTATTATTGTCTAAGACTCGCATCCATATGTTAGTATATTAGTTATATAGCACTGAAGAACTCCCTTTCTCATCTCTAATGACAAGGTCATATTATACAAAATATTTTTCATTTTTCTGAACGTTGTTTTTGCCTATCCTATTCTGCTTCATATTTCTGTTGAACGTCCTCCATCTGCTATAATCGTTAAATATAGGGTGTCTATAAAGTCGCAGCACACTGACGTCCCACAGGCTTTCACTAAATACTCACAATCCCCACGACACATATAATCTTAGAGTGGATGAAAACATAATTCAAATCCGCCGAAGTCGGATGTGTCGGACATTTTTTAACCAGTAGCCACCTTTTGAGACAATATTTTTCCTTTGCATAAAAAGTGGTCTTCAGATCGCCCAGACATTTTTTAGGTGTATCAATATACAACGCATTATTTACCGTTAAAACAGTTACCTTTCTGTGCCCCCTACTAGGAGACTGTCCATAAATTACACCAGCAATTATAGGGATGGGGAATACAAAAAAAAGTTTGACAGTTATTAAAAAGAAGGAGGAGGGAGATTTAACAAAAGTTGATTACAAAAAGAGTGTTTTTATACTATTAAATAATAGAATTTGAACTATTTTTTCTAAACATTGGAAGACAAGAGAGTTTTTTTGGGTACATTTTCTGAGAAAATGTTGTTAGGGGAAGGGGATTCTGTTTGACATAATTAAGCATGGCATGTTCTGTATTATTGACAGTTGTTGACACGTAAAGGGAACTGGTAAAAAAAAACTAAACAAATAAATTGTAAATGTAATGTTTGACATAATTAAGCTTGACACGACATGTATTCTTGACAGTTGTTGACAAATAGAGGGAACTGGTACAAAATTAAACAAAAAAATTGTTGATGTAATGTTTGACATAGTTAAGCTTGACATGCCGTGTATTCTTGGACAGTTGTTGAGTAGAGATTCAATTGCTGAACAGTAGGTGTCAGTTATTCATAAGCTGAATGCTAACACCTACCTGGGTCGACAGTCAAGATCCTAACGCCATTTCCGCATTATAATTCCAGACAACAGTTTGACACAGTGCTGTCTCTCCAAGAAGTGAGAATTTAAAAGATATGGCATCGTAGTACTCAATAATATTGTGCTTTACTCCCAGTATTCCACAACTCTAATGGACAAGCGTGGAAGATGACCGAGTTCTACCATGCACCGATTAACTAGCTCTTTTGGTTTTATCACATGAGCTGGTAAAAGACATTTTAAATTGTGTATGATAAGATATGATGGCGACCATTTGCGTTTTTACAGAGGGCCAGGATGTAGGCCGGTTCAAGAAATAAAAAGGGACCATGAAGCCTTCAAATTGCAGCCCTATTCGTGGCTGAGTTTGTTGATTTTCGATCTGCAAGTGACGAAAACAGAATATACATGACACATCTGTGTTTAGGGGTACAGTCAGGTGTTTACGTCTGTGTCGCATGTCTTCTGATGTTCTCCCTAAGGGCTCCTTCAGACGATTTGAATACTTCGCTGTACTATCATCGGCGAGTTCTTCTGAAGAAATTGAATTGATCATGAAATCGTTCAAGGCTGTTTTACAGATATTTTTGTAAAGGACATTTTATGAAATAATCTGGGAGCATATTATTGAAATGTGCAGATAATAGTTCAGATTATAAATTATATCGAATTTCATTTCATTCTTTTTGTTACTTCTCAAATTTCTTATCGGATTTTTCTTGTAGAAAAACACTGGTTCTACTAAATTTCTTGTAGAACAACACTGGTTCTACTAAATTTCTTGTAGAACAACACTGGTTCTACTAAATTTCTTGTAGAACAACACTCGTTCTACTATAATTTCAGCAGGATGTCTGTCGTTCAGAGAACGGAAATACGTTGTGTTGCCAGGCTTTTTTGTCGAAGACCCGAACACATCCAACTTTGGTGCTATTGAATTCCAGTATCCGAGATAACAGCTACGAGGTTGAACACCAATTTGGCACGATAATGATATACATACGCGTATGGAAATACATACACACAGCACAGCCTTGCAAATCAGCTAATGTAGCACATGTACACAAAGCATAGATTACTCGTAAATACATACTACGTCACCACTCTATGTCACATACACACAAGCCACAAGCGAAACTACACACAAGACGCATCTAAACAGACAACATACAAGACATTTCTGCACTGATAGCAAATATCGCGATTCTATCGTTCAGAATCATATCTCATATCTGTTTCACCTGAATCAAAATGTTGCAAATTATTAACAGCGACCAACTGATGTTTTCGTGATATTTCATATCCGCATGCCTAGCTATATACAAGAGACTTGCAAATAACGTATCACAATTAATGCAAATCTTCTGTAAGACATCAGCAAGCTAAACTACACCCGATTAGAGCTAACCTTTTTTCAGTAGTAATTTAAGACCGTGAAGCACTGACATTTAATAAACGAGTCGTAAAGAAAATTGCTTCCTTTGAAATGAGATGTTACAGAAGGCTTTTGAAAATACCATGGACAGTGGAAAATATGAGTGAATAAGTGCTAAGAACATTAAAGTCGAAGAAGTTTCTAAGCAATTTTATAACAAAAATCGATAGGTTTTGGCCATATAAAGATCGATAACAGAATGTAAAAATTGTTTAAAAAGGGTATGGTTGCTAGTAACAGGGGTAAAAACAGCACAAGTTGATCATGGATAAGAAACATATATGACTGTTTAAACATGCATTTGGCTGTGGTTGGTCAAATCTTCATCTTCTTCTTCTGCGTTCAGCATGTGGTCATGCTATACCGTCAGACCTGTCATCACGACGAAGTCCACTGTCTTTTCCAGGTCAGAGCGGCTGCACCATAGCTTTTGCCTGAAGTCTGTATCCTCTGGCCAGGTCTGCTGTCTTTGCTCTTTGTATGTTGGGCAGTCCTGAAGTATGTGTTCTGGAGTCTGGGTTCCGAATCCACATGGATCTGAACAAATCTAAAACTGTGAGGTGTTCAGAACATCCATAAAGAAGACTACGTTTTGGAAAGAAACTGTTGTTGTTTTATTTGTATTTGAATTCGTAGTCCAGCCATGCGTGGCAACCTATTTATCAGCATTGCTCAGACTGCACACTTTCCTTTTTCAAAAATATGAATGCTAACTATAACAAACGTTGTCTATCCATTTACCTGCCTGGATCAATATTGACCTGGCCGCCACAGACGCCCATCTTAGCTAATTTAGGCACTCGCTTCAGAAGATTCAAATATTTGAAAGCAAATTCAATATAGACAGATTATCTGTGGAAGATGTGTATCGCCGTGGATCGTTTATTTTAGGAGAGTAAGGGGTCGCTGCAGAACTAAAGTTAACTAGAAACTGTAGACAATATGAGCATACTAGATAAACATACAAGAATTGTTTGCGTTTCTCTGATTTTGGCAAGATTTTCAGACAAGATTCAAAGTCGAATCAGATAGCGTGTTGTATCTGATGGGGCACATAATTAGGAACGATGTACGTACAATTGTGTTTGTCAGATGATAAGATAATGCCAACCACAATAGACTGAACTGGTATTTTGTATGTAAGAAGATGGGATTCGTGTTTTTATAGACGTGTTTTATTATTGGATGCTGCTTGTTTTTTGTGTGTTTGACACGCTGATGTAATGGACTTCTTATGCTGAGATTACCTGTATTCGGTAAATGAAAGTTATAGGGAAAAATATAAAGATTAAGATTCATTATCAACATCACCAGCATTATCTGTATTGCAATCAACGTCGTCATTATCATAAGCACTTTTGTGGGCCGTAGATACGTCTTCAGTAGGAGGAGGGGGGCGTAGGGAGAGGTTTATCTAAAAAATAATTGGTCAATTTTTCTGAAATTCTTTTTTTTTTCTATTCGATTTTTGTGATCTTCTTTAGAGAAATCTGCAAATGAATGTTTAAAAATGGGCGAGGAGTCACTCCAATCCACCTGTCTTCTGACTTGTGACTTTCATCTCTACCATTATCGCCATTATCGTTATCATTACAACAATCGTCTTCGTAATCGTAACACATATTACAGTCATTCTGATGGAATATCAAGTTTCGGTTGTAAAATCCAACTAGTTTCCTAGTTAGAGACCATGCGATCAATTAAAACCGTCGCTTTCTTTTTTCTTTTAAATGTCCTTAGGAAAAAAAAAGATTTAGTTTCTAAGCCCTTCCTCCGTTTCATAGTAAAATCGTATCTACGACTCTTATCATCATCATCATCATCATCATCATCTCTTGCAACACGTGCGAATTCATGCCAATTCTGTAGTTCGTTCTTGAATATTATACATTAGCTTGTATTTCCATGTAATGTTTTGCATAAAACATAAAACAACTTAACAACGAGATACAGGGACAGACGACGTTTCAACTATAAAGCCTTCATCAGGACAAACAAATGACCACAATAAAACAAATCTTACATGGAGACAAATAGGGTTATAATGAGCAGGGCAATAGCAGATAGGTAATGGGGGAAGCAAAGATGTGGAAGCATGGCAGGTGAGAAAAACGTATGGGGGAGAAGTTAGTAATAAGTAGGGAGGAGAAAGTAGACTGAAGAAAGTGAGATGGACAAAAGAAAAGATATGATAGCAAGCAAATTCAAAGTACATTACAAATACTTACCTACAAAAGTGGCAACAGAGAATGAATGCTACAGACAAGCATTCATAATGTAAGGGAAGAGCAAAATTAAATGGCAAGATGGATCAGGTGAGAGAGAGAGAAAGGGGACAAAGAAAGAGGCCAAAAAAGGCAGGAACAGAAGAGAAAGAGCAAACAGCAGGAAGAGAATATGAGCAGATAATGGTGATATATGATAATAAAATAGTGCAATAACTTAACTGATGCAGCGACTGGTCCCAGTTCCTTTCATCTGATCACATACATTATGGCAACAAAGTAAAAAATGGACAGTGAAAGCCATATTTTTATCAAGGGTCATGATAGCACGTATTTGTACAGGTCTTTCTCCAGAAAATACAAGGTAAACAGTAAAAAATAGAGACGTTATCATAAATGCATTAGACTGCAGACATTTAACAACAGAGATATCCAAGGTAACAATCACTTTCGTGCACACAAGTATTGTCGTAGAGACGTGCATTAAAAACATATGAAAAATGAGAACGAAATAAAACAGCTATGGCTGAAAGCAAATGGATTGACAAAACATCATCATGAAGGTCAAAACAACAAATGCCCACCACTCAAATCGAAATAAATGAATGATCTGTATTAAGACCAAATTGCTCAATGCTACTACACTGCAATATATAACGATTATCAGGGGTGTACCTAGCTCAATCGTCAGAGAAGCAAGATTTTATTGCAGTGACCTGCATCTTTGACAGAATCAATTAAACTAGATGATAATATACTAGACAACGTTTCAAATTTCGTATATTTGGGAAGCAAGATAGCAGCAGATGGGGATACCAACTCAGAAATCAAGACTCGAATCGCTCTCGCCTCCAACGCCTTTAACAGACTCTCAAACATCTGGAGATCGAAGATCGCAAGTAAACACACCAAACTGCGACTATTCAATGCAAGTGTGATCCGATCATTGACATATGGATGTGAAAGTTGAAAATCTACCGCAATAATGGTTAAGAAGTTAGGTGCCTTCGAGAATAGATGCCTC
This sequence comes from Meghimatium bilineatum, assembly GCA_034231615.1. Lineage (NCBI taxonomy): Eukaryota > Metazoa > Mollusca > Gastropoda > Stylommatophora > Philomycidae > Meghimatium > Meghimatium bilineatum. Next base: position 30,006,263 of record CM067321.1, read on the forward strand.
AGAAAAATCACAAATGCTAATTGGAAAGAGAATCCCACGACAAACCTTCAAGCGGACACCAGACGGGAAAGAAAACAGGGAAATAAAACAGGGAAAGAAAACGGAAAGAAAACAGGGAAGACCAAAAACAACGTTCAGAAAAACATTTATGAATGAATTAAAATCAACAGCATAAATACACAAGACCTGCAATCCCTAGCAACTGACCGACAGGCATGGAGAACTATGACATCCGCCTATGTGCCAAACTTGGCAAATGAGGAACTGACTGACCTGCATGTTTATGGAAACCACGATGATCGCTATTTCAATACATAGCAACAGGAGTAAACGATCTTGGCAGAAACTGTCACTTAGTAGTTTTTTTGTGTGTCAGTTTAACCAATATATTTCATGTCAGATGACATCGTCATATCATCAGCATAATTGTAGTATCTTGCGACCTCCGATATTTAGTACGCCGAAGTTGTTTCACTTTATTACATTCCTCCTGTAGTTCTCTGTATAAACATTGAATATATATAGTGATAAGATGCGATATCTGCGCCTTTGAACAGAAAAAATTGCATTTTGTGTCTAGAAAACCTTCATCAGGACGAAAGTTAACAGACAAATAAACAAGGAATGCGGTATTCCTATTTCAGAGTTGTTTCTGGATGTTGATACTGTATTGATCCATCTATTGATCCATAGATCAATATTTGTTCCATTATATAAATTCTCATTTTAAAAAAGACAATGGTGTGGAAAGATTAATCATGGAGAGGGAAAGTTTCAGGAAAGAGAACAAGAGTCAGACCAAGACTACGATGGACATATGACATCGAAGATCTTCTGAACGTGACATTGAAAGAAGCTGGGCAGAACCGAGAGGTTTACGGAGTGGCACTGAGGACAACGTTATATAAAGGACACGTCTCACACACACACACAGAGAGAGAGAGAGAGAGAGATCAGTTCTTCTGCTTGTCCTGCTGGCTTTCTTTTCTGCTCTCTGTTGATTTATCTACCCTCACTATCTCCCCCTCCCCATATGTATTATTTCTCTCCTATCTTATGTTACACGTAATCCTCTAACATATACCTGTCTCTATGCTTAACCTATCAATCTTCGCTATTTATCCTTCTCTTTATTTATTCTAGGCATACCTTATGTGCCTTTCTATATACATTCGTTGTATCTTGTTTGTCTATTATCGTTTGTCCTGATGAAGGCTTTCTAGTAGAAACGTCACCAATCCTTGTATTTCGTTCTTAATATGTAATACTGGCAATTGGTTGCACGGTAACATATTTCCTTTTATGATCACTATCCTTCACATCGCGACCATCGATAATATAAAACAGTGAGTTAAACTGGTAATATATTCTTCTAACTTTTCTCACGATTTTCATTGGTCGTCGAAAGAATGCATACACAGTGACCAATGAAATTCACCAGAAAAATTAAATGCGTCATTTTAGAAGGATGATTTCCTATGACTTAATAGGTGTTGCATGTGTCATAATGACGTTGAAACCAAGAAGACTTCTTTGAATAGCCGAGACCTTGAAAGGTGTTGAAGCTGTGAATATGTAGAAGACCTTCCAACATAATTAATTAGGAACTCATTTGTTACGTTTTAGATTATTGTTGGGTTTTCGGTTGGTCACTGTTTATATACTTGGAGTATTGTTGGCTACTTGTGGTATACGACTCTAAGTATGTATATAGTGACCAACCGAAATCCTAACAATAATCAAATATGTAACAAATGGGGTCTTAATTAACTATGTTGGCAGGTCTATAAATGGAGAGGGTCATGGACTAGCTTATTTGGTATTAAACTTATTTTCAACTTACAGTATAATTTATATGCTGCAACATAAAATCTGGAAGTTTAGTGCAATGTCTTGACAAGATGTCTATATAAAGATCCAACCTAAAGGTGCAATAAATTCTACGTTCTTTGACATCAGATGACACTCAAGGACAATGGTATTCTATAATTATGAACAATAAAACAATGCACGTACATTTGTTGGAGTTCAAATACATTTAATATGCTGCTTTAACATCATAAATATTTTATACCAATATTGCTTTATCAAATTTGAATTATCATTAGTTGTTCAAATCTGAAGCGATATGATTTTAATGTATTCTTTAGTTTTTCATTCCATTTGATTTAATCAGCGGGGGATATTTTTATTGGGAGAGCGTGTTACAGTATGAAACACTTTACTCATCTTTACTTTGATAATGCTAAATGCTTGATTTGAAACGAAATTAACTGATTTTCGATTACTTTGAAATATGGAAGCGATTTATTTAACACAAATAGATTTTGAGCACTACTAAAAAAACTAATTTTCTTTTCCCTCTATTTTAATATCCTCCATATTTTTGATAAAGCTAAGAATTACGAATAATCGTGTTTTATTTTTTTGCTCGATAATGTTATGGGCGATTATTGTATTTGTTAGTTCATCATAGGAATGGTTCACGTGAAAGTGTTCTTTGCCGTTATGGTTCTCTTCCATCCTACCACATTTTCCACTAACATATTTTAATGTTGAATTAAAATCTGTGGGTCTCACCAATGGCTCACTAGACAAACCAACCATGCAACAGAAAGTTACCTTCGATAACAGTTACCATGTTGTTCCGACATGCCGACGTTGTGCTTGAACTAGTTACGGGCACGGTGTGTGTGGGCGGAACAACAAAGAAACCTGTCGCAAGGGCCAGAGTTGTGCCCTGATGTCAACGTCTGTTTCGGCGGCATTAGACTCGAAACACCATCGAGTCGGATGTCTGCTGGAACAGAGAGCGGAGAGCTTATTGGAATGCCCCACGTACTGTAAAGTCAGTTTCTAATCAAGAATGCTGAATTGTCGGTAATCTGACTATATATGTGCTCGGTTTTCATAGCATACCACTTGCTCACATATACATTCAGACATAATGTAACATATACATTTTAAGAATACATCAACAAACTGCTGTGTTTGGGGGGGGGGAAGTCGGTGATGGAAATATGAAAATGATCTTTAAATTTTCCATACATTTCTTCAGTTGTTGCCGATATGTTACACTATCCTCATTTTTTTTTAAAGCACATGTTTACTTCGTTATTTCTGTCTCTGTGTCCAGTTAACTTATTCTACCTTTCACGTATTTGCACTATGGTATACAACGGTAGAAGCAGACAAACGTACAGGAAGTCAAGTACCACTTTTACCTGCAGTTACACTTCGAAAGCATGCATGCTTTGAACATATAATGAGGTATTATGGTGCACTGAAAAAAACATATTTTTTAAGGTACAGTTTAGAGAGTAAGGAGAAGAGGTGTAGGAAAAATTGGATTGATAACATTCAAGTGTGGTCTGAGCATGACATGATAGTTAGTTAGTTAGTTAGCTAGTCGTCGGATCATCATCACTACAAATTGGACACATCCATAGTTGCTACGATCTCTCCCTGAGTGTATCTACCATTACACTTCTGCTGACAGTAACAGTCCTATGCTGGTTGACCATAATTCTTCTGCGTCTTCCAAAATATTCACTTCTAGCAACACCGCATTTCAATCCCTGATCTTTAATCCTAGCCATTGAAAAGGAATCATCAACCACACTAGTCTCATTCTTGCGTGTCATATCTCTTAAGGAGTTCAAAACGTCAACGTGATCAATTGCCCCATCGACCCGTGCCACAATCGCACATGACCCCAGTTGGTCCTTTTTTATTGCCTCGAACATCCACAATGTCCAGGCACGAAAATAACTGCAACCACTTTCAGCCTCGCCTTTCAATGCCTCAATCCACTGTTTGCGAACGAGACTTACTTGTACCTTCCTAATCATACTCATAGAGTCACTCAAGATGCAGACCTGCGTTACCTTCTGTGTGTACCTTCAGTCTCAAATGCCCTGGTCACCGCCATAGTCACCATGGTCATGCTACTCGTAGTGACAGTAAAGACACCACTTTCCTCCCTTTTCGTTTTACCTGCGCACTGAGCTGTGAAGGCCAAAGCACTGCGAAAATGTATAATCACAGATCCATCAGTGTATATAATCACATTCCCCTCTTTGGCATTCTCACTGACCAAAGCCTGCACTTCTTTCTCCACAGCCGTGGGACACCATTCTCTGCATTCCCTGCTAAGTGATATTACTTCCCTCTCAAACAAGTTTCGAAATCTGTGGGTAGACATATCCATTCCACACCTGCCGCCACATCCTGCAACCTGCACACACTTTATATGACATCCTCAGCACTTCCCATCCACGACTTCCCTCTCTTGAGTCTGCTGCCTTTAACTTTCTGTATTTCGGAATGTAATGGGTGTTCATTATCTGCATGCATTTGACGATACGCCCATGCACGTCAATACTGTAATCTGTGCTCAGATGTTGGACAGTCAAGTAGAAATCGCATATCTCTTGTCGATGTGTCTCTTGTGCACCGAAGTATGATACGCATTGCTGCATTCTGGATTCTATCCAGTCTATCCACCACCAAACCCTGGTACAAAAGAATTAACAACCTTTGCTCACACTGCGCAGCAGCCATAACCGTCATTGCTGCTAAGCCGTTGCCTGCCCCTATGATAATGTGGTCAACATGTTCCCTGAAACCCAGACTTCTGTAAAAAAAACAACCAATATATCTCAGTGTGCTGGTTCTATATAAACTTTTCCCGGACAACGAAACGTGTGACATGTGTGTTTATCATGTGATTGTTCAAGGAAAACCACGTCACAAATTCTTTAGAAGAATTAACTACTGCTCCCGTATCTCGACACCAATTTGTCAGTCTGTCCAGATCGATGACCTCCAAACATCATCTCACCATCACGCAGATTGTACCTCCAAACATCATCTCACCATCACGCAGATTGTACCTCCAAACATCATCTCACCATTTCGCAGAATATACCTCATAACATCATCTCACCATCACGCAGAATGTACCTCCAAACATCATCTCACCATCACGCAGAATGTACCTCCAAACATCATCTCACCATCACGCAGAATGTACCTCCAAACATCATCTCACCATCACGCAGAATGTACCTCCAAACATCATCTCACCATCACGCAGAATGTACATCGAAACATCATCGCAACATTACGCAGATTGTATCTCCAAACATCATCTCACCATTTCGCAGAATATACCTCCAAACATCATCTCACCATTTCGCAGAATATACCTCATAACATCATCTCACCATCACGCAGAATGTACCTCCAAACATCATCTCACCATCACACAGAATGTTCCTCCAAACATCATCTCACCATCACGCAGAATGTACCTCCAAACATCATCTCACCATCTCGCAGATGTACCTCCAAACATGATCTCACAATCACGTAAAACTGACCTCCAAACATCTTCTCACCATCACGCAGAATGTTCCTCCAAACATCATCTCACCATTACGCAGAATGTATCTCCAAACGTCCTGTCACCATCGCGGAGAATGTATCTCCAAACATCATCTCAACATCACGCATATTGTGCCTGCAAACATCATCTCACCATCACGCAGATTGTACCTACAAACAACATTTCACCATCACACAGAATATACCTTCAAACACCATCTCGCAGAATCTACCTCCAAACAACTAGAGTTTCTGCCGTGGTTTCTCTGTTTTTGGGGTCTAATGAGAAATCTTTCACTTTTATTGATGTTTTTTAGATATCGCTGTGCATCCTCATTAGTCTACCAATGGCCTGCTAGCTTTCTGACAGTTCAGTTCTACGAATTATATGTGTTTTAGAATGTGGTAGTTTGACATTCTGCGGACGCGATATATGCATCGAAATCTATTTCTACAAAGTTTTTCCATGACGGATGGTAGATGAGTGAAATATTTGATTATATTACACTTCATGTAAACTAGCAGTATGACGAATGAAGTAATGTCGATGACCAAAGAAAAGAAATAGATGCAGATGCAATGAATGAAAAAAAATGCGTTTTCTGAAAGATCATATCAGAATGTTTAGAAATATCCATTCGGACTGTTTAACTCAACAGTGGCTGGAACCGATGACGAACTCTATGGTGAAGATAGCTACTTTCGTTTTTGTGACTGGACACTTGGATGTTATGGACCATAATAGAGCAGGCAGACTTAGTAGCTCGTCTAGTGGTAGATCAATGAACCGGACTAATATTTTGAATGAAATCACGGAGTTAAAGCAGTTGCAGTATGCATGCTTTGTTTCTTTTTCTCCGCTAATGACTAGAATGTAGAATCTGGTGGCTGTTAGAAAAGAGCTGCATATAGAAATCAAAAGAAGAAGTATCATCTAACACAGACAGAGACGGTAAGTTACGATGTACTGAAAAACATACTGATTAGAAAATTGGAGTTTTATCGTAGTGTAAAAATGATGTTCTGCTAAGAAAATTGGAGTTTTATCATAGTGTAAAGATGATGTTCTAACGACTAACTAACTGACTGATTGAATGACTGAATGACAGTGTGACTGAGTGACAGACTCACTGGTTGATAGCCCCAAGACCATATCAGTCATATTATGCTCATCCTGTTCTGGGTAAATGTTTCTGAGCAATATGCTCATGTGATGAATTCTCGATTTATCACTTCAACCGAGATTATAGTTGAGAATAATTTCTTATATAACATTTCATATAAATTTAAAATTAGATGAAATAAACAATTATATTTAACATATAAATAAATAAATTTACTCAGAAAAAATATTATGTAAGTTATGTCCCTTTTCAAACAACATTTTAGTTAAAATTTCTCTGGCGGAACATTGCTTCTTTCTTAATTTTGAGATATCATTTTTACAAAACTATTTCTTTGTGTAATTTTTATTTCTCCAGAAGTATACACATAAATTAAACACGCATGTGTGCAGGTTCGATCAGCAAGGGAGTCAACCAGAAATAAAAAACGTGTCTGCAGGTTTGTTTTATTTTTTAAAATTATTTCTGAGGAGAGGGTTGCGGATTTAATATGGTCATTGCTGGATTTATGCGCTTGAATTTAGATAGTGTTAATGAGCCGGTCTCATGATCAAGTCGGTCAGATGTACTCGTAGTTCTTCTTCTGCGTGCGTCCTCAAACTCTTTCAGATTAGCAGGATGAAGTCCGGAGAATGCATTGTGAACTGATTTACATATTTGCTGCGATATCTGCGCCTTTCAGTCTGACACATGAGACTTAAACTTGGCTCTGAGATATTTTGACCCATATATGGGATGGGTAACTAACTCTACCGCATACCTTCCTTAATCGCCTCTTACGACATGCATGGAAGGTGAAAGTGTTGATAGTATAATTCATCTTTCGGGCTCCTGCAACTTGTGGGCAGTTTGTGGTTCACAAAATCGACAGTTCACATGGTGATATGATTAGATTAGATGTATTAGTGGTGACTAAAAAATCAACACTATTTGACAAACAAAGTCCTATAAATGATACGTTTAAACTATATACTAAAGATGTCTACATTTTCGGACTCACAGGTGACCTCCGAAGCATACCACTACCACAATATTATAGAAATATATATCAAACTTCAAGAACTATATCGGCTGGAAGTTAACATGCAGTCGGTAGGTAGTAGGTAGGTTAATGCGTTTGCTTCTCTTTTGGAGAGGCGTGCCTTTCAACCAGCGGACGAAGTCCAATTAGGTTACATCAGGACACACTACCATAAAATATTAGAGGTAACAAAGATCACAATGTTTTATAAGAAGGTTTTATGCAGTCGGTACCCTAACATATTGTTATATACCACACCGAATAGACAGATAGGTTAGCAGTAATACTAGGAGCCTCGATGCCACAAGTTGAACAACAAGTATACGTGATAAAAGTAAAACAAATCATTAAAAACAATTGCTAAGAGAAGAGGTAATATGTATAGACAACAACAAATACACGAAGACAATTTTACCACCATATATCTACACCATCTAGAGGAGGCGCCAACAACATTCTTGAATCCAAACACCAAACATAAATATTTAGATTACAGAAAGGGCATTGCCTGCTGAAATATAACCGACCCCCAAAAATAACCCAAATTGCAGACAGTGATAACATTGCTAACACAATAGCGAGACAGCGGAACACCACCTGATATCCTGCCCCACTGAACAAGATATAAGGCATACCCTATTGTCAAATAGCCCAGAAATGGTTAATAGTTTATACAGGAACCCTAAACGATTGGGGAAAAAAACAGCAAAACATAACAGCACAGTTCCAGAATGGGACCTTGAAGTCATCAAGAGCTGACTCTTAATTACTGGCGGATCAAAGATAAAGGGAGTCTACAATGTCACTGTGTACTCATTTACACTAGTGGTGATACTACGTCAAATGAACTGCATTTAGTGCAGATCTGTGTGACATTACTTTATATGAATAGTACTTAGTACGGATCTGTGTGACATTACTTTATATGAATAGTACTTAGTACGGATCTGTGTGACATTACTTTATATGAATAGTACTTAGTACGGATCTGTGTGACATTACTTTATATGAATAGTACTTAGTACGGATCTGTGTGACATTACTTTATATGAATAGTACTTAGTACGGATCTGTGTGACATTACTTTATATGAATAGTACTTAGTACGGATCTGTGTGACATTACTTCATATGAATAGTACTTAGTACGGATCTGTGTGAGTTTAGTGCTCAACGACTTTATAGTTATCATATAGATTCTATTTTATTGCTGAAGGAGGTTCGCGTTTATATGTTTACAATAGAACCTGTCAGTGATGTATTCATGATATAAATACAAAATGTCTGGTGTAGTTGCTGCTATTTTATGTTCCTATGTGTGTGTGTTATTTTATATTTATTTAATCGCTTTTTTTTGCTTCCGTCAGTTAGATCAGTGATTCTCAATCTTTCTTCTTCTGTGACTCACTTTCAAATGGAATTTATTCAATTTCCCCAAAAACCTAAAGAAAACAAAATCTGAAGAAGATTTATTCCAGAAAAATTTCTTTGATAAATACATTTTATATATTATTTATCTTAACCCATATTGTAGAAATAATTTGTGATATTGACATTGTGTGACCCCTTAAGCTTTACTCAGATGACAAATCCCTGACGATACAATTGTTCGATTTTCTTCGTTCTGATCCCAGCAAGGTCATGTGGTGAATATGACGCCAGTTGAGAACCACCGATTGTGATTATGAAATGATATTTTTCAATGTCTTATTATAACATTTTTCATAGTCTTATTATAAAATGACGTTTTTTCATAGTCTTATGGTTACATTTTATAGTCTTGCTTCACTCAATGTCTGTAACAGGATTGCCATACTGTATTTATTTAAGATAATTTTCTGAATTCTGGCTTTCTTTACAGAGCAGTTAGCGTGATAAATTTGACTTAGCTTATTTGACTTTTTCTTGGCTTTTTAAAAAATTATTTGCGTAAATGTAACTTGGAATCCACCATTATATCAAACAATAAATCTAGTGCCATGCCGAATAGTGTAGGCGATCATGCTTCTCAACAACTCCCTGTCTCTTGTGTAGTTAATACGTTCGGAGGGTGATTTCATTTTGTGGCACAGTGATAACCCATACAGTTATTTCTATCTGTGTCTTCCTCTGTCTCTTTTGTCTTTAATCTTTCCAATCGTTATTAAATGTTCAAGTTTTACTTTTCTGATATATCTGTTCTGTCTACCTATTTTTCATTATTCTTCTTAAAAACCACATCTCTTTTGCCTCCATCTTATCTTATCCTGGCACTTTTGTTTACTGTCATATAGAAGGATTGGCACAATGTTTATTGTCATATAGAAGGATTGGCACAATGTTTACTGTCATATAGAAGGATTGGCACAATGTTTACTGTCATATAGAAGGATTGGCACAATGTTTACTGTCATATAGAAGGATTGGCACAATATAACATCTTAATGCTCTAGCTCGTATATGCATTGATTGATATTATTCCATTGCATAGAATATTTCTCTTTTTTGAAATGTTGATTTGGCCTGTGCTATCCTGTTCGTGATCTCATTGGAACACCTGCCACCTGATATTAAAATGGTGCCTAGATATTTGACTTTATCAGTTTGATTTAATTTTGCATCGCTGATAGTAATACTGCATTTCTGTGTATTTCTTCAAAACAACCATTACATCTGTAATCTTCTTGTTTTCACTTTCTTGTACTACCGTGTCTAACAGGGCTTAAAGTTCCTGTTCGCTTCCTGCAATCAGAACTGTATCGTCAGCATATCATAGACTATTTAGATTGTAACCTCCAACTGCTATTCCTTACATTGTTTTCTATGTTTCCCATAATATCCTCTGTATACAGGGAGAACAGATACGGTAAAATTAAACGTCCTTTCTTTATCTTTTTTTAATTCTACACTACTACCAACCCCCATCGTAGCTGTTTGTTTCCAATACATATTTCTTATTATCTTTAACACTCTCCCATCAACATTGCGTTTTCCTAACATTTGTATCATTACTGAATGCTTCAACTTGTCAAATGCTTTACTATAGTCTTTGAAGCACAAGTACAAGTCATTTTGTACTTACTTTGCCCTCTCCATCAATGTTCGTATTATAGGGCATTTCGTGTACTTTTTCCTTCCACAAATCTACATTTCCCTTCTGCAGTTTCTGGTTTTAATATTCTAGAATTATATATGAGCTACTAAAACGCATGCATACATAACAATAAAGGTAAAGGTAGGTCCCATGGCATATGCCGTCGGGGATGAAGATAACTCTTCATGTACTAAGCCTCAGCAACTATTAGGTGGGGTGGCCAGTTCCCATAACTGGGGTGGCCAGTTCCCATAACAATACTATTGTTAAATAGTCTTTTCATAACTTGAAGGTAATAATTAAGATATAAATTCGAGTAAAATCAGTTTAATGAGAATAATCTTAGCAAGATAATTCAGAAACATGAATGCCACCCACAACGGATTTATTAGGTGCATGATGCTAGAATCATATCGCATTAAAAAAAGCACGAAAATTTCAAAACTAAAACGCATTTACTAACAATATATTGTGATAAACAGTTCTAGACACAAAAATCAACACTCTTAATTGGAAGCTTGAATAAATTATTAAAGAAAATAGCTAACATGTAGAAGAATACATTTTCTGTATTATTTAGCGTGCCGACTCAAGTTGCTAGACGAATTAGTGTCAGAAGAACAGAACATGATTGTATTTCGTCTACTACCTCATAGACAAGGCCACTGGCCAAGATAACATTTCTGGTGAAATACTGAAGGCTGCTAAAGGCATCCCTTTACATCATCTGTTATTACTTTTCAATGAAGTTTGGCAAATATGAGCCCCCACTGAAACAAAGGAGACTTATCAGACTGTAATAATTGGTGGAGAATTATCATCTTATGAGTAATGAAATCAACATTCACAATAGAGGTGGAGAATTATCATCTTTTGAGTAATTAAATCAACATTCACAATAGAGGTGGAGAATTATCATCTTGCGGGTAATAAAATCAACATTCACATTAGAGGTGGAGAAAGTGAGGAGAACACAGAGACACACATATGTTAATAAAAGCAGAAAAATTTCACTGACAAACAATCAAATGAAGGACCCTACTATCAAAAGTAAGAAAGTCATGGTGCAGTTGGTAGCATATCATATTCAGGAATGCTCAACCCAGCATTTTTTGGTTATAGTGTATTTTAGTTGCAGGTTGGCATTTTTTTCTAAGCGGTCAGAATATACAGTTGCCTGTCGCGAGAATTTAATCTATTACCTTATCTTTCCGAAGCGCGTCCTGTACCACTCCGTCACATGGTCAGATGATATATTCTGTTGTATATTACTAGAAAGACTGAACAAGAATATAATGCACGGGAGAAGAACACGCATGTTTGATCAAGTAAATCAGGCATGCGCAATTGAGACCCACAGTGTTGAACCATCATAGCAGATCCACAGTGTTGAACCATGATAAAAGAGTCAATATAATTTCAGTTATATAGAGTTATATAGAATATAATTTAGAGTTAATTATTAACTTTAGTGATTTAAAAAAAAAACACCAATAGTATTCATCGACATTCACTGAATAAAATTATCATAATCTCCAGGTTAAATATGAGAACATTATAAAATAATTCTACACAAACAAATTCAACTTTTGTAAGAACAGAGAAGTAAATTTTCACTGGTTTCCGGTGAAAACTGGAGTTTATCAAGCTTACGTTATGTCACTGACGCTTTAAGTATCGCAGTTATCTGAGTGAGTCGTGTATAGAAACAAAACACCAAATGTTTTATAGTTTAAAAAAAGAAAACATAAGAAAATCATCTAGACTTCGCAGATGATCTGGCTGTGACGCTAGGACATATGAGGTCTAATGAGAAAACATGCCTTCTAAAACAATCATAAACTATTCCCGTGAATTTTCATTGGCTGCGACGCAGAGTATAATCATAATTATCAATGGAAACATAAGAATAGTTAAATGTCATTAAGAAGGTTTGTCTTCCCATTAGTCATTAAGTCTCGACGGTCACGATCTGGCTCTACTTAGCCAGAAGGGCTGGGATGATTCTCTCATAATTCCAACACGCGCGAACTAGATAATGGTTCCATCTCCTTTGGCAATGCTACTGAAAGTATAAGAGAATATATAAAAGTATATATTCACACTTCCAAAATAGTTTTTTAAAAACTAATGTCCTCTGATGAAAATGACCGTAATTGTATTATTTATCATGTTTCCACACTCCCTCTGAGCAATATGTGTTATGTATTGGCTGTTTATGCGTTGTGTGTCACAGATGTACTACTTTTCTTTGTAACCAGTGTGACAACCGTGGCCTGGACTTCTAGTTCAGGATGCAAAGAATAGTTCCACTGTCTCCTTTCCAGGCATGTCGTAGGAACAACTAAGGCAATTTGGAGGATAGATAGACAGCCCGTCATTGTGTGAGAAAACCCTCATTGTTACTGCATGTCATGTCTCCATTTCTTGCTTTTTGTCTTCGGTCAAATGGTCCCCGTGAATGGCGAAGAGATGCAAGCAAACGGAATAGCTGCTTTGTCCTTTTGTGGCAGATTCCAAGGGGAAGAGGAATACTAGGTGTGTTATAGCTGTTAATAGATCAACAGATCTGATCGCCTGTGTGTTGTCGGGACCCGAATGGGGAGCAAACAATAGCAACACTGTTTACCTTCCGTGCATGTCGTACAAGGCGACTAAGGAGGTTATGGGATGGAATTGGCTGTCCCATCCCATATAGCGTCAGTGACCTAAATCCATGCTGGAGTAGGATGTGTTAGGCCGAAAGGCGCATATATCGCAGCAATGCTGTAAACCATGACACAACGCAGTCCGTTCTCCGGACTACATCCTGCTGATCTTCAGGAGTTTGAGAACGAACGCAGAAGAAGAAGAAGAAGACGAAGAAGATCTGATAAAATTGATGATCTAGTTCACTCAGTAGTATCTGCTACGCTGACAAAAGGATAGGACGATCCTGGTATACTGTTGCCCTGGAATGCCTCGAAGGGAATAAACATACTTCACCTCCTAACATATACATATTTATGAGAAAATAAACCTTATACAAATTCAGGTGTCACCTCAGGTGTTGAGCCTCTAAAGAGGACCTGTGCGTTTTTCATAAAGGTTATGTGCTGTTAAGAGATATCTACACACAGTTAAAGTGATTATTTAATCATCATCTTCATGTTTAATTTTCCGTTTATTCAAAGTCTTCACGCTATTAATAATACAGTTTTAGAACCGTTATTCCGATCAATAAATTTCGAACGTTCGATACAAATGCGGAAACCTATAAATAGTATACACACTCGTGCATATTGATATTATTGCAATGACGCCATTTCATTTTTTATATTCTTTCGCTCTGTGTCAGTGTGTATGCGTATGTGTGCGCGCGTGTATCTATCCTGCAAGTGTGCTAATGGCATCATTATCTCACTCAGAGACATCAAACTATCATTTGGCAAATCTCCAGAATCCTCGGGTACAGTAGATATCAACGTCTCTCCTGTATAGCTTAATCATGTCACTATATACGTAATTTACTCACGGATTGGAAGTATAGATTACATATATTTATCATCATCAAGTGATGCCTAAAATCTCATGTGTCGTCCCAGTTATTCTGTCTTGAAATTCTGTATATGAATTGTGCTCGTAAAATCACCCTTAACACACTCTTTGTCTATCGATTAATTGCACATCCAGTCAGAACGTTCAACTTCTGAGACGTTGGAAAATAAGTCTTTCTTAAACGTTTAAAACCATTGGACAGTAATTTTTACATACTGTATGTCAATTTTTGAAGAACTTAAACATATCCCATAAGAAAAATCAAATTTTCTTCACATAGTAAGAGCTGCCCATAGTCTTATATCTGCATATCCAATCAGTGTGCTCATGCAATGGATCCCTGGCTATAGCAAGAAACGAAGTATCGAAATTACTTGAAAAAAGGCGCATCAAAACAACAAAAGCAAAGACTTTGTAGTATAGGAACAGTAAAACAGATTCTCAGAAACAACACCAGGAAAATGTTGCTGAACAGATGGGCAAATGGGCTGACTGGTCGAACTGTGTTTATAGAAATGATACGGCCAAACGACAATTACAACATAAACAAACTCTTGAGGAGAAACCAATCCCTTATCTTTCAGTTTCAAACAGGATGTGCAAGGACCAATAGCCATTTAAACCGTATCAAATCCCAGCAACTACCCCCTCGTAGACACTGCTGTCATCCAAATGAAACAGTGAAACACCTCCTTATTGACTGCCCTTACCTTTCAACGGCCGGGAAAAAAACTTCTACAGACGCCCTTAACAGTCACTAACTTACTGTATGGATCACTAAGTCAACTTCAGAAGACCAGCACATTTTTAAGAATGGCATTGTACTGACAAGAGTAGCATAACTCATCAGCATTTGGATATCGACAACAATAACAAATGTTTATTACAACATTTAATTTTTTTATGATAAAATATGTTTAATGGATAATTCAAATGTATTCATATGTTCATGTGTACAGAATATGTAACAACAAAACTGGGAAATTTGTATATTTTGTTTCTATGCGTGTGGTACCCATTTCTCTATGATGTGTGATTTAGAGGGGAAGAAGTTTATGTGGAAAAAAAATTAGAATATAAAAGTATGCTGCAGTGGTAACAATAATTAATATTTCATTTAGGAAACAAACTTGTAACTTAATAAGTAAAATATACCTTGTAAAAACGGGAACATGTTTTACACAATTGTTTCAGGAAAAATTGTTTTTATATAATGTATTTTAATGTAAAATATACAAATAGTCTATCATCTTGACTCACTCCGAACATAGGCATTGCATTAAGTCGAAAGCTGACGTCTCTTGTGGATGAAAGAAAGTTCTGAGAAACCACCAGACTGCATTTGGGAAGTAAGAGCAAGTTGCTTACAATTCCTGGTGATAACGACAACAGTAATAACAAAAACAAATGTCATCTTGAAAGATTCAGGGTTCCATCAAAAGACATATGACTCTGCAGGGAAACAACTCTTAATATTGACAACACCGACGATGTATGGGTCCAATAAGATTTCTTGTAAAAAGGAAGTACACCGTGTAATATAGGGTTATTTACTAACTCACTATATGGATCACTCAGAAAACTTCAGAAGACATGCACTATTTTATTGTGGTTGAGCTGTCCAGAGTAGACTGTCACCAACAGTCATAAACCTAGGACTACCACAAGGGTCACCACTGCCCCCAATACTATTTAATGTGTATACAGTTCAAATTACAAGCTATCATATTGTAGGACTAGGGAGAACCATGTCTTATGCTGATGACATCTTGGTATATAGGCAGTGTAGAGATCGCCAGGAATTTGTAGGGGGAGCTTGATCGTATAGGAGAATGGTGCAGTAATTTTGGAGCTTTTGTTAATCCATCAAAAGCATCGATAACATGGTTTTTACCTAAATAATCACACAGTAAACACGTCCACGCCATCGGTTACTTTGAGAGGGGATGTCCTGGAGAGAACCAGCACAATGAAGTACTTGGGGGTTATATTGGACCGAAGTCTGAGTTTCAAAGATCATATTGACCACATCATTGTAAAGGCTTATAAAGGTCTTACGGCGATGAAAGTTATGGCTGCTGCTCTTAATTTGAATAGAGGCTGCTATTTTTGCTGTATCAGGGATTGGTGGTGGCGGAGGTAGAGTGCGCACTGGCAATTCCGACATTGAATCGGACTCAAACAGAAAGATTGGATATAATCCAGAATGAGGCAATGCAAATCATTTGAGGGTGTACGAGAGATACGTCGACACGTGATATGCGATACCTACTTGATTGCCCAACTGCAGAGCAAAGAATACAAATGTGCAGGGCGCAGGACTACCTACAAATCATCGCTGATAAAGAGGACCCTCTACACCCAGAAATTATCAAGGTGAAAGGCAGTAAATTTAAGAAAGGAAAGTCGGTGATGGGGCGCGCAGAGAACGTTATACGGAATGTGTGCATATTGGAGGATGTACTACCTGGTGCCGAATGAAGTCTGTCGCCTCAGATTGTTCGACAATCTTCGAAGGATTAATAACACTTAATAGAAAGTGTAGGGAATGGTTTCCGACAGTGGTTGAGTCAGAGGTGCTCGCTCTTATCGGTGAAAATTCTAGGGAAGGTGATATGATTATATATACAGATGGTTTGGTTGAGAGACACATCAAGAGTGCATGTGCCTTCACGGCTCAAAGGTGTGGGGGGGCATCAGAGAGGAAAGTGGTGTATTCGCTCAGACTACAAGCAGCATGACAATGGAGATTGTGGTAGTAACCAAAGCTTTGAAATGGGTGTGCCCACAGACTGTCTGCGAGCATGCCTGTATGCTCAGTGACTCCATGAGCATGACTGCCAAAGTTCAGGCGAGGTACTTTCGGGAACAGTGGCTGGATGCAGTGAATAATTCATGTGTGCGTACAGTGACTTTTATTTTTGTGCCGGGACATGCGGGAGTCCGGGGTAATGAGAGAGCGGATAAGTTGGCCGCCCACGCTGCTACTACGGCTGTTGGTGGAGCGATGGATCAGGCAGACATTTTGAATGCCCTACGGGAAAATGCACGAACAAATGACTGTACGAGTGACGATGACTCTTGTTCCATGACTAGAATACATGAGTCGGTTGTGGTGTCTCTAGATAGGAGTGGTTTCGTGGGCGAGAAAGAATGATGGCCTATCAACAACGTACTGGCACCGTCAGTCAACGTGTAATGGCGGATACACTCAAGGAGAGATCTGATTACCTATGGACTTGTTCGGAGTGCAATGACGAAGATCCAACGACTAACTAGCCATCTATTTTTTTTCCATCAATGTTTCATTATTTATAAAAAATTGTAACACAAGTCAATTATTTAAAGAAATCTTCTTAAAGTCTATTTATACATTTCTAATCTTTGTAATGTGTTTCTCATCGCAGGTAATAACGTGATTTGTACATCAGCTTCTGCCATCTTTCTTTCTTCTGTTTGCACACGTAACACTTCGTGCAGACCATTTATCTATCATGTTTTGTTCTCTATACTGCGTTCGGCTCTGTGGTGATGTGGTGCAGATCGCGTCTGTAACAGCCAGGCATCGATTTCGATCCCCGCCACAGACAATTGCTCATCTGGGCTATTCATAAAGCAATGGCAAACTATTGAAAGTATTTATATTACTTAGAATATCACTACAGCCAAAAAATGCTTAGTTGATGGCTGTGTCATGAATGGGATACTCTACGATATTTTTTTTAACCTATACCGTGTTACAGTGTTAGTCCATTACATGTAGTTTCTGTTTAAATAAGTTATCTGTTAACGTGTTTTAATACTAAGTTATAAGTTTGTGATTCTCAACATTTGCCATGTCACCCCCAACGAGATGTGGAGTTATGCTGTGAGGTGAGGAGGGGCAGTGGGGGGGGGGGGGGGTGTCAGGATTAAAATAAAATTTAATGTGTGGGAGGAGTTCACGGACTCATCTTAGGACGCCACAGAAATGTCTATTGTCCATCCCTAGGTGGTGATCATCACAATATCCACACTTGCCGTTAAGCGTAGGGGTAGTGACTGGGAGTTTTAGTCCAAGGCAAGATGTGTCGCATGATCTGCTTTGAACCTGTATTTGTTCAGTGTTGTTTGATGCTATCTATCCATTTTGCTCTAGGTCTTTCTCTGTTCTTGTAATCAAGGATATTGATTATGGCTTGTTATGTTATATGTTCTTGCTGATAGTTGGTTATGATTCATTCTCATAAGGTGTCCAAACCATTTTATTTGTTTTTATGTATTCTGTGCATGGTCTTATACCGTTTCTTCTCCTGATTTCATCATTTCTAATTTTGTCTAGTTTAGTAACTCTTACAGCTTTTCTCAAGCATTTCATCTCACACGTTGTAAGTTATCTCTGCTGCTCTGCTACCAGCGCCCTTGTCCACAGAAAGGTAACGAACTGAATTTATTTAGACATCATTAATACGATAGTCCGGCTCTGTGGCGGAGAGGTATAGATTTCATATCAGAAGGTTACTTCAGTAATATATTTAATTTTCGAAGCCGACAGTTGTACAAACAGGCAATTCAGATACCATAGACAACACACTAAAATTCAGCATTAAATAAAGAATCAGTACAGTGAAAGAATGATATCTTGATCGCTACACAATGTGCGAATAGAATATACTACTCAACAATCATATTTTTAATGACAAATATTTTCAAATGTGAAAAGATTTTTTCGCGGTTACTTTTCACGTTTTGGACACAAATGTAACATAATAGTGCTCATATGATTGTGTTTATATTTCCATACAGGAAGTATACATAACAAAACTATATGGAAAATAAGAGATATTCTGTTAACTTTTTGTCTCCGTACGGTTTTCCTGCTATGCCGAACATGATAGTAAATTCATATTAAAATGTAGATTTGAGCGGCTTTTCGGCATAGTGGGTCTCCAAAATGTAGATATTAGCGGCTCAGTGGAGATAGAGTTAAATCTGAATTAGGCCTTAAAATTCACCATTTATCTTCAGATAAGTTTATGTCATGTTTCACACCATAGGAAACCGAGCTTTGTGATGTTTGACGTTCATTGTTGATGTTTGACGTTTATTGTTGATGTTATGATGATCCCTCAAGACGTTGCAACAGGTGCAGATGTTGCCATGAGAGAATGAGCGATCGGCTTTTACTGTTGGAAATGACATTCAAGGAGATTCTGTTACACTCTATGCTAAAGAATTCGCTTAAATAAATCTGATATTTCATGCACTTTATTATGTCTCTGGTAATTTATCTGATAAGAAGTGGGTGGCAAGGCTGAGGAGGTTAGATACATACTCTGTAAATCCACAGCAGTATTCGTATTTTGAAGACGGACACATTGAATTTAAGTGCAAGTTAATGATTACACGAATAACTAACGATTACACGGATAGCTAATGATTACATTGAAAAAATAATAATTACACAGAAAATTAGTGACTACACAGAAAATGTGTCGAAAATCTTTTAGACAATGAAAATAATGTGCTTTATAGATGACATGAATGCATCATATTTCACTCAATATATTTTGTGGGTACTTCAATAAATTATGAAGTTTTAATGTGTATTCCATGATTTGGTTATGCACTATTTGGTTATTGTGTCACAGATTCGTGGTGAACACACAGAGGATTTCAACACTTAGTGGGTGAGCAATATTTTGAGAGGAAACTTTCTATTCAAAGGATGGCTACTGAAACGAGACGTCGTTTCCTTTCTGTTTGTTTTCAAGAACTTAGTTTTTTAAATCTTGGAAGCATGATCCAGTGTCAGACTAGCACCACAAACATTATAGTTTTCATTACTTTCAGCTGCATTCAAAGGAATTCATAATTTTATGAGAATGTTGAACGTACGAGGTACCAAAAACTTATCATTATTTCTAAGAGAATATTGTAGGTACAAAGTACCGTGCTTAGTTCTGATAAAATGTCGAAGGTACAGAGTACCGTGTTTAATTATAAGAGAATGTTGCAGCTATAAAGTACTGTGTTTAATTCTGAGATAATGATGCACATATAAAATTATCGCGCTTAGTTCTGAGAGAATGTTGCTGACACAAAGTACGATTTAGTTCTATGAGAATTATACATTTACACATATATACATATACGACTAATTATACATTTACACATATATACATATACGACTAATTATACATTTACACATATATACATATACGACTAATTATACATTTACACATATATACATATACGACTAATTATACATTTCATTGATCTTGAAGTTAAGTGAAACTACTTGATTTATTCAGAGTAATAAAACCTCGCCAAGTTGGAAATCTTGGTTTCTTGGATCAATTTGATGGGAAACTTACTCCACCCCAAAGTCTCCTTAGTCGCATCTTATGACATGAGTAGCAGGTCACAGTATTGCTATTCTTTGCTTCCCGCTCGGTCCAGAAAGTCTCAATCGCCTTTGGAGGAGGTGAGAGAGAAACTGTCAAACATTTTCCGCCACCCCCGTATTTTCAGCTTTGAGATATAGTTAAGGAGTGTCTTATGTTGCCTGGATCCGAAAGAAAACAAAGAATAGTAACACTTTAACTTGTCATGCATATCACAAAATGCGACTAAATAAGTTTGGAGTTAGATTTGATTGTTCTACGCCATAGGTCAAAGCGTGGCTATCGACATACATGCCTCCTAGCTGAATTAATTAGGACTCACGTATTTTGATTATTGTTTGCCTTTTAGTTGGTTACTATTTATATACGTGGAATCGCAGGCCAAAAATAATCAAGGCGAATCCACGTATATAAACAGTAACCAACTAAAATGTAAACAATAATAAAAACACGTAACGAACTGGGTCCAGCTTAATTTAGTAAACAGGCCGTCTACTGGCGTCCGGTCATGATCAAAGTGATTCATAAATCCCGCTGGCGTGGAATGTGTCAAGTCAAAAAGTGCAGATGAAGCTGAAAACACTAACACAGTTCAACCCATTCTTCATATTACATCCCGTCAGCCCGCAGTAAGTTGAGAATGACTGCAGAAGAAAACGTTGACGAAATAATGACAAGAGAAAGGGTCGGAGAAAAGACATAAAAATGAGAAAACAGACCTCAACATGAGAAAAAGCATGTAGAAATTAGAAATAAGACATAAAAATGCGAAAATGACATAAATGTGGGGGGAAAAAACAAAATGAGAAAACACATCAAAATAAGAAGATAGACAGAATCCTGTAAAATTATATTTCTTCTTCTTCTTCAGCGTTCATTCTCAAACTCCCATTGGATCTCTCTTGTAGCAGGACCATGGTCCTATTAGATTTCCAGCAGGATGTAGTCCAGAGAATGGAAATGCGCCGTGTCGCCGTTTTATTTTCGCCAATGGCCCGACACATCCGTCTTCGGCTGAATATTTCAACTAGCTGTATATTAGAATTATTATCCATCCAGATAAACACGGACTAGCTGATATCATGATATATCAATTTCCCAAAACAGTTATCATAAACACGTGCCAAAGTATTAATATTGAGGTTAACCTGTTGGGTAATGCCATCGAATAATCCATCATGTCTTTGAAAAAAAAACAAATTTTCTATACGCCAGAGTTACCGTCTACATTTGTGAGGTGCTGGTTTCCGTACTGTGCGTACATCCCCCTGGAGGATCCACATATATCTAGATTACAAAGTGATAAACAACAAAGAAGAAGGAGGTGAATTGTAGGAGTTACCAACGATTGAAAACTCACAATATTACAGCATATCAAGCGACCAAACGTTTCATGAACCGAAAAAAAAACGATCGGCATTCGTAAATAGATACAATCCGATGAGAGCTTGTCTTCTTGAAAGTAAAAAAAATTATTTGATTAAAATAACCTTATCAAATTACAGGTAATAAAAGTTTAATTGCGCATGATTCTCGTGTCAAAAGAGAAATAAGTAACACAAACAGATACATACATCAGCAAGAAAGGGAAATGGCCACCCCACTTAATAGTTGCTGCGTCTTAGTACATGGAGATTTATATTCATCCCTGATGTCAAGACTTACCTTTTCTTTAAGCATACGGAGATAGGAAGTCGCTGTCACCATCATCCGCGCCTTCAGTACAATTCCTTGATCAGAGAAACACTATTTCGACTGTAGAGAATCTTCTCTTAGCTTCTTCGAAGTTGTCAAATAAGTTTACTAAATAATTTTGTGATGTCTTACAAGGGTTTATACTGATCGCATCATCGGTTGAATGCCATTGATGAATTAAGAAAACATGCCTAACGCCATAGTCTCCGATATACCTCTAGGGTGAATAAGAAATATTACCTCTCTTTTTTTTACTGACAACTGTGTCGACTTATCTCAGGATGTGTCTGGAAATTAACATAATGATTCTTTAAGAACAGTCCAAGCAAACCACGAACATTTAGGTATCTAAGCCTCTCGTATTAGACCCGGGGTCGGCTACCTATGGCACGCATGCAACACTTGGCACTCAGAGCAATTTCAAATGGCACGCAGACTCTTCACGTCTCCTGTCAAGACCATGCAATGGCAAGACTTCCATTAATAATAAAATGTGGTTTTCTTTTTAAATCTTTCAAGAAACTAGTTAGTTAGTTAGTTAGTCGTCGGATCATCATCACTGCAAACTGGACACATCCATAGTTGCTCCGATCTCTCCTTGAGTGTATCCGCCATCACACTTCTGCTGACAGTACCTGTCCTATGCTGGTTGACCATCATTCTTCTGCGCCCTCCAAAATGTTCACCTCTAGCAACACCGCATCTCAATCCCTGATCTTCAATCCTAGCCATTGAAAAGGAATCATCATCCACATTCGTCTCACTCTCGCGTGTCATATCTCTTAAGGAGTTCAAAACGTCAGCGCGATCCATTGCCCCATCGCCCTTTGCCACAATCGCACACGATGCCAGTTGATCCGCTCTTTCATTGCCTCGAACGCCCACATGTCCCGGCACGAAAATAAATGTAACCGCTTTCAAGCTCGCATTTCTCAAGGCCTCAATCCACTGTTCGCGAACGAGACCCACTTGTACCTTCTTAAGCATACTCATAGAGTCACTCAATATGCAGACCTGCGTTACTTTCTGTGTGCGTAGCCACTCAAATGCCTTGGTCACCGCCATAGTCTCCATGGTCATACTACTCGTAGTGACCGCAAAGGCACCACTTTCCTCCTTGATCGTTTTACCTGCGCACTGAGCTGTAAAGGCCCAAGCACTGCGAACATGCCTAATTACAGATCCATCAGTGTATATAATCACATCCCCCTCTTTGGTATTCTCACTGATTAAAGCCTGCACTTCTTTCTCCACAGCTGTGGGACACCATTCTCTGCATTCCCTGCTAAGTGATATTACTACTCTCAAACAAGTTTCGAAATCTGTGGGTAGACCTATCCATTCCGCACCAGCTGCCACATCCTGTAATCGGCACACGCTTTGTATTACATCCTCAGCACGTCCCATCCACGACCTTCCTCTCTTCTGTCTGCCGCCTTTAACTTTCTGTATTTCGGAATGAAACGGGTGTTCCTTATCTGCATGTTCAAGAAACTCTATTTCTTTTAATGTTGTTTACAACTTTACATATTATTAAATATCACTATATATTAATTAATTAAAATATAAAAATAAAATATATGGTAAAATAAGAATATTGGACTCGACTTGTATAAAATGATACGTGATGTTGGCACTCTGAATAATTTGAAAGCTTAGGTTAGCACACAGTTAGCAAAAGGTTGCCGACCACTGTATTAGACCGTTGGTTCGACGATTGCTGATTCATCGATATCTTGAGCTGTTGTTCATAGTAATCGTGTCCGACTAATAAAGTTCTTCTGTTATGTTAATAATATATTTATGAACTATATAATGTTTTAATTGAGTAAATGGCCCGACACATCCAACTTCGGCAGTGTTTGCCTGTATATGAAACACGTTGCATACAATAGTATATATTCCACACTATGTCATACATTATAGCATAATGTCCTGTGTGAAGGATTCTCGTTAGCCATTGGACTCAAACATTATAGCATAATGTCCTGTTTGAAGGATTCTCTTGGGCCATTGGACTATACGCTTTATAGCATAGCCTTCTGCTATTTGACTGATTCACAGGTGGGCCATTGGGCCAATTACCGTACAACAGAGGACACCTAGTAGATAGCATACAGACACAGTGAGGCTTTCTTCTTGTGCAAGCCAACTAGCACATCATTTATACAATTATTTTTTTACCCTATCTGAGTAGTGGGCTTTTTCAAAAGTATCGATCACCGCTGAGAGTAGGATTTTTCTGTATCGACCAACGTTGAGAGTAGGATTTTTCTGGGTATAAAATGAAACTCTGGAAACCTACATATTTCTCAAAACAAAAGATGTAGTGCGCGTAATTCATGTCAAATGAAATAAGCAAAACGTACAACATAGTACACTGCGTTACTGCGACAATGTATAGATGAACATATGAAAGCATCATGGGCCAGTAAGGGTGGCTAAGTAAGGAGGAAGAACATATCTAACAGGGGCCACGGTAGCCCAGTTGTCCATTGACTTCATAGTCTTGTGATCGTATGTTTAATTTCCAGTTCAACCAATAATAATTTTTAAATTATCAACAGTTCACCCATCTTAGGGAAATTGGTACCAGATGTTCTGAGAACAGAATGTTGGCGGGTATGATGTTGAACACATCTCTATGTCAGCGAAAAATACTGGCCCAACATCCCTATTTCTCAACATGCCTCAATCACCTGGAAACTGGAAAACTTTACCTCTGAAATCATGAAATATTTGCATAATGTTCACAGAATTGAGAAACAGAAAATCAAGCACTTGCAATAATCAAACAGACTAACACAAACATAAACAAACCTATCTTACAGTAACATCCACTACATTCGTTATTTCTGAACACCTGTCTTGCATTTTTTTTAGAAAAAAAGACCATCTTACCTGTCTAGACTCATTTTACAATGTGCATTCTCTTCTCTTGAAGTGCTTTATTTCAAATTGTCTACTTCTTTGTTCTTTGTCTTATATTTTTTAATATCATTTGTATGGCTCATTTACTGAATAATTGGCTTCTGAACCCAACCTTTTGCAAGTTGTGATCATTATCATGGTATTCATGTTCCATGTCTGGTGAAGTAAACTTGAATTCTCATCATGTGCTATCTGACCCCCCTCCCCCCCCCATCTGGGGGTCGTCTTCAGAACGTAAATTTTCACAATTATAAACTCATCATTATCGTCATCATCACATTCGTATGCCATGCCTGGTGAAGTAGATGTGGATTCTTAAAATATGCCATGGGACCCCTCTTTTGGGGGCTACAGCATTTTTTGATGGCCACTTAGAAAAATAATGAAAATTGGGAAGCTTCAGATCCGTCTAGGGGAGCACAGACAAGTAAATATTTGGAAGATATTTATATCATATACATAATGATATTTCGAATATGATAATAATAGTCCTTGAAAATAGTCTAATATATCTATGTAATGAAAGTAGAAATTGATGACTTACACAGAAAACGACTGGAAAGAAAAAAAACCCCATTGAGGGAATAAAAAAATATTGATAGGTACCGACGCGGAAGAGAGAGAAAACATTTGTTGTGGAAACAAATTGTGACCAACTGAGGTATGCAATCATGGATCAGCACACCATTCACCTCGCTGTACCGTGTATCAGCTTTACTCTGTGACTTATGTTTATGACTACAGGATATCATCTGCACAAAACAAATCCACAGGTTGCTCTGATTTCCGTCTCAATAAATACATTAGAGTGTAGCAACTGATGGTGCCAATTCGATGCTGATTTTTCAGCCCCTTCGTATATCTAATATGTTTCTAATATGTTTCTCGTTAAGGTTAGGGTTAGGGTTAGGGTTAGGGTTAGGCTGTTTCAGTCTTTAAACCAATCACGCGCAGTCTTGGGAGCGGCCATGATTCATAGTTTTGAAAATTTTATCAGACGAGGTCATTTAACGCATTAACTATGTCAGATAAAGTTACCGATATACCTATTGATACTGGGTCCATGCTCGCCAGTTTATCATCTTATGCATTATCCTCAACACTCGCATGTCCGGCATGAATATAAGGGTAATCTTTCTGGTCACAGATTGTGCCAATAACCCCAGACATTGACGGAGGAGGACTCCCGTTACCACTATGTAGATTATGTTCATTGAGTGACTAAGTATAAATGCATGCGAATAGTTATGTGGCATAAGCCATGACAGTGCCGCCGCCACTGCCTTTATCTTCATCGTAAGACTGATCGTGGTTGTAGTAACGACACCGCTGCATTCTTTGATATTTGTACCAACGGACCGGACAGAAAAAATCCCAAACACAGCGTTGATGATGAATGACTGACCCATCAGTGTAGATTATTACATAATTATCTGAAGTGTTATCTTCAATGAAAGAAAGCAATGGACTGCTACATTGCTACTATCAATCAATCAATCAATCAATCAATAAACCCGTAACCCTTCAGGGTCATAGGAGTACCACATTGGATGCTTCAGCACACATTCCTCCAGCGAGTTCTATCCTCAGCGATGCGGATGAGTGTGGAAATATCTTCCCTGTCCATTCCTTGATGTTGTCTGTCCATGCCTTTATTTGTCTTCATCTGCTTCTTCCACAATCAACAGTTCCATTGCTACTATACTAACATATGGATGCCAGTCTTGGACAATAAACACAAAAGATATTGGAAAATTAGAGGCAGTAAAGATGTGGTTCTACAGAAGAATTCTGAGAATACCATGGACTTCCAGACAAACTAATGTGGAGGTGTTGAAAGAGTCAAATGCGAGACGGAGATGAATCGATAATATAAGGAAAAGACAATCTTCTTTTTTTTGGCCACGTTATGAATAAAATTCGGGTTGGAGAACATAGTTATAACAGACAAGATAGAAGGCAAGAGAGACAGAGGGCGACAACTTGAGAAAATATTAGCTGAACAACCTGGCATGACATAGAGTCAACAACGAGCCTAACAGATTGTAATAGTGTTGGAGAGTTATGGAGATACCATGATCACCTACGCCAGCCGGTACGGCACCTGATGATGATACTCGTCAATGAGCTCCCTGACTTCTGAATTCACCGCAAGATGATTTTTACAAACGGAGTTGGCATTTACTCCTCTCCAGAATAAGTGCAAAAAGAGGGTAATACACTTTTCCAATATCTTCTCCTGTCACTACCAAGATATGCCCCTTTTGAGCGCGGGACCTTTCACTTTATTGAGATCTGAATGCAATGGGTGAAGTGTATCATGACGTGACACTGCTTATATACTGTCTCTTCCATTCACACTCTCTTGAACCTTATTTTCATTCGTTACACCAGTGCTTCTCAACCTATTTTTGTCCGTCGACCCTTTCTGGGTCAAATTCTCTCTTCCCCCACCTCCATGCATTAAAAAAATGTAATTTCCTTCGTTTGTAAGCCACCAAGCCTTAAATATTTATCGCTATAAATTTTACTGTTCATCTTGGTACCTTCATTTTACAAACCCTTGGACCAGTCTTCACCCATCCCTACCCTCCATGTTCAAAATTTTTCTTCACAACCCCTTCAGGTATCAATGATCCCCAGAGAATGGTATTGGGTCCAAAGAATCACAGTTTTACAATGTCTCTCCAATCTCCTCTTCTCATGAAGTTGCCAATAAATGTGAACCGTTCATTTTATATATTGATTATTAATTTTATTTTTTTGCAATCACCATCACTACCTCTTCATGAGATTTTCTAGCTGTCTATGAGATTATATGAAAATGAATTATATATGGAACTACATCTGTGTGGAGAATTGTTTCCCGGTAAAGTTTTCTCAGATAGCGCGTAGCTATAAATTAGTGATCTTTTTTATAGCACGTAATAAGTAGATTACTTCTGGTGTGATAGCTTGTGTTGATGACCGATTTTTCCATATCGGATAGTCTAGTTTCGATTTTCCAGTTTATTTGGAAAAATGTTTTGCTGGCAAAAGCTACTGAAGAAATGGCCAAATTAAGAAAACAATATTGTGAGTTAAATTTGTCACATACTTCTATCGCACGTTTCCCTAGCTTTGCCCTCAAACAAATGTAATTACATGTATCTTCTTCTTCTTCTGCGTTCATTCTCAAACTCCTGCAAATTACCAGAATGTAGTCCGAAGAACGGAATGCGTTGTGTCATGGTTTACAGCATTTCTGCGATATCTGCGCCTTTCGGCCTGACACATCCGACTTCAGCATTTGCTTTGGGTCACTGACCCTATATGAGATGGGACAGCCAAATCCATTCCATAACCTCCTTAGTCGCCTTTTACGACATGCGTGGAAGGTAAACAGTGTTGCTATTATTTGCTCCCCTTTCGGGCCCCGGCAACACAAGGGAGTTACATTTATCTGATTAGCTGTCTAACATATTAATGCACATTTTTTTAAATATGATGTCATATTTGGTTAAACACAATAAATATATACTTTATATTTGTGTATTATGTCCAGTTTTGATAAACGAATTAAATCCTGTGATCTTTGTCTGCAAACTAATTATTGTGTATCGAGAAAGGAAATTTTACCACTGCAGACATATTCTATGAGCTGATTAGACAGAGTAGTGTCTACTACTACAATAATATGTCCACCACGTTTACATATGAATACCCATTGATGATGATTTCTTAAAGGATCTGTATTCGAGATACTCGTGACATTGCTTGCCATTTAGTAGATCCAGGAAAAGGGTAATAAAGTTTTGCTAATACTTGATAACACACATAATGACACACACACAAATTGACGTTTCGACCAAAAGGCTTTTATCAAGACAGACAAATGAAACACAATTAAAACATATAACAGAAAGCGAACAGTAATAACATCGACGGTCACCTTGATATGAGTAGCCATCTTGCCATTTAGCGCACCCTCACACTGGGCCTTCATTGATATAATTATTTATATAGGTACCACTACTTTGCGGTTCATAAAAACCATAATGGAACATTATTCATCTAATGTGATTGTTAATAATGATTATATAATATTTAAAGATATTAAGCTTCATCTGAATCATAATTAGATGTCTCAGTGATATGTATAACCAATCTCGACTGAATAAAGGGTAAGCCACCATTCTCACAATATTTATCTTCCTCTGGTAACACATGGTTACTAACTTCTTCCAATAGTCCTTGGTATATTAGAGATGACTATATTTGTATGTATTTCAAATCTATTAATTTGAATGTTTTATTTTCTGTTGCTAAATGTTCCATAATTTTAGCACAGACTAATTCTACTACTTTTAAGTGAGAATAGTGCATTGGTAGTCGTAAACATCTGTGACCGTGTTCCTGGATTGCGTTGTCTGTACGAAATATCTCTGTATACTGTGTCTGTTTCACTATTTCAAGTAATTTAGTATTCATTAGCATTTCGTTGATAGGAATCTTCCTTTTTTTTTGTCAGCCACGTCTTTATTATACCTTATGTCCTCAATGAATTAAGAACTCTTTTTTCTTGTGCACGGCGTTGTAAAATGAAACATTGTCCATTATCAAACTCTACCAATGCAGGAAGTACAGAATACAATCTTGAAATGTCGAACATTCATCTTCTGTGTATTCTCCTTCTTCTTCTGCGTTTGTTCTCAAACTCCTGCAGATTAGCAGGATGTAGTACGGAGAACGGACTGCGCTGTGTCATGGTTTACAGCATTGCTGCGATATCTGCGCCTTTCGGCCTGACACATCCGACTTCAGCATGACGTTGGGTCACTTACCCTATATGGGATGGGACAGTCAACTCCATTTCATAACTTCCTTAGTCGCCTTTTACGACATGCATGGAAGGTAAAAAGTGTTGCTATTCTTTGCTCCCCTTTCGGGCCCCGGCAACACATGGGCGATCTTCTCTGTATGATAATCCGTATTAACTGTGGATTCTGAAACAAATATGAGTTCAGTATTTTTAGCAGACCAAAATGGCTGCTTCCTGCATGTGAAATTATTACGGCTGCCCTTTGCTGCGTGGTACTACGCCCGTGTGTTGCCACCACTTGAGAGGGGAGCAAAGAATAGTAACACTGTTTAAATTCCATGCATGTCGTAAGAGACGACTAAGGAGGTTATGGGATGAAGTTGGCTATCCCATATAGGGTTAGTGAACCAAAGCCATGCTGAAGTCGGATGTGGCATGCCAAAATGCGCAGATATCGCATCAATGCTGTAAACCATGACACAACACATTCCATTCTCCGGACTACATCCTGCATAGTTGCAGGAATTTGATAACCAACGCAGAAGAAGAAGAAGAAGAAAGAATGAACTTGGTACTAGTCTCTTATCCGGCCCATCAACAAATCATCTTATCTTAGCCATTCTCGTTCATTACTGTGGAGCGCATTGATCAAAGTTTCAACTAAATACGAGAAATTATATCATAATAATCTCTTCTCTATTCTCTGACCTTGGATAAATCTTACCTGCGTTAGATTCTTTGGATGCGAGTCTCACAATGCTGATAACCTGAGTTTAATTCTTGGGATGCGAGTCTCACAATGCTGAGAACCTGGGTTAGATTCTGGGGATGTGAGTCTCACAATTCTGAGAACCTGGGTTAGATTCTGGGGATGTGAGTGTCACAATGCTGAGAACCTGGGTTTGATTCTGGGGATGTAAGTCTCACAATGCTGAGAACCTGGGTTAGATTCTGGAGATGTAAGTCTCACAATTCTGAGAACCTGGGTTAGATTCTGGGGATGTAAGTCTCACAATTCTGAGAACCTGGGTTAGATTCTGGAGATGTAAGTCTCACAATGGTGAAAACCTGGGTTAGATTCTGGAGATGTAAGTCTCACAATTCTGAGAACCTGGGTTAGATTCTGGGGATGTAAGTCTCACAATTCTGAGAACCTGGGTTAGATTCTGGGGATGTATTTTTCTTTTAGTTCTCAAAATGCATGGTAAAAAGAGATATTGTAAGTAAAGATTGCACTGTGTGATAAAGTCGAATGGGTGTTCGTACCTATTATTGCTTAAGGATCTGAGAAGGTCATGCCTCTGATGTGTATCTAGAAGTCTATGAAGCGAAGCTGACCACCTCATCCATTAGTATTCGGTTGGTCAATGAAAAAAGAGCTTATAACATGTATTAAGCAATAAGCATCAGTCAGGAACCACAAATACGCTACAGTATTGAGGCGAGCTCTTGGAAAACGTAAGCAAGCAACCTAGCATCGTCAAGGCATATAGTAAATGCTTACAACAGAAATAACACTACAGGTCATAAAAAAGATGAAAACGATAGAAGAAGCAACTTCTTTACGGAGTCATTGGTTATTTCTGTTTCCTGGTAATTTCATTTGTGAACATTGACCATCCTAGACCCGATCTATATCTCTCAGCAACAAAACCAGAATGTTTGAAGGAGAAGCAGGAAATATATTTCGTTTGTCTTTTCAAAGTCAGTAACTAAAATGCAAATTCTTCTCCAGAATATATGTTCTGCGCGCTGATCTCAAACGTCACTAATTTTGGTTTATATGACGTTGTCCGTGCCGGCGACACAAAATATACACAAAGTGATCAATTATTAGCCAAGACAAGTGTCGTCGAATGAGATTAGCAGGCAAGACTTACTCTGGAGAAGGGCTTGCCACAACACCAACATAGATTTTAAGAATGAATATACTTTCTATTTTCAGGGTTCAGAATTCAAGATAACAGAAAAACAATACAGCGGTAAGTTTTTTTTAATAAAATTAACAATGAGTAAAACTGATTGGAACATACCACGAGGAAATGAATGTCGATCACCCCCATAATGCCTATGACAATATTAAGAATGAGATCTGGAATAAGCTAGTATGAGAGGCGGGATGTATACACATTGAGTTAAGATTAGATAACTAAAGTGAGGCAAAATCAGAAGACAGAAAAATCTGACTTAATTAAATAGTATTCTGATTTGTTTCCATCATTAGGAATTATGAACAATTAAGATATTCTTCTGTCATCGATTATTGTACACCCAGATCGATATTGGTCATCATTTACAGAGCGGTTTGGTTTAGGTGGTTATTGGTTGCACATAAATTGTTTCTCAGAGACGATAATGTGGGTTATACAGTTGTCCTATGAACAGCGAAGCTTGGAATTGTCAACTACTTGAATTGTTGATTTGTGATCGTGTTCTTCGACGACATTTTGACCGCTAACAGTGAGGTGTATGGATTAAATGTGTGCAGCGTAGATGCTCTTTGTCAAGTTTCGTGCCCAGTAGGTTGACGCTTTCCTACCCTGCTGCAGAATTAGAAAAACAGTGGCTTACGTGACAGGAGGAAGTCAAATGAGTCGTTAAGGAGATTTGATTTCCCATTGATCGCACGTCTAATGTTGTGGACGGCAAAGTATAACTTACACGAGTGTCCCTAAAAACAAATTGAGGGAACACACAACAATCTGATACAAATCTCTCTATACATGACCAATATAGGACTGAATGTTTAATAATTGATAGCAGGGGAAGATCTTCATTGTTCACAATTCCTAGTGATACAATCAGACTAGAATAATATTTAAATCACAACATTTTTGGAAATGGATTATTTCATTGTATCCTCATTTGTCGTACTTTCATTATCCTTTCGTGCAATTTGGGGTTCCAATCTAGAGATTTATTTCTTAACACGAAGACCACAATACTTAATAGCATGCAGTGCTTTGACGAGAAACCTGTTAGAAAAGTGTTTTCCAAACTTTTGTTTTACCATGCCCACCTAAATCTTTCTAAAATCCTGATGCCCCCTGTGTAACATATACATACTTTTTTGTATTCAAAAATTGTATTATCCCCACCATCGGAATACCTCCCTCCCCCTGAACAATCAAATTTCCCACCTGAACAATCAAATTGTTCCCTGTGGGGCGTTGGCTCCACTTTGAGAAACATTGTCTTAGAGGGTATTCATAAGGTCTCACAAAGTATGACAGTTGTTGACAGAGATGGGGGAGGGAGAAACTGACAAAGTTGACGTCAATAATTGTGTTTCTGTACATTAATAATATTATTTGAACTGGAAACATTTTTTTTTATGTTAGGAAATATGCCTTCATTTTCTGGTGTATTTTGTTGACATATTTCAGCAAAAAAGGGGTGGTGTCAATAAATTACAGTTAGTGACAACAAGGTATAGGGTGTAAAAATTGTTAAAAATGGCTGACCTAATTTATGAACAGCTGTTTACTGAGAATGATAACAAAGGTAATTGTAAACATGAAGTGATAATGCTTCTAAAATGGAAAGTTTTAACCATAGAGACATATCGGTGGGTGATCTAGTGAGCCACTAGTGCTATCTTCATACGTTCTTCATTAATACAACCAAAGTATTGTACACTTCTTGTTTTATTCTACTATTTGAAATATATTCTAGCACGGTATTATTTATTCATGTGTGCAAAAACAGAAAATCGTAATGAGAATTAATTTGTGATGCGGGAGAGAACCCCTCCTAAGTCAAGTTTCAGTTTTCCACGCCACTGAGACGTATTAGGAATATGATGTTAGACCCGTATTTTTAATTTACCAACGTCAGACCTGGGAAGGATTTGGTCAAACATCACGCCTGTCGCCTTTACTTTCACGAAACATTTGATACCCATTTCCTTAGACGTAGGCGACAAATTCTTCATACTTGCCCCATATATTATTATAATCTATGGCTCATTTTTGTACAATATTAGATCATGGTCATTTTCCACTTTTCGTTATTAGCCATAGCCACTTCCATCACTTTCTTTTTAAATTGTGTGCAATTGTTCAGTCATTATTCATTCACAGGCCAGGCAGTTTTATGTTGGATAAGTCATAGCGCAACAGGTACATATTTACTGAGCCTAACATGATCCTATGCAGCATCAAAAGAACGACAAGAAAACAATGTCGTGAAAATTTGTTTTCACATCATCATCATCATCATCCACGGTAGTCTCTGTCACGAAAGTTCAACATCATGAGCCTTCAACATCTTGTGTCTCGTATTTTGGTGGTGCACTATGATAGACTAAAACCTGTTCATCTCATGTTGTTCCCCTTCCCTTTGTACCTGTGCCTACCTCTCGCTCGCCTCCCCTCAAAATACCATGAAGTAACGGCTTCAACAAGGTGTCTTTTAATATGTCCAAAATACTTTATTTTTTAAAATATTTTTATTTTATTTAATAGTTCCTTTTTATACGTAATGTTCTTAAAACCCTTTAGTTCTTTTCTTCTCTTTCCAGGAAGCTCTGCCTCCTTTTCTATGTATTAACATCTCAAAGACATCAATTATGTCTTCACATTTTTTTGTTTATTGTCCATGTTTCTGAGCCATACATTAATATAGAATATATTAGCATTTTATAATTCTCATTTCTATTGTGTGATTTACTTACTGGTTAACATTTTCTTCAATGACAGTACTTTTATCCATTCCTATTCTCCTTTTAGTGTCTGTTTCACAGCTCCCATCATTTGTAATTATGTCTCCAAGATATTGCCAATGATCTACTTGTAGTATCTCTCCGTGTATGTTTATGTTCAGCGGCTGCTCCTCTGCGATTATCTTGGTTTTTTTTTTTTTTAATATGCTTATGTCTAGCACATATTCTTTTCACGGCATCCGTCTTCAACTCTCAGTCTACTTACGCCTCATTACACCTATCTCCATCTACATTATCACTCAGCCACTCTCTGTTCGTCTAACTCTCCTTATCTCTACTAACCTTTTTCTCTCACTTTCTCTCCATGATATCGTTCTTACTCTCTACTTCTGTCACTGTAAAACAAAGATTTGTCTTTCTGCCAGAATATTCTAGATAAATCTTTACTCCTTGTATTTTTACCACATGGGCTTTAAATCATCCATTTTTATCCAACGTGAATTTTTCTCTCGTTAATATTAAACGTTCCATCCAAGTTACTATTGTCTGTAATATTTCTTTACATATATTTTAACTCTGCCAATTTTCCTAAATGTGCATGTGGCTTTGCTTCTGCTTTCAATAAGATAAACAGGTTTCCCAAGCTCAAAATTCGTAGAGCATTGACTATATTGTACTCATGTTTCCATATATGCACTTTGTCTTCTCAAGGAAGTGGCAAGTCTGATATCGAGAGTACCATAGCTTCCAGCAATAGTTCCCATAGATTCTCGAAAAATTTACTTTGGAAATAAATAGTCACGAGCCAGATTCGAACACTCGACCTCTGGAGCAAAATGCAGACGGAAAAACGGATAACATTTTCAAATATTTGATAACCTCCTGCTAGATACGTCGCAAGCTGAGAATGTCTGAAAACTAAATAGGATTAAAGCTACTGCATGTATGTTCGTTCGTTCGTATGTTTGACTTTCTATGTTGGAACAGCCGTGATTGTACATCTTTATTTAGAAAAGTAACTATTCTCCGATCACACAGCAGCCATGATTGCACTCTTCTATTTCGGAAAATAATTATTCTCCGATCACATACTTATATAGGAAGATCTCAGCCGCAGTTCATAAGCTGCTGCAACTGGGAGGGCAATCGATTCATTTTTTTATTTTTTTAGTATGTTATTTAAAGGACTCTTATTTAAGCTCCAGGAATTCAATAGAACATTGTTTTGGCATAATTAAGACGTGGGTGGGATGTCCCCAATTACTAACAGTTGTTTACAAGGAATTGAGGGGTTAAAATTTGACAAGAAATTATTCAGGTACTTTATGGACCGCTCCTTAGATTACGTATCCCACAAAAGCCATGAGGTTTACAAATCTGTAAATAAATTTCTAAAATAATGTGAGCTTGGGTCTGTCAATATGAGACCTGTGCCGAAACCCAAACTGTATAACGACTCCTCTCAGTACGAACCCTTATGGATATTCAGTTTTAAGAGTAGCTAATACACTTACGAAGATGTATAATGGAAAGGAACGTACTAGAAACGATATGAACACACCATATAATATCCATATCCTTAAAATTCATTAAACCATCGGAAGTCGGAGGAGTCGGTAAACGTCGCAAATAAAGCGGCGACACAGCGCATGTCAGTTCTCTGAATTATATTCTGTTGGAAATGTATTACGTCTATTTTCCTGCTACATGAGAGTTACCCGGGAGTTTGACAACGAATGGAAAAAAAACACTGAGTTTTAGGTATTTGTATGTGTGCCGCATTGTTTGCATCCACACAGAGGCATTCGGCTATTATATCATACTCAACACACACACACACGCACACACACACGCACACACACAAACGCAGATCTTCAGTTATTATATTATACTCAACTCACACACACACACACACACACACGTACACACATCTTCAGCTAATATATTAAACACGGAGACATTCAGTTATTGTATCCTATCCAACACACACACACACACACACACACACACACACACACATACGGATACCTTCAGCTATTATATTCTACTCTACACACACATGCACGCACGCACGCAACCACACACACACAGAGAGATACGCACACACATAATGAGAGAGAGCGAGAGAGAAAGAGAGAGAGAATAAGAGGCCTTCTGCTATTATATTCTACTCAACACACAACTTAGAGATTTTACCTTGAAAATATTGACAACGCCGCCCCCCCCCCCCCCCGAAAGTAAATAGGGATGTATTTTTGTATACGACCTCCTCCCATATCCTTGAACAATTTACGTATTGAGATATTGCACTGATCGAGATCTTACCTCCGATCTAGATCTTCTTCTGATCGAGACCTTCCTCTGATCTAGACCTTCCACCGATTCATTTCACAGTCAACTTTTCTCACAGACGTATGGAGATCTGTCCCTGATTCCTATCACTTTCGATTTTTCTCTGCATAATCATTTTACTAAGAAATCGTTTCCGTTTACTAGTCTAAACCATACACGTTTCTGTTATTTTCTTCTCTTCTTTTTTTCTTTTTTCAATCTCCTCTATCAGTCAATCTGTGCCTATCTTTTTCTTGTTTACTCCTTCTTGCTAGTTTTTTACAATTTATTTCATTTTTGTAGATTATTTTGTTTTCTTTCTCCTTCTACGGTGCTCTGCTGTCTATGTTTGTCACTCTTTGTGCTTCTTGTGTACTAACTTGAACTGCCATGAATATGTGTGTTTTGCTATAGTTTTTCTTCTCTCACTCATCGCCTTCCTCCTTCAACCTACTCCGTTATTTTAGTTAGACACTGGATTATAATTTTTGTTACTTGTCCAGTAAACATACACTTTTACCTTAGTGTTACCTTCACTTTAGTTTGTACATTTCAACATATTTTATTTTTTACCTTAGTTTCTACCTGTTACCCAAGTTTTTCCGTTTTACCTTAGTTATTAACTTTTACCTCAATTATGCCCGTTTACCTTAGTTTTAGCCCATAGAAAGATTCCCTGAACTCCTTCACAGGAAAACATGCAGTAGCGGAAGATTTGTGGTGTTTTGTTTTTCTTAATTTTTAGCAAACAACAAACAGCAAACATGTTGTTCTTAGCTATCAACAAACAGAACAAGAAGAAATCATGTGAGAAATGCGGAGATTACAAGAACTGTTGGAACAACATCAGTGGTCCAATATATTGAAAAACAGAGATTGATGAGAATGCAACATTATTGGCCAGCGAAAAGAGAATACAACATGAAAATGGAAACAGCAAGATACTGAGGAAGACCAAGAAGAAGGTGGATTGAAGGAGTTACCAACATTCTGACACGGCACATTATTACTGCATATCAAGCGACCAAACTTGCAATAGCCCGAAAACGGATCGTCATTCAATCATGTGAACCCTCACATCATAAACAGAGAAAAGACAATCGAAAGATATACATTAGTTTTTAGTAAAAACTTTTTAACTTTCATCGTAGTTTTTATATTAAACCTTAGCGTTTGTTTTTCTGCCTTAGTTTCCACAATTGTCTTAGTTATTACCTTTTACTTTAGTTGTACCATAGTTTTTACCTATACCTTAGTTTTATCTTAGATTTTACCTTACACTTTTGTAACTTTCACCTTAATTTTTCCAATTACCTCTTCCATTACTTCTTCAAAGTTTAACAATGTATGCCAATATATTCGGTACGATATTTCTATATCAAAATAAATATGTGTGCATTCTTTTTGTGTTCATTATTGAGAATTATACTAGATCAAATGTAAAGGTAATATGTAAAAATTACCTTTAATGTAAAAATTGTAAACCATCGACATAGCACGAGTTTTCTATAAGTGCGCTGCTGCCTAGTCAGTGCTTGACTACATACCGCATGACTAGCGTCGTCTACAGCGCTCACTTAATAGCAATGATGCCTTTCCACGAGCTTGCAAGAGCATGAGCCCCTAGCACCATACTTTTTGATGGTTGGGTGAACCACGAGGAACATTTTTATTATGAACCATGAATAATGAGTGGATTAGAAACCAGGGTTTGCTGGTCAGTGAGCGAATGATTAAGCATTACACAACTGTTCCCATGATGACATGCTTTTATATTCAGGTTATCTTCTTATAGAAGCTTCATGACACGTCATCTATACAATCCAGTAGTCGTAACCTTCGATAACAGTTATCATGTTGTTCCGACAGGCCGACGTTGTGCTTGAACTAGTTACGGGCACGGCGTGGGTGGACAGAACAACAAAGACACCTGTCACAAGGGCCAGAGTTGTGCCCTGATTTCGACGTCTGTTTCGGTGGCATTGGACTCGAAACACCATCGAGTCGGATGACTGCTGGAACAGAGGGCGGAGCACTTATGGGAATGCCCCACGTGCCGTGAGGCCAGTTTCTAATCAAAAATCAAGAAGAACTACTGTTACCAGAAATGATACTACAACACTTTTCCCGGAAATTTTACTAAATAAATATAAAACAAAGAAGTCAGTTCGTTAAAAATAATTTCAACACAAAGATAAATGTATAAATTTAGCTAGAAATGCAATATAACTAAATAAATGTTTCTGCTTTGATGAAGTCCACACTTATGATTTATGTCCCCTTTAGTTAGAATACAATATTTAGATATCCGAAAGTAATTAGAAAACACTATTTAGAAATCAGTAAGTAATTAGAAGATATTAAAAATAACATGAATATATCGTTGGAAAATGCAAGCTGCATCGCCAAAGACAGAAGAGGGTTCAGATAGTTCATTGGGAAGACAACATTCTGGAAAGAATACTTCACATGACTAATTAAAAGATTAGAAGACAGTATTTATGCAACCAAAGTGCCAGAAGATATTCGTCAAAGAATAGAGTACCACAGTACCACAAATACTATTTTACTGCTGTACTCGCCTCTGTGTCCGATATCATCCGGCATTTTCTTTATATACTTACGACTATCTGGCGCTTTTGTTATATACTTATGACTGACAAGTTCTGACATACAATTTTAACATGTGATTACATTTTTACACTTGGTCTTGACAAATCTAAAGACTTTCCAAAAATCTACTGATGTTAAATATAGTATAGGTGTTATAAATTTGCCAGAACGATCATAATTTGATATTTCTTTAATGTTTCGAACACAAATATCCCACAGTTGGAGGCGTTATCTTTGGGAGAATAACTCACTTCATCAAATCAGCTCTGTTCATAGATCCACCTTAGTTAATCCATTTTACGATACAACCCAACATATGTTTATTATAAGCCTAATAATCTTACCAGATAAGTCAGTGGCACTTCTGGTTGCTGAGTTTATACAGAGCAGAAATCAAATTTGCAGACGTCATCATTCTCAAATTTTCAGCCATATTGGAAGTCGAGATTCGTTCCTCCTGCCTCCAACATTTGATTTCGTTCCGATACTAAGAGTACGCCAGTAAGCAATCACGTGTATTACTTTACCAGGAAAATAGGGCACGGTTATCGAAACTGTTCCGTTATCGCTGTATTTCCTACTGATCCTATACTTGACAGGTTGAAAATGTGTGGTCGTAATAAAGTAAAGTGTTTGTTGATGAGTTGGTTAACTCCATCTTAATCTTCTTCTAATGCATTTGTTCTCAGACTCCTGTTGGTCAGATGTATTTAGCTATGCGAACGTAATGCGCTATATCATTATTGAGACTTACGGGAATTGAACCAGTCCGTTCAACGGCACCAATTCGCCTAGCAACTATTGAACACGCGTTCTTCCGTACTTGACAAACCGCATCTCCAATAAAAGATGCGATTTCGTCAAGCCATTCAAACCGTGCACACAAAGTAACCAGAACGGACCGATCGAGACAAGGACTATTACAACAACAACACACATCCCGTACAGGTCTCAGGAATTTTTTTAATTGTCCTCTGGCTTCCCACTTAAATTTACTTATATCATTATTAACAGTTTGAAAAACTACTTTTGTTTGCGTAATATTTCACCAAGCATCCTATGTCCTAACGACATTCTTGAGTGCCCAATTGTCGTTTGTCTTTGTTTCCAACTGGTGTGACTGTCCTGTCGAAGGGTCGTTGCTTAGATATGGAGTACGGCTAGTTATCTAGTGTTGTCTTACTATTACGCTTGCGGTCAGCAATGCGTACTACCAACTATATTATATATGCGGTTCATTGCGGTGATCCCATTCTGAAATCAATCAAGTAACCGTTATGTGGTCATGTGTGGTATTTTTAAAATATGGACAGTTTTCTTCTACACTATAGGTGGTTTATGATACAGCGCTGAGATGGGTTACAACTGTCTTAATCAAGACAGTTATTGATGTGCTACAGAATGAACAAGATAATGATGATAGGTATGCTAGTGTGCGCATAGAAATAATGATAGACGTTGTAGGTATGATAATGTGTATATAGAAATAATGATAGACGTGGTAGGTATGATAATGTGTATATAGAAATAATGATAGACGTTGTAGGTATGATAATGTGTATATAGAAATAATGATAGACGTTGTAGGTATGATAATGTGTATATAGAAATAATGATAGACGTTGTAGGTATGATAATGTGTATATAGAAATAATGATAGACGTGGTAGGTATGATAGTGTGTATATAGAAATAATGATAGACGTGGTAGGTATGATAGTGTGTATAGAGAAATAGTTTATGTTGATTTCTCATCAAGACTGAATAATTAACTGATCAAGTATGGGAATACTCCCAGTGCTATGATGTTGGTTTCTCATCAAGACTGAATAATTATGTTCTAAAGGGAAAAACAACATTGTGATTTTAATTCTTCACTAATAGTGAAATTAATTCCTCACTAATAGTGAAATTAAAATCACGTAGTCACCAAAAAAAACACCAGTTGTAACTAATAATATCGATCGTTATCGATTTTTAGTATAAGGTCAGTCACTATTCCGGACAATCCATACACAAGATATCTAGACTTCATGCAGACAATTATGTGACGCTATAGTACATTTGTACTTATAAATTATAAACGCTATCACTGCATATTTGGCCAACATGTACCTATGCTACTCGCAGTTACACAGGTAAATCTCTACAGAAATGCACTTGCAGTGAAGTGCAACCACTTTGCAGAAAGAAGCAATTTGACAATTCAGAGACAACGTGGAATCTGTCCAAATGTGATCTCATAATCTCGAAATTAGTATATTGTGTGTTCTATTTGAGAAAGTATAATGTTGTTATGATAAATATAGTGAATAGATAAATAAGTATTACAAAACAAAACTACTACTAATGAAAGGTATTTAAAAACAATTATAATAACAAGAATAAAGACGAAAACTATTGACGTTTCGATCTAAGATCTTCGTAGGAACAAATATAAAGAAACACAGAATAATACAGAAAAATTAATTAAAAATTATAGTAACGATAAGTGTAAACGTGTAAACAGTCAGTAAACGGCAGGTGGATAATGACGTATCGCACAAAACTGTTTCAGGAATATACAAAAAACCCACACTATGGAGGAATTGTAAACCATGAAGAAATCTACTAGAAATAAAATAATTAGGACAGTATGTTGCAAATAACAGAATATGACTAAGACTATAAGAAAGATTAGAAGACTAAGACAATATATTATGGCAATATATAAGCATGTGGAGATAAAGCACAGGAAAACACTCAATGCATAAGATAAATGACATAAACAATTTGATATAACGGTCAGTGATATGATATATTTATAGCCAATATTGACTCAGTCCCTGGATAATACTGTCCTGTGGATTCATAGAGAATAATTCTTCAAAATTAACGCTATTCAACTGTGATTTGTATTGGTCACTTTATGCTTTGTGTCGACGGCAAATTAAAATCACTGAATAAATCAAATATCGTCAATTTAGAAGGATTACTTCGGATGTTCCCACAACTGTTGACAAAACGAGTCACAATGGTTGTATATTATGCAAACACAAACTTTTGTGTCTGGTTAAGAAAATACCAAAAATAGTGTTCATTGAAAGTAATACCGATATGCTTGATATGTGATCGAGGTTTTGTTTGAAACAGGCAAGAACAAGACGTGAATCAAAAAGAAAAAAAATTATTACCGACAAAATTTCCAGTGAAAACGTAAAAAGCAATTTTATTGTCTTATTCCCCACATACAATATTAGATTCGGATATAACAACATAGTCTCACCACACTGTATTCTCACCTGTGACCTGTTCCAAACGATGTAAAACTCATGTGTTTCCAATCCCACCTGTAGACACAGGTAAGCAAATTCCTGGAAGGGATATATATTTACAAGTGCTAAGAAATGCAAACTTTG
The DNA here is from genome assembly GCA_034231615.1 of Meghimatium bilineatum. Classification (NCBI taxonomy): domain Eukaryota; kingdom Metazoa; phylum Mollusca; class Gastropoda; order Stylommatophora; family Philomycidae; genus Meghimatium; species Meghimatium bilineatum. Next base: position 30,049,222 of record CM067321.1, read on the forward strand.
CGAATTGACGTTGGATTCTCGAGATGCAATTGCAGCGTGAAACATTGTTCTATGCATGTGGAAAACATCGTATGCGGAAACAAATTATGCGTTTTATTAATTCTCCAACTCCAGGCAGCTCGCTGTGTGTTTTGTACATCAATTTAGGCGTTAAGACTATCTTCTAGTTTGTTTTTAAACTAATTTTGTCCTTTATTTGTGTGCGTGTAAGTGTATTTATGTATGTTTATGTGTGTGTTTGTATGTTTTTGTGTATGTACGTGTGTGCGTGTGTGTATCTGTGTATGCATGCATGTATGTGTGTATGCATGGATGCATGTATGTATGTGTGTGTCTGTATGTATGTGTGTAGGTTGATGGGCGTCTGTGTGCAGAACCATTCGGCAGATTTTCTTATTATGGTGCGTCTTCGAAATGTCGCACTCCTCTCCCCCCCCTCACCTTTAAAAAATGGTTTTTCTTTAAAATTTCGCCTTTAACAATGTATTTTGACTTGTGCCGCCTGATGCAGCCGTCTGCATCATAACACATCGATAATTTGTCTGTGTGTGTGTGTGCTTGGGTGAGTGTGTTCATTATTAACACATATGAAAATCCTGATAGTCTCACCTGTTGTCAGGGCCAGATTTAGACTTGATAAGGCCCTAAAAGCTTTCCGGACGTGCGGCATTGGGACACCTAATGCTGCAATATATTTAAGTATATATGATAATTTCTCAGGAAAGTTGGGGCCCTAAGCTATAGCTTGTGTAGTTTATAAGTAAATCCTGCACTGCCTGTGGTTCACCAGACCAATCATCTAGGAAAATCACAACCCTATTAGATGACAAACTGGCATATGTAGTAAGACTTTCCTAGGTACAATTCTGTGTTTACACCCTTCAGAGTTGGAGGCTTCCTCTCCAAGCTATCGTGAGAATGAGAATTAAATTTTCCATATTGTGAGGCAGATAGTTAAATCTTCTGTATCGTGAGGCTGAGAATTAAATCTTTTATATCGTGAGGATGAGAATTAAATCTTTTATATCGCGAGGCTGATAATTAAATCTTTTATATCGCGAGGCTGATAATTAAATCTTTTATATCGCGAGGCTGATAATTAAATCTTTTATATCATGAGGATGATAATTAAATCTTTTATATCATGAGGATGATAATTAAATCCTTTATATCGTGTAGCTGTGATTTACATATTCTATGTATGAAATAAAGCACTAGATAATCCCCCCCCCCCCTTAAATGTGTCCAAGTGGATACAAGAAATTTATTCCTTATTAGGATATATGGAAATGAACAGAGAAAGATGTTTGTCATGTGACGTATTCCTTCCAGAACGTTGTCTTCCCAATGAACTCTCTGAACCTCTCTCTGTCTTGGGCGATGTGGCTTGCATTTTCTAGCGATGTATTCATGTTATCTTTAATGTCGTCAGTTCATCGTTTTCTTGGTCTGCCCTTTCTCCTCTTACCAGGTTCTCTTCCCTCCATTATTTGTCTTTCTAAACAGTTGTGTTTCTTTATATGATCAAACAGGCGTAGTTAAAGATATGTTGGATAATCAGATTTAAAATAAGGAAAGTGAAAATGGAATGAACACAATCTCAGAAAATCAGTAGATGATACAGTTAGAAGATAAGTTACATAGAAGCATAATTTACACATCTAAATAGTGAGGACATAGGAACAGATATAGATGAAAGAAAAAAGAGACGTGTGTGGGTAGTTCTGCAGTGAAACACAGAACACACTAACGATGTTAACAGGGAGAAACGACGTTTCGACTAAAAAGTCTTTATCAGTACAAAAACGAACAATATGAAATGTATATTACAAACACAAAATCATGGTGTAAGAGAGATGGAAAAGTAGATAATAAGGGAGATCAGATGAAGGAAAATTTTAAAAAAGGAGAGAAAAATACGAATACGGTAATTACAGAAGATAGAGTAAAAGGAAACACAAAGAGCAGTTATAATAAAGAAGAAAATATGTACGTAAAATATCAAAGGAAAAACTACTTATCTGAAATCATGATTGTCTCAGATTTCTGATTTCAGATAATTAGGGTTTTTTCCCTTAGATATTGCTTAGATTTCTCTTATTATAATTGTGTTTTTTCCTTTGGGAAAATATCCTGTTTCCTCTCTTATGTTCGTGCCGCATTTGTCTTTTTTCTTCTTTTTTACATTCCCGAATCGTATCATCTTCGTTTTCTCCTCTCTTACATCATAATTTTCTGTTTGTAAAATTTCTTGTTGTTCGTTTTTCTCCTGATGAAGACTTTTTAGGCAAAAAGTTGTTTGTCCCTGTTGACGTCGCTAGTGTGTTCTGTATTTCACTGCAACACTCCGGACATTTCAGCGAGGAAAAAAAGTAAAAAAGTACATTTGACAATGATATACAGCTTGTATATTCAGCGATCTATACTATGTCCAAATCACCTGTAACTGGCATATGCAGCTGTCTATCATATGTCCAGATTACCTGTATTTAGGATATTTGTTTTTCGTTGTCTGTTTTGTATATTCTTGAGAAAGATCTAACGTTCGAAACGTTGAAAATGTCTGGCGCATTGTCATTTGTATTTTTTTCGTGATTATACTTCATAACCCCTTAGTGATCATCCGTCTATTGTGTTCAAGTGAAACTTCAATAACACGTGTTCTACGTAAGTGCTATCCTATGTCCAGATCACCTGTAGCTGGCATATGCATCTTTCTATTATATGTCCAGATCACCTGTAACTGTTACGACTTCTTTAAGACATGAGTGCACGCGCTGTAATTGTATTATTCATTAAGTGCCTACTCCTCGCAGGAGAAACGAGCACAGTTATGCACACAGACAACGTACGATCATTACGCATTTTCAACACACTGGTTCTAATCTCTTCTATCTTCATGCATTTTATGTATTTGTCTGTTGTGTTTACGGACAAGTGTTGTATCTTGCTTATTTTTAATGGCTGCAGAAATACAATATTTTTCTGTAGTGCGCCTGAAAATTATTACAGTATGTTTAATTCATTACGATAGACCTACTTGCCAACACACTTTCCAAACATTGCATACTTTCAATGTGTGTTTGTGTTGGTAACGTGTCAACTAATACAAATCATACAAATGAAACGCAATCATGTTTGTTGCTTGATAGTTGCTAAAGTGAAGGATTGTACATTCTAGAGCAGTGTTTCCCAAAGTGGTCTATATGCACCCCAAGATGGCAATTTTGACTTGAAGGGGGTCTATGATAACGAGAAAAAGGATTGGGGGTGTGCGAGAAGAAAAGGGGGTCCACGTGAGCAGACCCCAATTAGGCAGGTTATCTTCAACATTTAGCCTTTTCGTAAATGTCGTATTGCATATAACACTAATAGTGTGTACAAAATACTTATAATAGACACAGAAATTGTTATATTGGTTTATATATATATATCATAAAATTGATCAAGTAACTATCTGTTTCGTGATGTGTTACTTTCATGTGCAAGTTTTTTTACAAACAACAAAGAAACCGTGCGCATAATACTTCTCCAGACCGAAAATAGCTACCACTCAACATTGTAAAAAGTTAGAAGAGAAATCGGTGGACAGTATGATCACTTCAATTTCAAATGGAGAAGATGATAGTTTACGGCGTCTTATAATACTTGACTACTCATAGCACAATACAAATGGAGAAGATGATAGTTTACGGCGTCTTATAATACTTGACTACTCATAGCAAAATACAAATGGAGAAGATGATAGTTTACGGCGTCTTATAATACTTGACTACTCATAGCAAAATACAAATGGAGAAGATGATAGTTTGCGGGCGTCTTATAATACTTGAGTTCTCATAGCAAAATCTCATACTATCGGGGAAAAGCTGATTCTGTAGCCGCTGAAGGGGGTTTGAAACAGGTCTACAGAAGTCTGCATATGCTATACTCAAAATAATTCCTTCAAACAACAACACGGTTTGGAAACGTATTGATGAAATGAGTGATTGTGTTATTAGTTTCTTGTGTAATTATCCGCAAACGAACCATTTCTCAATTCAACTGGACGAGACGTTGTGATTTCATAGGTCACAAAAACTATCATTCACATCTTGTAAGCAATGGACGTCTTTGAAATATTACACTGCAGTTTTTTCGTGTATGACGTCATGAATGCCGTACTGTTCGAAGACTAACAGAGTGATACATCATGGGCGCCGTACCGTGAGAGGAATTGCAAAGCAATATTTCTTAACAAAATCGAACGGTTTCCAAGTTCAGTTGCCTTGTAATGTAGCACTATTATTGGCATATGTTCGTTTCATTTGGACCAATAAATTCATGAAGAACTACTTTTCGCGAGAATTTTGACAGCAGACACTAAAGGTGAATCAATATTCAATGTTGTGAAAGATTACTTCATTGAAATTGCTATCCTGTAATCAAATATTATATCGGCAGCAACAGATGGAGCACTAGCCATGTTTGGGCGCTATCACAGTTTTTTAAGACATTTGAAATAAAATTACCCAAGGTGTTTGCCATTCTCTGCGTCATTAATGAACAACATTTAGTAGCTAAATATATGAGTGTCAGATTGCGTAAATCCGTCAATTGGTCATAAACGCATTAAACAGGATTTGTTGCAGCGTGTTGAATTCTAGGTTAGTTGCGCAGTTGTGTGAACAAATTGACGTTTTCTCGTTACGTGAGAATTTTCAAGTTTTGCGATCGTTTTAAAGTTTGTGGATGCTAAAGATTCCATTTTTCAAGAAATTGTAATGAAATGAAAACCAGATATTGCTTATTTACTAGACTTGTTTACTAAATACAATGAAATTTATCTGCAGTTACAAGGTGAAAGTCTGAAACTAATAAATACGAAGTACATCATTGCAGCTTTTCTTGCCATAATTAATCAATTGAATTAATCATTGAACGGCACCAATTTTGCCAGTTTCCCAATTTGTCACTGACAAACACCCAGGATGATGACGTGTTGGTCTACGTTCAACATTTAAATGTAATTCACACAGACTTAAAGAGCAGGTTTGAGGATATTTTGACTATGGAAATTTCACAGTGGATTATCAATCCATACAGCGACATTGAAGAATCAGATGTCATATTACAAGAACAGCTGATCGGAATAAGCACGAACGTAGAACTTAAGGTCCAATTCAGAAAATTGTATCCGAATTGCTGGCTTCAGAGAGATATAACTTGCCTATCCCGCATAATGGATTATCGCTAGAAGTTTTTGATAGCTTACCACTCACCTTCGTACCTCGTGGATAGGGTTTTAGCACGGTTGACAATCTTCTTACGAGAACAAGAAATCGAAGGCAAATCATTCGATGTGAAGATTTAAGACTAAACCTCCCTAATGTGAAGAAAATATTGAACAATTTCTATCAGTGCATCTGGTTCATCCATCTTATTAACAGTGTTATTTGTGCATTAATTTGTGTAAGATTTTTACTATTTTCTGAATTATTTTGTTCCGAAATCACATATTTACTTACAATGTGTGTCTTCTTAACAAAGGTATGAATAGATATTGTACATGTGCTTTTTTTTTTTTTTTTACAATTGTTCACTCTACAAAAAAACCTATCAAAATGAGAAGCAATGTATGAGATGTCAAAGACACATTTTAAGTGAATATGTTTAGGTAAATACAAAATTAGGCAGGCAGGGGATCTCTGGTAAAAAAAAAATTGGCAAGGGGTCTACGGGGCAAAAAGGTTTTGGAACCACTGTTCTAGAGTGATGAACCCAATCCTCGAATATCAATGAATGAAGGGAATTATGTGAGTCGCTTTGTGTTGCCAGGTTCCGTAGGAACAGTAAAGAATAGCAAAACTACATATCTTCCATGTAAGTTTAAGAGGCGAATAATGAGGTTTTGGGGTGGAGTTGGCTGTCTCATTCTGAATACGGTCATTGTGACTCAGAAGCCGTGCTGAAGTTGGATGTGTCATGCCGAGAGAGCAAATATCGCAGCAAAACTGTAATAAATCACAACGCATTCTGTTCTCTGGAAAACATTTTCGAAATCTACGGGAGTTGGAGATCGAACGAATAATAATCATTTAAGAGTATGTCTAAATACAAGATTAGTGCTTAAATGTAAGCGTAGGTAAGAGAGTGTTTTAAATTCACAATATATACGTGTTATTAAAAGTAAATTAACCACAGTTTTGACTAATAATGATGATTGGACAAGTACCTACCTATACACATATTTGATAGTTATTGTGGTTTACTAGTTACTTGACCATTAATTTGTAACAAATCTAATTTGCGTCTTTCATCGTGGCAAATATGAATTGTAAGAATTGGAATTGAAGATAGTAATGAAAGAAGAAACGTTTGCCGAACTAGGAAGTGTAAGTCCATTGGCACAAAGAAAATGGCGAAACAATACATTTCCCTTCTCTGGACTACATCCTGCTTGAAATCTAGTAGGACCATTTTCCTACTACTAGAGAAATTTAGTGACAGTCTGAGAACGGGGACAGAAAGAGAAAGAAAAACGTGTCTATACTATCATCAGAAACACAGTTGGCTTATTAGTCAGTGGTCAGATCAGAAACACAGTTGGCTTATTAGTTAGTGGTCAGATCAGAAACACAGTTGGTTTATTAGTTAGTGGTCAGATCAGAAACACAGTTGGTTTATTAGTTAGTGGTCAGATCATCATCGTGACACTGCGGACAAATCCATATGTTCTCCGTTCTCATATTCTTATGTCGTTCAACGTGTGGTAACTGACTTCCGATTCTGTGTTAAGATTATAACTCTTATTTTGATTCCTATATGCAGATCGCTTTTTTTGCAACACCGCGCAACAACATCATGATGTACAAATATGCAATATATTCACCCAAAAACAGTGATCACGTCACTACTCGCAAAAGTACAGTGCATGAGTTTTCTAGATCCAACCTTGTAGATGAATTCCGTGGATGAGTTCTTTAAACTGGTTCAGCTCTACTTCGCGTGAACGCGTGAGGATACCGGAAACAGTTGTTGGTGTATGGTTGTTCAGAATTCTAAACTAGATCATAGAATCAACGAGATAGGAATATCAGAGTCAAAGAAGTCACATAGAATCAACGAGATAGGAATGTCAGAGTCAAAGAAGTCAAACTTGTTCTGTAGTGAAGATTCAGAAAAATGATAAGAAGATACTACTAGAATTGTTTCTATACCTTTCTTTACAGATATCTGCAGACGTAGTGATTTCATAGGTCACAAAGACTACCATTCACATCTTGTAAGAAATGGGTATCTTTGAAAGATTACACTGCAGTTTATTCGTGTATGACGCCATGAATGCTGTACTGTTCGAAGACTAACAGAATGATACATCATAGGCGCCAGTATTGTGGGAGGAATTGTAAAGCGATATTTCTTAACAAGATCGACCCGTTTCCAATTTCCGTGTTCGTTATACAAAAAGCAAACCGAATGTTTCAACGGTACATTACCTTATCCGCACTGATAACCAATATAGCAACACGACAGGAACGATTTATTTGATACACTGACTTTAGGATCTGGTACTAGAAATGTTGCATTATCTTTGAAGTAGAAACTCAAAAATACCATCATTGAATGTAAAGTCTAGGTACATAAACAATTGTTGTCATCCTCACAGACACCCTTTAAGTAATGGAGATCTTACACAGCCAGAATGGCAGCGGTTTATGGTGCGCTTAACATCATGAGGTGCACAGCACTGCGGATACCCGAGCATTGCAACTTCCCAGGAAATGTTTCAGCAGACAAACTCACCAAAGAAGATGTGGCATTGCAACAGTGACGTAGAAATATACGTAAAATGAAGCCATAGCATCAATTATAGTCACTCTCAAATCAAAGTGGGACGTGTACATGTCTAACATGGACACCGGAAAAGCACATGATCATATCCTGTCTCCTTTCAAAAAGAATACTTCCGCACTGCTAATAAGATGATGCTGATTTCTACCTTTATCAGAATCATCAATGTTGGAGTCTGACAGCGCACGAAGACATTGCATCACAGTGTTCTTTCTTCACATTTCATCTCCCTCCATGTAGAACAGTCATTCTCAACATTCTCAAAGTCATACCCACCCCCAATGACTATGTATAGGCCATGGCTGGGTGAAGGAAAATCGGGCATTAGGGAGGCGATAAGGGACAAAAGGCGGCGGTAAGACAAAAGACAATTTTAGGATATGCTTTGAGTTTGAAAAATACTGACAATGCATCTACATTCTACAATATTCTGCAAGTGATGACACAGTTTATTGTTGGAGGAAATCCACAAATAGTTCACAAAATATCACAATGTGTTCAAATAAACTGATCAAACGGAAGTCTAGGTATGCAGTGTCAGGTTCTGATTCTCGTCCTTCCGCAGCAAACAATATTATAGAAAGACGAATATTCAGTGGTAAAATATAAAAGCCTCGATTATAAAATGGCCGACTCAGCCAAATAAAAAAAGAAATGCAAGCAATACAGTACTGAATTTTTAAGGCATGGATTTATACCATTACCAGCAAACTAGCGGTTGCCAATGTGTCTAATATGTGGAAGCTTATTTTAAAATGAAGCCAGGATACCAAGCAGATTAATCGAACATTTTAAGAAGTTACATCATGAAAAAGCAGAAGAAAATGCATCTATTTTTGAAACACTACGTGAAAGTTTGAACAAACAGCCAAGGATGTCAAGCATGTTCTGCAAAGTTGCACACCAAAACATTGATGGTTTTCGCGCATCATACAATATTTCACTATTGATTGCAAAGTCTGGAAAGAATCACACAACTGGTGAAAGCTCATTCTTCCTGTAGTTAGTGAGGTTCTGAGCACTGTTTTACACCAGCAATCACAGTCTATAATTAGGAAAATTCCACTCACTAATAGTTCAGTGCATCAACGACGCATAAATGAAATGGCTGGGAATGTAGAAGATACACTATGCATCATAGAACTACAGAATTTGCATTGCGGCTGGATGAGTCAACTTTATCAGGCAATGAATCTTTGCTTCTTGCATATGTGCGCTTTATTAACAGATACTAATGGAGAATCTATATTTCGTCTTGTAAAACAGCTTTTCAACGAAAAGGAAATTCGGCTCACGAACAAATGTGCTTGTGAAACTTATGGGGAACCGATAATGACAGGTCGCTACAGCAGTGTTGTGTACTCGAAAAAAATAAGTTCCAAATATCTTTGCCATTCACTGTGTCATTCATCGTCAACACCTTGAAGCAAAAAAAAAAAAACCTTCGCCAATCAACGTTCGCCTGAACAAGTCATTAAACACTGTCATTAATACAATCAATAAGATTAAAACTAATGCTCTTAACAGTAGGTTAGTATTTTCCAACACTTAGTACAACAACAGTCTTCATTTTTACAGGATACTAAGCATGCTTTAACTATATTTTCTTCTGTTCAGTTGTATTCTGACCGCCTTATTGTCTGCTCTTACTTGATGCTGGTTCTTTATATACTTCTATACCCCATTCTGATTGTCTCGGGGCGGTACTGTTTTTTCTTGATAAGAACCCCCATCCATATGTAACCACTGCTACTCTTATCCGCATTGTTGAACTGGTACTTAATCTCAACTCCTATGAATTCGATGGGCACTGTTTTGATCAGATCAGTGATGTTGCTACAGGCACTAAGATGGGATCCAGTTACCAGTTATGCGTGTCTATTCATAGGACATCTTGAACATTATGTTTGGGAGACTTACGAAGGCCATTTTCCATTTCTGTTTCCGTAGTCGTAAGCTTCGATAAAAGTTACCATGTTGTTCTGACATACCGACGTTGTACTTGAACTAGTTATGGGCACGGCGTGGGTGGGTGGAACAACAAAGAAACCTGTCGCAGGATCCAGTGTTGTGCCCTGATGTCTGTTTCGGCAGCATTAGACTCGAAACATCATTGAGTCGACTGGCTGCAGAAACAGAGGGAGGAACACTTATGGGAATGCCCCACGTGCTGTGAGGCCAGTTTCTAATCAAGAATCAAGATACATTGACGATGGTATAGATGCTACTGACACGCCTGAGAAATAATTATCTCGCTTCATCAAATTTATCAACAATTCTAACCCTCCTATTCAATTCACATCTAACATTTCTACTACTTTCGTCAAATTTCTTGATATTATTGTTCCTATTCATCCTCCTTGATGCAATAGAAACAATTATATGTAACATATTTGTAGGCGTGTATTGTGAAATTGTAATGTGAACTCCATTTTGCATTGCATTACCCTACATGCCCGACATAATAAAAATCTGGTTGATAGTATATTAGTTTATTGCTGCCAGGATACACGACAGGTGCCAGAAAATGTACATCGTCAAATATCCAGCTGACTTTCACTGCATCAGGTAGCTAGTCTACACCCCGTGATTACAGAAGCCATGAAATGGCCATCATGCATGTTCATGTGTTTAGTGTGCCGGGACAGGGGCATAGTTCTATTTTTAGTTGTTGAGAACTTAAATTAACGGATTTTCTGTCGTGAAGAATTGTTTTGTTAGAGAGTTTCTTGTTTTTATTTTTTTGTCTTGAAGAATTGTTTTGTTAGAGTTTCTTGTTTTTATTTTTCTATCGTGAAGAATTGTTTAGTTAGAGAGTTTATTGTTTTGATTTTTCTGTCTTGAAGAATTGTTTTGTTAGAGAGTTTCTTGTTTTGATTTCTCTTTACCGTAGATAATACTCGAGCTGGCAGTGACTGAAACTGGGACATGTGTTGTTGTTTTTTCTTTCGTTCGCTACATTGTAACCAGCTCAAATGTCCGTGTGATTTCCGCCGGGAGCGTGATTACATTGTGGCACCGTTATGCGCCTTGTAGGCCTAGCACATCCGATTGTGGCATGCCTTGACAATTTGGGTGGGCTACCCTAGCCTGTGACAGTCTCCCTATCTGTCGCCAGGCACGCGTGTGTGTGGTGACTCTTAGCCCAGACGATTTTTGCTCACGTCTATCTCGCACGAGAAGTTCCACTGTCTATGAACTTGCTTCGTGTAATTGGACGTACTGTGCCTGTGCCCATCGGGTACTGAACCGTTTCTCATCTGTAAGCCTGGTTCCTTAAGAGGAAGAACTCAACAGAAGAGTTGGACCCTGTCTCTTTCGCCCTCTTAGCCGAGGTGTCATTCACTGACATCGTGAACCCCTTGTCCAAGTTCGAGTCTCACACCGCGCATTTGATAGCAAGGCGTTCTCGAGCTGACCGACATTGTCCCAATAGCGCCGGAGCCCATCAGGTACTGAACCCTTTCTCTCTGCAAGTGTATTTCCGGTATAGGAAAATCTGACAGTAGAGTTGGGCCAGGGCTAAACTCGTCGACTCTTTTGTGCCTGAGCCCATCGGGTACGGAACCCTTTCTCTCTGCAAGTGTATTTCCGGGGACATGTGTGGCAGAGAGATCGCTCTTGTGTTAATGGGGGTTTCAATGCTGTTTCATTAAATAGGTGAAGTAGCCCAAAAATACATGCTGTAGTGGGTGTGTTCTGTCTAAATGCGTAGATGGCACAGTTAAATTGCAAACTATAGCAAGATGCATTCCTTTCTTTGTGATACGTCTTGCTGAGCAACAAACGTTTCTGAACGAAAATAAAAGAAGAAGACGGAAGACAGGTAGATAGGTAGATAAGTCTCGAAAATAGATCATCATCATGTGACATATCCTTTCCAGAACAGGATCTTCCTTATGTATCCTCTGAAAACTCCGCGATTCTGGGCAAGTTGACCTGTCGCAGCTAGAGATATGTTTAAACAATCTAATATATCATTGCACCATGGTTGTCTTTAGCGCACTCTTCTCCTGTTACAGTTAACTCTACCTTCAGCTATTAAACTTTTCATGTTGTTATCTTTTTATATTACTAAAAAACACAGATTTCTTGTTAAGATGTTGTTAAGGAGCTTGCCCTCTTCGGCGTTTATTGATCTTAACACTTTTTGATTTGCATTTTTAGCTGTCCATGGTATACGCCAACTTTCTCTATAGCATTTCAAAATATAATTGCTAGATACATTACTCTTGTAGTTTGCCATTGCCTTCAGGAGGAAATACATTTAGCGAATAGCAAACAAAGAAAATACATTAATTTTCAAAGACTTATTTAGCGGAAGATAAGTATACACAAATAAATAGATAGTTAGACATACTAATATACAGATTGATACTCCATGAATGCTGAACATACACTGCATGCATTATAATTTTGTAAATTTTAGAAATTATCAATACATATCACTATTTTCTAGTAATTCGACTCAATGGGGTTTCGATAGTCACAGCCATGGCGGTCTCTCTCTCTTGATCGTTGTCTAGGGAATGTACAAAGGGCAGTCACATTAACTCAATCATTGATAGTTTCAGATGTTTTACATATGACCATGTTAAAGTAATGTCAAGGCACACAACTGGACATTAAAATGACTCAATGATAGCTGGTTCATTCCCAGCGGCGTAGCGAGGTGGGGGGGGGGCGGAGGTTCAGACCGCCCCGGGCGGCATCATCGGGAGGGCGGCAAATTTATTTTCGTCCAGTCTTTCATAATCACTGACATATTTTTGTATAATATCACAACGGCGGAAAATTATGATTCCGCTCGGGGCGCCATTGACCCACGCTACGCCACTGTCATTCCGCTAGTGCCGAGAAGAAATACGTTTGGATGTCAACTGTGTATTTACTTTACCTTATGATGGAATTAATCCTTTTATTTCAAATAATAAAATAACGATCTTGATTATTGTCGAACACGTTCCTGGGTAAATGTTGTCAAGTACTAAGAGTGCGTGAATTATTAGTGTAAGATGTTGAGACTATATGTGATGAGAAGAGTTGTTTTTTTTGTAAAGTAATTTTCTACAAATGCGAACACAAGATTTCACAACCATTCTATGCATTTGCTATTCCTGCATGTCTGATTTTCTCAGTTCAATCTGTATGTAGTTTCTTACTACAGTCCAGTAACTATTTTATGCGTCTGAGTTCACGTCAGCGAATTGAATATTTATGCTAATACTAAAATATAGGTGAATCAGAAAGTGACGTTAGTGTGAATTTATTTGACTGGCCGTTTAAAATGCATACATTGAATGAAAACCTGGAAAAAATAAATGAAGGCAAACGTGTTATATAATAAAATTAGAGAACATCAGCAAAGAGAGCCGCAGAGTAGAGTTGAACTTTCAATAAAAAAGAACCGCGAGCTAACATTTCCTTCAATTGCATGAACAGAATGAACATTCCATAAGTTGTTGTTCATAAAGTACGTCAACCATTGGAAGAGAGGGGGTATGGAAAACAGTTTGACAGTTGATGACAAGCGGTTGGGGAGGGGGGGGCTGATAATAGTTGATGCCAGAAATACTGTTTTTGAATGCACCAATTGAATTGCTTGAATTTGAGATGTCTCTCTAAAAATGTGAAATAAGACATCATTTTTCTGCCAAAATTTGTTGAGGAGGGGAGATTAATTTTTCTTTATTACTTGAATCACATAATGCATGATGATCATAAACCTCAAACTTGAATCCCATAATGCAGGATGATCACAATTTGACATTTGTGCTGCTGTGTGTGTGTCGCTATCGACATAGGCACAGACGCCCACTTATTTTTCTTCAGATTTGTTAGACATTCAATAGCACGTTAGCCGTACAACAAAATGTTATCCATATAACAGCACGTTATCCATACAACAGCACGTTATACATACATCATATTTAGTCTTCCGGTTAAACAGCGATAGCATAAACAGCAGTGTTTTTCTGAAGATAAACCAAGTTATGGAGAGGATTTGGTCACACCGAGTACAATTTTTTCGGATGGACATCTTACAATGGGGTAAAGGTATAATATATAGAAAAAGAGTCAAATATATTTGTCCTGCAGCAAATTTCAGGTTACCAAGAACCACTTTGATAGTGAAACGGCGTACGCTTGTGTGGTTTAGACATGTAACGAGACACGATTTACTTTCTAAAATTATTTTGCGAGGAGCAGTCGAGGGTGAAAGGAAAAGAGTCGGTCATAGTAAATTTTGGATTGATAACATTAAGGAATAGTTTGAGGTTATTTTTCTACACTACTCGCAATGGCTGATGAATGAGTTATTTGGACTGTTTTTTGTTCTGATGTCTTCAGTGTGCATCCCTACTACTCGAACGGGTTATGGGTCTTATTATTATGAGTAGTGCTTTAGTAAAATAATCTAGACCTGGTATAATTACTTTCATACTTTCTAGTGCAACACATGTTGATTTTATCTCTTATATTCTTACCTCAACGCCTGTGTTTCTCCTCTCTCTCTCTCTCTTTCTCACTCTCACTCGTGTTTTTGCCAATTTAGGTGCGTGTTCTATTCTATTTGCTGTAACGTTGGTTTTACCTAGTGGCATTTGGTTTTAATTAACTTCTCTTAATCATCGTTATTTTTCTCTGTGTAAATTGAATCGAGAAACATCCAACTAATTCGATGTCACAGAATCGGTGTCTGACATAGCTACATCCTCTCACCGCATCTATTTAACATATACACAGAAAAACATCTTGTTTAATGCAGGAGAAAACTCACATTATAAAGAGTCAAACACTGGGACGGAAATCTATAAATATATAATCAAATCCAAATCCAGTTCAAATCCTAAAGAAAACATGAACCTCATGAGAAGGAAAGACTAGAGTATCATTTTTCGACTTCGCACACATGTACAGCTTAATAATAACCTGAACAGAATATAATCACAACACACTCCAGGGTGCCGGCTGTGCACACATACCTATAAAACTGTTGACCACAATCACCTCTTAGAATGTTCAGCACTGGATGAAGTGAAGAAAATGCTTCTCCTTCCAAGGACAGACAAATGGAACACATTCTCTGGAACAAAACAACAACTCACAAACACTATGTATATATCACACAATGATATTGGGTCAGCGGGCATGAGTCCATGGACCGCTGGATCAGCAACCAGCCAACCAACGAACAGAGTTAATCTCTTAATATCGGAGTCACATAAGATTCCAGGAATTAGGTGTGCAGACGACACCCCCTCACCTATAATACCAAAGAGCTCCACAATTCTAGAGCTCATGATTATATTAGTTAAACAGCATATCGATACTTAAAATCTTTGCCCCAAAGTACAAAGGGAATGTAAAGTAACCCATAGCATTGATTAATGACGTAGGGGTGTGAGATGTTAGCGATCTCACATTTCAGAGGCTCTGTAAACGAGGGCAGTAGCCATCTCCTCTCCCTCGCAATCTTTACTTCCCGGACTAATCCGGTACCCATTTAAGGCTGGGTAACCCGGGAGCCGTTGCGATCTGAAAAACATTTCCGCCTCAACTGGGGAATGAACCCAGGACCACTCATATTCGAAACCAGTGCGCTAACAAGGCTCGTTGCCCCAAAGCAAGGAGGTCAAAATTAATGCATATCAGCAGAAATGAACTTACATCTACACTAGTCATTGACAAAGAATAAATAGAAAATGTTATATACTGTGAATATCTCCAGTCAGCCATTAACACCACAGGAGATTGTTTATCAGAGATCAGAAAGAGATTAATAATGATCCTACAAAAACGTCACAGATAAAAAATTCCTTGAAATAGTGGACAAACAGAAAAAACTAGTAAGAAGCTATATTCTTCCAGTGACAGAAAATGTTTGTGGAACTTGGGCAAAGACATCCCCAAGGGAAAAGGAAATATCAGAATTTGAAATTAAATGTTATAGAAAGGTTTTAAGAAAATTATAAGCAGAAAGACGATGCCACACAGATGCCCACAAAAGACCTGAATATAGAACAAGCCTAGCTCCTAGGAACTATTAAAAAATCAGACATATTGTAGACATAAAATGACACGATCGTTTAAAAAGATTAATCGTGGAAGGATATGTTTCAGGGAGAGAACAGCCACAAACACCAACACAAGATGACTATCACATTATGAACAGACCAGAACAAGTTATAATTCTTTTCTCAGAACAGGACACAACAGACTCTGCAGTCACATGTATACAAAGTTCAAGATTGGCAACACGGCCATGTGTACATGTGGACAGGCAGCACAGAGTGTCAAACATATACTTCAAGAATGTTCTGAGCATGTAACGCTGAGGCAGACATATTGGCCAGAGGAAACATCACTGGAATCAAAGCTCTATGGACACTGTATGAACTACAAAAGACAGTGAGTTATATTCAGGAGACAGAATTAAAGATATAGACATGTTTCAAGTGAACGAAAGAAGAAGAATGCAGAGAACAAGAGGGAGACGAAGACTACTATGGAAATGGATTTCGTAGACCTTCTGAATATGACACTAGTAGAGCCTGAAAAGCTTGCACAGACCGAGAGGCGAACAGTGTGGCAATGAGACAACGTTCTGTAAAGAACATGTCACATAGGCAGATAAATAAAGAAATATATTTCCTTCATCTTATGATTAGAATATTCTTTTTTACTTTTAAATCGCTGTAACAATAGTTCTGTATTGGCAACATCGTTTTCAAAATCGAGGTCTTCTAATTTTGTTATCAAGACACATGTCATTCACAATCCGTTAACTGCAGTTGTTTGTGTCATTCAACAATCTACTACTAGTTGCTAAAGAACAATAATTCTTGAGTCTTGCGGGTATTGAACCAGTTCAAAGGCACAAAAACATTCCCGTTGATCAGACTGGTTCAATTCCCGTTAGACTCAAGAATTTTTAATTTATCTTCTGGCATCCTTTTTGATTTTACTTGAATAAAGAACATAACAATCCTATTCTTCTTCTACGTTCGCACTCAAAAACTGCTACAGATCAATAGTATGTATGTAGTCCAGAGAACAGAATGCGTTGTGTTATGGTCTACAGTTTACCTGCGATATCCTCACATTTCGCCATGGCATATCCGACTTCACCATGGCTCTTTGGTTGCTTTGAGATCGGGCAGCCGATTCCTTCACTAAATGTCCTTAGAAGTCTATTACAAAATGCTTGGAAAATAACAATGTCCCTATTGTTTGCTCCATTTCGAGTTCCGGTAAGAATGAACAAATATTAACAATTAATTGCTATCTTCCAACAATTCGCCTACGTGTTGTCGTGGTCTGAAATGACAAAGATTAGTAACGCTGTAACCTGTACAGCCGAAGTCCGATTAGTCGGACCATTCGAGCAAATAAAAAGGCAACAAGGCGCATTTCCGTTATCTGGACTACATCTGTTAGAAATGTATTAGGACCGTTGCCCTGCTATAAAACAGCTCCGGTCTATAAAACAGCTCTGGTCTATAAAACAGCCCTTGTCTATAAAACAGATCTGGTCTATAAAACAGCTCCCGTGGGAGTGTAAGAATGAACAAAAATAAAACTGCTCCTGCCCTGTATACCGTAAGAGAATTCTATGGAGGTAGGAATGTGGTTTTACTACCACATCCAACTATCTCCGATGTGATGAAGTCTGCTGAGAACCATGCTTACACTGTTGGAAATGTATCAATTCTTGAGACCAACGGGAATTGAACCAGTCCGTTCTAACGGTACCAAATCACCTGGCAACTTTAGTAAACCGGTCCTTCCATACTTGACCAGTAAATTACGATTTAGTCAAGACATTCAAACTGTGTACTCAAGTCATTGATAACGAACTAATCGAGACAATGACTATTACAACAACAACGAACATTCCGTACAGGTATTGAATTATCCTCAATAGCATAAACATATAACATCTGTATTAGTACTACAAGGGCCAACAGGTTTTCTTGTAAACATAAATAACATATAGACAGTACCGTCCGTGTGTTGCCGGGGCCCAAAAGGGGAGCAAAGAATAGCAACATTGTTTACCTTCCACGCATGTCGTAAAAGGCGACTAAAGAGGTTATGGGATGGAGTTGGCTGTCCCATCCCATATAGAGTCAGTGACCCAAAGCCGTGCTGAAGTCGGATGTGTCCGGCCGAAAGGCGCAGATATCGCAGCAATGCTGTAAACCATGACACAACGCATTCCGTTCTCCGGAATACATCTTGCTAATCTGCAGGAGTTTGAGAACGAACGCAGAAGAAGAAGAAGAATAGACAGTACAATAAATCAAGATTTTACAATAAAGTCATTCTAGATGGTATTTCAGCCGTGGGCCACACCGAGTAAAATAGTCATCTTGAATTTACAACAGATTTCTTCTTCTTCTTCGGCGATCATTACAACAGTTTTGAAAAACATCCCTTCAAAAAACATCCCTTCAAAAAACATCCCTTCAAAAAACAACCCTTCAAAAAACATCCCTTCACAAAAGAATAGCACAGAAACTCGAATCTAAAACTAAAAGTAAAACTCCACTGTCTGACGTCAGGAACAAGAGTGACAATTTGTGTTTCAAACTGAACAAGAAGATGTGCTATCAGTTTACGCATCTTGCACTTATTAGCTCAATACAAACACGTCGTATCGTCTGTTCTCATTTTCAAAGATGATCACTGCTCGGTGTAGCGTAAATGTAAACTGCCATTTTATCGCCTTCATTTTCACGGAGAAAAGTAATCATTGAGCAATCATATTTATCTTTCTCTTGCCTTTCTTTCTATTATCCATCCATTTCATCTACTTTAAATGTCCATAATCAGGCTTCTGGCGGAAATCTGTCTTCGACATAATCTCTGGCACATGCAGACTCCCATGATGGAAGAACGCAGATTACAGACATAACCGTAAAAAACGCTTCTAGAATAAACTACGACATGAGTAGTGGAGTCTGCAACACGTGTGCGTTAACCGATGAGGATGTGCTTGTAATTCACGATTTTCCGAAGTGGTTCTCAAACCTATCTTCTCTCGTGGTCACATTTTGGAGTCTCATACAACTATGTTGGCAAACAATCCTTACCCCTAAACAAAATAAGAAAGTACATCTCACATTGCTTACTGTACGAAAACCAGTAGTTATTAATAAACATAATACTTCTGTAATGTGTCAAGTAACGTATCCTCTCCTGAACGTTGTGCTTGCTGATCAAGTGGTCCATGCGCTCATATCTTTTGACCTATGTGTAAACTAATAAACTTGTGAATATTATACTTAAGCGTGGTAACCAAATATTTATATAAACATTTTCCCAAATGACTTCAGTCTCCATTTTGTTTCCCACTCAGATAAAACCGTGATCCCTTCGGTTGTCCATTTTCTTCTTCGTTGTTCCCTAGTAAAAAACTGTGGCTCCTTTGTGGACATATGTATCCGTTTCAGAATCACTGCATTATAAGTTGCAGTGAATTAACAGCACAAGTAGTGATGGATGTAGTATGAGATATCTATGTGCGCTAACGAAAGTGCTTTGTAAGGCCAAATGTTCCAGTTTTGCTGGTTATGTACCTGAAGAAAGATTTATGGCTGTGGTTTATAATAAGGATTGTCGTCATGTCAATCTTGGAATTAGTAGTAATTTTGTTTATCTTCTAGAAAACGTGCTGTCATAGAAGTGATAAACACATGGACATTTAGGTGAGAGGGTGGAAGTAGTGAAGCTCAGCGTAAGGGGAACATTGACAAAACACAACTCAATATCTACATGTAAATTTAAGTAGGAAGCCAGAGGACAATTAAAAAAATTCTTGAGACTAACGGGAATTGAACCAGATGGGACTGGTTCAATTTCCGTTAGTCTCAAGAATTTTCAATATCTACATGTAGGGTTGAAGGATGTTTGGACTAAAAGGATATACAAATTGTGGATATACTAGTTCTAGAGTATATACCAAGTCTAGTAACACAAGAACATCGATTTAGTATTACTCACATGAACATCTCGGGCAATAATATGGTCTGTTCTGTTGAAGTGGTCAGCAACAGGTGTTCCAGATGGAGGTTAATAGCTTCCAGATGTTGACAGAATAGGTCTACAAATCTATTTCTCATCTCTTCTACGTATGTAATGACGATATGTATGTAAATGATGGCGTAGATTTGCTGTAGTTCTACCTTTCATCGAACAGAAAGAGACAGATGGGATAAACACTATAATCGTGTGGAATCCATGACGTATAGATCAGCGTATAGCAGATGGGTTAGCACAGAATTCAGTACGGAACGGTGAAGCAGGCGTATATACAGTGTATATACACTGCTAGGAGTTCAATCAGAGTACAAACATGAAGAATTATTTAATAATTATGTTGCAGAATTCGAGACAATATAGATGGCATCTGAAAAATGGTTAACTCCACTTTTAGTTCACATCCTATTGGTATTGTTGACATAAGATCAGTATACATTCGGTAGTATTGTTGACATAAGATCAGTATACATTTTGTAGTATTGTTGACATAATATCAGTATACATTCAGTAGTATTGTTGACATAATATCAGTATACATTTTGTAGTATTGTTGACATAATATCAGTATACATTTTGTAGTATTGTTGACATAAGATCAGTATACATTTTGTAGTATTGTTGACATAAGATCAGTATACATCACGTGATATTGTTGACATAAGATCAGTATACATTCTGTAGTAGTGTTGACATAAGATCAGTATACATCACGTGATATTGTTGACATAAGATCAGTATACATCACGTGATATTGTTGACATACGAATAGTCTACATCACGTGGTATTATTGACATAAGATTAGTCTACATCACGTGGTATTATTGACATAAGATTAGTCTACATCACGTGGTATTGTTGACAGAAGAATAGTCTACATCCTATTAGTATTGTTGACATAATATTAGTCTACATCCCACGGGTATTGCTGATATAATATTAGCCTAAATCGTGTTGGTATTGTTGACATAAGATTAGTCTACATCCTGCTGGTATTGTTGACAATGCAAGATTATTACTCCAAGCACTGAAGTTTGAAAAACACTAAGAGTGCTACAAATACCGCTGACTGAACTGTGTAACAAGCATTTGGTAGCCATGCAGTGAATACCATCTAACTATAAAATACAAGGAAATGAGGGAAAAGATCAATTGGCTAAGAATAGTATTAGCGATGATCAGCCGAAGTTATGAAAATGAACAAGTCTGCAAGAGCCATGGATATAATAATAAATAATACCAAAGTGAAACAAGCCAAATAATTTAAATATCTAGGCAGTATATTGTCTGAAAATTGAAATGTAGACAGGGAAATAGAAACAAGGTGTCAGAAAGCAAAGACAGTGACTTACCAACTTTAACAATTACTTCACTCAAAGATCAAGATGGAAATCACAAGACATAATATCTACAATGTCTATACCAATGTAAAACATGGTCCTTAACAGTCTCACAAGTAAAATCGTTACATGTGAAATGAAGGGTCTGAGAAAAAGCTGCAGTGATTACTAAACTAGATACAATAGAACAAGAAGAAATCAGGAAAAGAGTTGGTGTATGTATTGTGCATATCGGAAAACAGCAAATAAACTAGTTCAGTCACCGTATGAGAATGAACCAAAACAAAATACCAATATAACAAATATAACAAGGATATAACAAATGAATATCCAGACATAAGGCCAAAGGTAGACCAAGAAAACAGCAGACAGAAAACATCAAGATAAAATTGAACTAACATAGACTCTACGCAATCAAGGCGACACATCTGGCCTTGGAACGACAACTGAGAATCTCACTCATAAACTTATCGATAAGTGTGGATACGATCAATCATCATTCACCTGGATAAAGACAATAGACAATGGATTTTTAGCCAAATATATCAATCACGTAACAGTTTAAAAACATCAAAACTTTCTCTTGTTCATTCACTATTAGACCTCCTTGATTAACCAGAAAGCAACAAAGACAAAGACAGGATGACACAACTTCTGAACAGACAAGATCAAGTTGAAGTTCTACGCCTCATAACAGGACACAGCCAATTCTAAAGTCATAAGGTCACAAGTACACAACATTCAAGATTGACAACACTACCATGAGTACATGTGGACAAGCACCATTGGCCTCTTGCGACTTTACAGACGGTCTTGAAGCAGGCCAGTGTAAGCGTTACAAATAGACTTCGAACTCTTCAAATTGTGACCATCTTGCATGGCTGTCATGGCACATTTTCCCGATTTTCGACCAGCAGGAATGAGGACAGAATATTTATAACATGTTTGTGTTTAAGGAAGCAGGTACTTGTCGTCTATGTTGCTTGTCTTCTGCCTTCTCCATCACGGTCCCCTCAGGCGACTCAATATCCCGGGTGCTGTATGATCATTGGTCAGTTCTTTCTCATAGTTTTTATTGATAATTAGATAGTTCACGGCTATTATGCGGGTGTTCTTATCAAGTTATCTGCAGATTTTCCTGTCTCAATTGGAGTTAAGCATGGTGTGTATTAGCATCTACCATCTTTAGCATCATGTTCTCTATATTGGATGATACTTTCAGTGATCTGGGATTTCGAGTAGACATCAGATATCGCATTGATTGAAAATTGTTAACTTTCTGCAGCTTCAAACAACAAACTAAAGTCTTAATCACACATCCATCAGAGATCTCCTATCTGCTGTTGATTATGAACTAAATGCTAACTCTGAGGTTGATCTACAAATTATTGTAAACATATTCTCCAAAATACACACCAAATTTGGATTACTATAAATTTGGATTACTATAAATTTGGATTACTATACATTTGGATTACTACTAATACGAAGAAAACATAAATCATATTACAACCAGCGCCTGGCAACATCTATCACCATCCTTGCATAAAGGTAAAGGGCGTTACACTTAAAGATGTTAATAGATTCACGTACCTAGGTAGTACACTATCGCATAGTTCCAGCGTTAATTATGAAGTATATACCAGTATTTCCAAAGCAAGCATCACTTTTGGCAGAATATACGCAAATGTGTAGCATAGAAAAGACATGAACTTATAGACTAAGCTGAGCGTGTACAGAGCAGTGGTACTTCCAGTGCTGTTATACGTTGGTAACACGTGGACTGTGCATAGACGGTATGTGAGAGAGCTCAATCACTATCACACAACTTGCTGAGTTCGAATGTGTCTGGTCGAAAGAAGCAGATATCGCAGCACATCTGTAAACCAAACACAACGTATTCAATTCTAAGGACTGCATCCTGCTAATCTGCAGGATATTGAGAACGAATGCAGAAAAATAATAACCTGCAGATCTAAAATAGTTTAAGCTTTATTTTGAGTGAGACATAATTTAATGCGGGTGCTCCTGTTGATGAGACATCTTCTTGCATGAGTACAACAGGTTTTCCACGTACATCTAAAGAGAGAATATATCACAAGCACTTGATAGGGCGTTGACCAGGAAAAAGTGACCGTGTCATGAGCCAAAATAGCAGCATCGTAAGCAAAATCTCTCCAGTGAGTACCTGTACTGTTATGAATATGTCTTACTCTCGCCAGATTAAACGCAGACAGGCACCAAATGCCTGCATAACATATATTAGAAAATGTCTTGAATATGTGATGTTGAAACAAATACACCGACAGATGAAAATAACACTAGAATCAAACAATCAAAGCTACATAGACAATTGCATACTACATAACATACTGGTAAATAAAAAAAAACGTTAGAGTCAAAGCTACATAGACAACTGCATGCTACATAACATGCTTAAAGAAACTGTCAATACTGCATTTTACCAGTTCAGGCGTCGCAGGGAGGGGATTTAATACAAGTGTGATAAAGGCCGCATGCTCTTGCTGTCGCCACGTCATATACAGGGTGAGTTTTTTTAATTTACGCTCGGACAGAAAAAAAAACCTAGTCCTTACCTGGGATCGAACTCTAGATCTCACTCGTGTGGGACTAGCGTTCTAACCTCTCGGCCATGCGCCACATAACATACTGGTAAATAAAAACAACGTTAGAATCAAAGCTACATAGACATCTACATGAACTACAAAAGGTGATGAGGCATATTGAAGAGACAAAATTACAGATATAGACACATTTTAAACGAACGACAGAAGATGAAGAATCGTATGGTTAAAAACCCTCTCCTGTTCACCTTGTATTAGTTGTAATAAAGTGATCATATCATGTCTGTTTACAGTCTTTTGTCTTGTATACTTTTAATCGCCCACGACACCTTATTCAATACAAGCAAAGTTCAGCATATTCCCTATTGATCTTCACATATCCCTCTTGCTTTTCTTTTTCACATCTGGCGATGTTTCTAAATAATGAGAACTGTCCTACTGATTCGACCATATTCTGGTTCTCTGGGTTAATTTCTTTCAATATATCTTCATTAAATGTGCATTTGTCCACAGCGATTTGCGGACATTATTCAAATATGAAGAAATAAATAAAATATTGGAGAATTTAAACATTGTCGGTTTAGATCTGAGAATAATATGAACTATATTAATATATCGTTATATATCGGCAACACAGAGCAGCAACATGAATAGATAATCAAAACCAAAAAAAGATGTAAGATGTAGTATTAAAATGAGTCAAATGTAGGAATTTCCCAGGCAGAGGCAACATTTCGCATGATTAAAAACATCCTAATATGACATTAATTATGTGATGTTGCCTCAAACTAGACTCACATTCTGTGATGTTGCCTCAAACTAGACTCACATTCTGTGATGTTTCCTCAAGTTAGTCTCACATACTGTGATGTTTCCTCAAGTTAGTCTCACATACTGTGATGTTGCCTCAAGCTAGTCTCACATACTGTGATGTTTCCTCAAGCTAGTCTCACATACTGTGATGTTGCCTCAAGCTAGTCTCACATACTGTGATGTTGCCTCAAGCTAGTCGCACATACTGTGATGTTTCCTCAAGTTAGTCTCACATACTGTGATGTTGCCTCAAGCTAGTCTCACATTCTGTGATGTTTCCTCAAGTTAGTCTCACATACTGTGATGTTGCCTCAAGCTAGTCGCACATACTGTGATGTTTCCTCAAGTTAGTCTCACATACTGTGATGTTGCCTCAAGCTAGTCTCACATTCTGTGATGTTTCCTCAAGTTAGTCTCACATACTGTGATGTTGCCTCAAGTTAGTCTCACATACTGTGATGTTGCCTCAAGCTAGTCGCACATACTGTGATGTTGCCTCAAGCTAGTCTCACATTCTGTGATGTTTCCTCAAGTTAGTCGCACATACTGTGATGTTGTCTCAAGCTAGTCTCACATTCTGTGATTGTGCTTCAGAAGAACATCTTTTTCTTTAATATTACAACTACTGAAGTATTTTATCGCTATTTATACTGAGTTATCCGCCGAAAACGGATGTGTTGGGCCATTGGTGCAAATAAAACGGCAACACAACGCATTTACATTCTCTGGACTATATTCAACTGGAAATCTTGTAGGACCATTGTCCTGTTACAAGAGAAATCCAGCGGGAGTTTGAGAATGAAAGCTGAAGAAGAAGAAGATACTGAGTTAATTGTTTTGACTTTCGTGTGCAACTCTTTCTGACTCTCCCTCTGCCTCTTTTTCCATTTCTTTCCTTCTCTCTCACTCTCTCAACAGCCTAGCAAACTTCCCAGGAAAATAATCGCAGGTATATTTAGCTTTCATGCTTAAAAACCAGACGTCAGGTAAAATGTGACAAACTGGTATACAGTATACCACAATAAACAAAACAAAATAGGAAATAACATCTAAGCTATGTTCTGCTACGTCTCCGAAAGGGGAGTAAAGAATAGCAACACCGTTTAATGTCCATGCATGTGACAATAGACGACTTAGAAGGTCATGGGGTGGAGTTGGCTGTCTCGTTCCTTAGAGTCAAAGTGATCTAGAAGCCATACTGACGTCGGATTAGTCAGGCCGAAATTTCAAGTGGCGTATTAAAGCTGTAAAACATGGCAGAACACACTCCACTCTCTGGACCGCATCCTGCTAATCTGCAGGAGTTTGATGAAAACAAACTCAGAAGAAGAAGATAGTAATATAAGGCTTATATTTAAAGAGTTGTTACTAGATGCAGGGCCATGGAATCAATTTTGCTAAAGTTAGGGGAGAGTTTTTTCATAATTAAATTTCATTTAGTTTCTGTGTGCATCTGGTTACATTTTTGTAAAAAAACCTCTAAGATAAGGAATCGAATTGTTATGCGATTTCTTTGTTTTTCTTTGCACAATTTTGTCTCTCCTGAATTCTTTTTTTCCTAAGAGTAAAGGGGTTTTAACCTCCAAACCCCCTTCATTTCTTCGTATACTGCCTTTATTTGCAGCATATCTAATAAACACATATTATTAGTATTGATCATATGAATAAAATAAATAATTTAGATAAAAAATACATTTGACGACGTTTCGCTCACATTACCTTTCTTATAAACATCAGTGCAATTATTCCTTCTTCTTCTGTTTACGTTCTTAAACTAATGAAGAGTAACAGGATGCAGTCCAGATAACGGGATATATTGTGTCGTGGTTTACAGTTTAGCTACAATATCTGTGACTATAGATATGACACATTCAAAACATGGTTTAGTCACTTTTAAATACATGTGCCAGTCAACTCAATCCTCAGATCTTTTAAGTAGACTTTTATTACATGCATGGCAGGCATTGTCTCTCTTCTCTCTTCCTTCTTTCACTCACCGACAGCACATATGAAGAGAAAGTGCAGACTAATTTTGAGATAATAAAACTGTGTAGAAATTGTTACTGTGTATATTCTCTAATATCAGTACAAGTAAAGTGAATGTAATTTTATTCAGTGATGTAGTAGTTAAGCCGTTTGTCTTTTGCTCAACAGTCGCGGTTTCGAGTTCGCCAAATGATTTTTCAGCGTAAAAAGTGCATTTTTTCTGAGGATTGTCCGTTGAAGCTACCGTTATGTGCTATGTGCACCGTGCTTCCCTCAAGTAAGAAGCGTGCCGATTCTCTGAGAGGAACGGTTTACAAATGGGAAAAACATAGTACACTGAAAACAAAGTACACTGAAACAAACTCAGCCAAAATAATAATAATAATAATAATAAGTAATAAGGATAATAAAGTTAATAGTGCGGTTTTAAATGACTAACAAGTCCAATGAGAGCACAAAAAGTTTGTCTACACAATTGACATCTATGGGGTGTCTATGGGATGTTGTGTATTTTCTACTTGCCCGCTTCTGTCTTGCAGTATCTTGCATGGTCTCTTCCGCCGCTAGTCATCCAGTTCTGAGACTGTAACGCCATGCTGTTCTATCCTGAGCGAGGCTCTCCTAAGATCCTACGTCAATTTTAAGATGTTTCAGTGAGGACTTGCGATTATGTTTGAAACGCTGTTTCTGTCAACCAACTTTTCGAAGTCCAGTCTGGAGTATTCCATAATATATTTGTTTTGGTAGATGCAAGTCCTCGATACGCACAAGATGACGTGTCCAGCGTGCTTGCGCTTTCATAAGTAACGTGTAGATGCTTGTTGAGGCTGATTTTTCCAATATCTCGTAGTTTGGTACTTTGTCCCACCAATGGATGTTTAGTTATTTACGTAGGCAGCTAAGATGGACGTGATTTAGTTTTCTTGCATGCCTAGCATCAACTGTCCACGTTTCACAAGCGTATAGTAGGGTTGGTATAACAGCTACATAATATACTTGAAGTTTGGTGGTTGTTCTTATGCCTCTTCTTTCCCATACATTTTTGCGTAATCTGCCAAATACAGCACTAATCTTTTGCCAGTCTATTGTTAATTTCCACATGGATGTTAACATCCCGAGAGAGAGAGAGAGAGAGAGAGAGAGAGAGAGAGAGAGTGGTTCCAGTGTAAGGAAAATTGTCAACTACCTGCAGTTTTTCCTGATTGACGGCAAAACTCACCTTACTGTACTAACGTCAGCACTACCAGCAAGCTAAAGGATATTTATAGATTGAAAGGATAAGGGTTTAATTCTTTACCTACAAAATGATTTTCCAGTTCCACCTTAAAATAGTTAGAAAACAGTGTAACTTTTTGTGTGTGTAGGGATTCCCATCTCCTATATGATCAGACTTCCGGTAGTGATGTCCGTTGATGGAGGGTGTTTCTCTAATCAAATCTGGGTCATTCCGCTGATCGTTGGATTAATCAACTAACATCGTAAAGTCCAGACCGATTTGTGTAACCGAAGTCAGTTCATTCCAATTCTTTTTCATTCAAATGAATTATTTTGTGACAAACTGTGTATTACTACATCGAATATTTAAGAATACATCACCAATCTCTTGAATGGATACCTACAGGTAAAAGAGCCAGGGGTAGACCAAAAGAAACACTCAGAAGAACAATACTTAGAGAAAGTAAAACAACCAATATCCATACTATCCAAGAACTGCACAGAATATCTATGAACAGACAGAAGTGGAGAGATCTGACCTCTGCTCTATGAGCTAACTTCAGCGCAAAAGGAAAATGAATGAATATGATCAGAATGATTTCTGGTGGGAGTTTACATATCAAAGGGAATCAGAGCTTTACCTTTAAACGGTATAGGAGATCTGTGCACAAAATTAGTTAGGCCTTTATTCGTTACGCATGTGATTATTTTCGTGTTTCCGTTGGTCACTATTTATATACCTGAAATGGCCATGGCTATATTTGGAATGTGATTCCAAGTATATAAATAGTGAACAACAGAAATCGCGATAATAATCACACACAAAAAAGAAACAAGTAAAGTCCTAATTAATTCTGTGTAGACGTTTTCTTTTGCAGACGGCCATGCTTAGAGCTACCTGCGGGATAGTGTCAATGTGATCCATAAGGCATGCTGAAGTCGCATTGTCGGACAA
This sequence comes from Meghimatium bilineatum, assembly GCA_034231615.1. NCBI lineage: Eukaryota > Metazoa > Mollusca > Gastropoda > Stylommatophora > Philomycidae > Meghimatium > Meghimatium bilineatum. The sequence continues at coordinate 30,077,995 of CM067321.1, forward strand.
AAAGGCGCGTATATCGCATCTGCTCTGTAAACCATGATACAGTCATTTCCGTTTCCTGGCTACATCAGCAGAAATTTAAGAACGAACGCAGAAACAACAAAAAACTTGTAAAAATGTCATATTTGCTTACTAATACGTCCGATCGGTCAAAGTTGCAGTATGTCGAGCCCTGCAATGAAGAGTTAACGGGTCGCTGCTCATTAAGTCGAGTATTTTCACATACAGAATCTTCGACATAACACACACACAAACAAACGCACAATACATATTCATACGTTAGTAAAAAAAACAACACAGTGACAAACACATTTTAAAACGTACACTCTACAACATTCAATAAACGCACAATTCATCATATATGTAATAAAAACACGCAACTAACACAAACACACACGGATAAATACCTTCACCTCATATATTTCTACCACACAGATAGACTCACATATTCAGTAACAATTATCATTAAGTGTGTAATGTTCTCCTAAAGGCATCGGGCCACCTCTCGTCTTCTGCAATATTCTTCATCTTCTTCTACATTCTTGTCTCAAACGTCTGCCGGTTAGCGGTATAAAAACTACAACACGCTTGTCGACGAGTGTTGCATTAACACACGCATTTTCAAACTTGAGTTGCGTGTTAGACATAATGATTGTAGGAGAACATGAGTTGCTATTCCTGAAGTTAGAAAAACACGAGGGATTTACGAGTTGTTTTATTTTGAGATGAGACAGTGTTGTTTTCATCATAAGCGGCCATATTTTTGGACATTTGTTTTGATCCTCTGTAATTATGATTATTGAAGCTCATATTTCTTATGTACTCTTTTGCTATGAGGAAAAGGAGAGTGGGAGGGGAAATCTGCAGCCTTTTCCATAACAAGAGGTTATAATTCTCAGTAGTATACAATGATTTGAGAAGTATCCTACTCAATACACATTTCTACCTTTTTGTGTGTAAGACACCCAATCACATGAAAGTCTGCAAATCTTTGACAATATCGAATGTTTTCATACTTCTGATCTCACATCTATTCTGACTGAATATCTAATGTTTTCATACTTCTGATCTCACAGTTATTCTTTATGACTGAATATCTAATGTTTTCATACTTCTGATCTCACAGTTATTCTTTATGACTGAATATCTAATGTTTTCATATTTCTGATCTCACATCTATTCTCACTGAATATCTGTTTTAATACTTCTGATCTCAGTTATTCTTTATGACTGAATATCTAATGTTTTCATACTTCTGATCTCACATCTATTCTGAATGAATATCTAATGTTTTAATACTTCTGATCTCACAGTTATTCTTTATGACTGAATTTCTAATGTTTTCATACTTCTGATCTCACATCTATTCTGACTGAATATCTAATGTTTTCATACTTCTGATCTCACAGTTATTCTTTATGACTGAATATCTAATGTTTTCATACTTCTGATCTCACATCTATTCTGACTGAATATCTAATATTTTCATACTTCTGATCTCACAGTTATTCTTTATGACTTCTTCTTTCTTCTGTCTGTCCTCATGTACCTTTCGGTGTTGAGGGGAGAGTGAGTGTACGGTCTTTTGCCCTTCTATTTGCCTCCTCTGCTGTTATATATCCGAGTGTCTCTAATACACTATCTATCCACCTTTTACGAGGGCGTCCAATAGGTCTCCTGTATTCGTATAGATTGTTAAGTGTTTTTTGGATAATACTTTGCTCTTTCTGTCTGGTTATGTGGCCGTACCATTTATGACTGAATATCTAAAATGCGGACATATTTATAGTGGTCTATGAAGGAACTAGAAACTGTATAACGCAAGAAGCTATTGTCTGAAACTAAAATAAGTATAACAAAGATAAAAACAGACATCGAGTTGTCTGACAATCTTTAATATTGTTCTGTTTTCGTTCTCAGAGATCTGCAGATTATTCGTGACTCCCGTCAAAAGAACGCCTACCAGAAGAATCACAACATGCCTTCATGCTGCCGTTTTTTATTATTTCGGTGCTTTCCATTGGTGTATCCATTTATTTACTGTGTGCTGCTTGTCAATGCTGACCAAGGAACAACACAACAATAATAGAAAATATGACGTTAAAAGGCTTGTTTATATTCTCGCTGGTCTACTATTCACGAGTCATGGTTTAACAGTCTGCAGTCCAGAGAACGATTTGCTTTGCATTGTGGATTGCATCATTCTATTGTAATTTATGCTCCATTATTTTCGATTCATTATTCTCCATCTTACCATTGTTGTACAGTAAAAATAACTCAAGTCAAGATTGAACTCTTGCAATATATATTGTAGGTGACAGTATTACTACCAGGAGTACTATTTGCTTCCATTTGTTTGTTTGTTTGTTGACTTTCTTTCTCAAACTCTCACTGAATGTCTCTTCTAGCAGGATAGTGTTCTACTAGATTGTCCAGCAGCATGTAGTGCACAGAACTGAAATGTGTTGCGTCACTGTTGTTTTCCCAAATGACCCTTCCCCCCCCCCTTTTCTATTTTGGCGGCTACTTTCATTTGTGTTTCCGGCACTTTGTGGTCGAAAAGATTAAAATTAACCTAGTTGTGTAACAGTATATTCTTGAAAGGAGTGTATGCAGTAATCTCTTCTTGACTTCAATAATACAGAGGCACTTCTTATTACATAATCAGAATGTCGTTTAATATAACTTCAAACCAATGACACAAATCAATATTAAACTCTAGAGTAATTGATATATCCGAGACGTATAATATATCATCAATGTAAAATATACAATGTCAAGATATTCATAAACTGCTCTAGCACTTCCGTTAAGGGCACACGTTATAACATGAGCTAAATGAGATTATAGACTATCTCATTATTCTACTATTTATCTCTATGATACTTCACCAATACAAAATGCTAAGGTTTCACAACTACCCTAGCACATCCAGGAATTTGGCGCACGTCGTGGTATGAGCTTAATGAGATTCTAGACCATCTCATTAATCTACTACTAATCTCACTTTTTGGTCAACTAACTTTGTTTCCAGTTGTTGAAGTCAACAAGGGACTTGTCTCCTGTGAGACAAGTGCTAACTCTCTCCACACACGTCCCGGGGACTCTGTGTGATCCTGTCGACTCATTCTTGAGTGAAATGCGACCGCCCTGCTCGGCAGTCGATAATGCAATCCTTCCTCCTCCTCCACTCCTAAGTTTTCTCCAAACTTCCAGAAACTTCCAACCAATCAAAAGCTTTCATTTCCCCAGAGGGAAAGCTCTGGCCAATCAGAAATTGATCCTTCTGGTTACAATAAACCCACGTTGCCTCAGACCAACCAGGAAGCTTCTACCTGGTATGATTCCCGTCTGTCTATTATCTGACATGTTCTTAGGTAAACAAACGTTGCACTTGATCACAGCTTGACACGTTCCTATAAAAACACACGTTTATGTTTTATCGTCGCTTGACTCGTTCTTAGATAAACACACCTTTGCATGGTGTGCCACTAGCATCCATAGTGACAACATTTACGCAAGAGCAAAACATTCAATGTGTTGCATTTCACGCCGTCCATATTTTGCTATATGTGAAGGGTTCTCACTTCTTACTGTAAAACCCCCTGCCTGTGAAGGGTTCTGCAACCAGATACTATCACAGTTGGACAGTTCTCTGGTGAGGTGGTAAAGCCGTTTACTTTCTGTATACAAGTCCACAAGATCAAAATCGAACTGTGTGATCTCGTGTATAAATGATAATTTTAGAAAGCCCTTATTGTTCGAGCTACAGACGTACGTCATCACTATCATCAGGTATCATATCCTGAACAGGATATAGGGGTCATCACATATTTTCTAAACTTCTGTCGATCTTGCCAGTCTTCCTGCTTCTGTAACTGTTATGTTCAGGTAGTCGTTGATGTCTTGCGTCTATCTTCTTCTTGGGCTGCCTCTTGTCGTCTCTCTGGCATCATCTCCTCCAATATGATCTTCTGCAGGTTGTCGTGGCATTTGATATGGCCAAAATATTGAATTTCTTTGCAAAGAACAATGCTGTTTAGCCTGATTTATTACATTAATTTCTCTCAGGATGACTATATTGGTGATCTTTTTGGTTCATCCCGAGGATTTTTCTGTAACATTTTGTTTCAAATGCGGCTAATTTTTGTTTCCCTGTTGGTGATTGTCCAGGGTTCACACTCATATATTGCCACTAACAAAATTCAAGCTCTCATGAATGTTAGTTTTGTTCTTTTGCAGCATTTCAGCCATATATTTTATAATATATATCAGGTATTAGCTTCTTTAACGCCACAGATGACCTCCTTCTAACTCCTTCATGGCAATCATCGTTATTGTTGTTAAGAGAACCAAGGTATTCAAAACTGTTGACTCTTTCTAATTTGCTTGTGCTGATACTGATGTTATCACATTAACATCAAATGGCTGGTGCTCCAATGAGATCAGAACAGGATAGCACAGCCCAAATCAACATTTCAAAAATGAGAAATATTCTATGCAATGGAATAATATCAGTGCATACGCGAGTTCGAGTGCTATAATGTTATATTGAGCCAATCCTTCTTTATGTAAGTGAAGCATGGACAACAATAAAAGTGTCCAAGGTAAGCTGGAGGCAACTGTGATGTTGTTTTAAGAAGATTATTTATTAATATTATTAATTAACATTTCATGGACAGCCAAGAAAACTAATGTAGACGTTCTCAGAGATGCTGGGGTAAAACCAAAAAAATTATAGCAAAAATTAGAAACAGATAATGAAGATTTTTAGGGCATGTGATGAGAAAAGTTAACCTTGAATAATTAGTAACCACCGGAAAGATCAAGGGGAGAAGAGACAGCGGACAACAAGAGAGAAATTTCTGAATGGGTTGTAACCGTGGCAAAATAAGAAAGTGGCTTCAACTGAACTTCAACTGAACACAAGAGACATAGAGTTGTGGAGAAGTATGACCGCCTACCCTACTCAGCGTGGCACATGATTGAGTAATACTGATTTAGAACGTGCTCATGGGGTGTTGGATGTCTGTTGCAGCCAACCTTCATTGCGGATACAGCACTTGATGATGATGATAACGTGTTAGTTGTTTTTCCGCTTGTCACAATCTTGGTCTTGTGTTTCCATTCAGAATTAGGTTTTGTTTTTCCATATGTTCTTTAAAAGAGTTTATGAGGTGTTCGAGATCTGCTTGACATGTGCTTTTGATATTGATTGCTGAGCTGGACAGACGTTCGCTGTTTTGTTGTGAGGGACAGATCGTTTATGAAGAAATACGAGAACGATTAAATTAATTATCCACACCTTTTAAAGTGTTAGCGTAGCCTTTCTAAGACTGTTGCAAGCATATCCGTTATGAGACTGTTGTTAGCATAGCCTTTCTAAGACTGTTGCGAGTATATCCGTTATAATACTGTTTTAGCATATCATTTATAAGAATATTGTTAGCATATCCTTTCAATAACTGTTGTTAGCATATTCTTTCTATAAAACCGTGTTACATATCCTTTCTCAGACTGTTGTTATCATATCCTTCTAAGACTATAGTTAACATAACCTTTCTAAGGCTGTTGTTAACATATCCTTTTAGTAAGACTATTGCTAACATATCCTTTCTAAAACTGTTGTTATCATATCCTTCTAAGACTGTTGTAAATATATCTTCATAAGGCTTTCGTTAGCATATTCTTCCAAGACTGTTGTTAGCATGTCATTTCTAAGACTTATGTTAACATATCCTTTATAATAATGTTGTTAATATATTATATCTAAGACTTATTAGCATATCATTTCTAAAACTGTTGTTAGCATATCATTTATAAAACTGTTGTTAGCATATCCTTTCTAAAACTGTTGTTAACATTGCCTTTCTAAAACTGTTGTTAGCATATCCTTTCTAAGACTGCCTTAAGCATATTCTTTCCAAGACGCAATGACCATTCCAACATTTAGTCCTCTTATGCATTCACTATCAAATATTCAACACCAGTATTCGTGTAATTTAAGCCGGGAAGTGTATAGTACGTTGTGCTGCTAGTTTTACAGCGAAGCGGTGTCGGTTTTTTTGCACCTATAGGCTCAGCACATCCGATTTTAGTATGCTTTTATTTCAGGTGTGCTAGCCTGTGACAAACTTCACATCATTTCTTTGGCTTTAATAATTTTCTAGACAATGTTTACGTGTACATTGATTTATGAATGGTTCATATGCATAGTTTCCTTCAGCCAAAACTGAACCTAGTACATCGGATTTCCATACTTCTCAGAAACAGAGCCAGACTCCAAGCAATTTAACGATCAGACAAATGAATAATTGTCTAGATACTGCTCAATGTAAAATACTCAATCATTTCTTCAGCTCAATATCTCATTATTTACATTCTGGATATCTACGAAGCGAATTTGTCAAAGATTTTACTTTTTCCTATGAGGTAGCGCGTTCACAATCGGGTTGTGTTGTCTTTTTTCATAAGTGTATTATTTTTCATAAATTCCGGAGTTTCGTGGTACAGAGGTATGTAGGTATGTTAACTGAGCCATACTCTCATTATATACCATCCTCCTCCTTTGTAGAGGCATGGAACTAATGAAGAAACCTGAGTGAAGTGGAGTTAATTCTCAACGTCTTTTGATCAATAATTTATTTGTCTTCTTTTATTTTGCAGATGCTAACCAGATTTTCAACCTGTTTGACAAGAAAGGTGATGGAACAATCAGCACAAAAGACTTAGGTCAAATTTTTAAGAGTTTAGGTTTACAAGTGGATGGACAAAAGTTAAAAGACTGGGCTGATGACGCAGATGAGGAAGGTAAGAACACATCGTTGAAGCGAGAAAGATAGAGAGATAAGAATGAAGAAGGTTAAAACACATCGTTGAAGTAAGAGAGAGAGATATATATAATGCACATACAAATTGTACTTCGGTGAAATGTGTATACAAGTAAATTTAATTAGGAAGCCAGAGGACAATTTTTAAAAATTCTTGAGACTAACGGGAATTGAACATATATTTGAATTTCCGGTGAAATGTGTATACGCTCTACATAAATTTGTTTGTTTCTTTAGATCCCCGGGAATTCAGAGCGATGATTCTCTTGTTTCCTGTGCACAATTGGGGGGGGAGCAGGGGGTTACTCTAGTTTTCGTTCTTACGCTGCATACTTCAAATCTCAGATGTTTACAATGCTTTGAGAAGAATGTCTCCTACACAGAAGGGGGGGGGGTGGTCGGCGCCTATGTCTGCATATAGACAGAATATCGTTATTTTGTTGCAAGGCCCCGAACGGGGAACAAAGAATATCATTACTGTGTACGACTCATGCATGTCGTAAGAGTCGAATAATAAGGTTTTGGAGTTGTGTTGGGTGCCCTTTCCCACATACGGTCAACGTGACCTAGAAGCAATGCTGATGTCGGATGAGTCAGATCGAAAGGCGCAGATAAAGATAAAGATCTTTACCAGTAAAGATGTAAAATGTGCCAACGCATTCTGCTATCCAAACTGCATCATGAAAATCTGCAGGAGTTTGAGAACGAAACAGAAAAAGACCCCCTTCCTCAGCATTGTGCAATGCTTTGAGAAGGAGTCGCGGACTCAGAACAGCGATCTATGTGAGTATATGTTGTTGTTTACCATCCCCAGGAATTGCGACCAACTTGCTCTTACTTCCTACGTGCAGTGGAGTTGTTTCTCGGAACTTTCTTTTGTGCCCACTTCCTTTCTTCAGTTTTCGACTTAGTGCAATTCCTATATTAAGGGGCAAGCTGATAATTTTCCTGGGTCACCCACTGGAAATATTTCCTCCGAGGAGACGCTCCGCAGCCAGCGAATATTCCCCCCTAGATACCAGACATAAATTCTTCTGTGTGAGTCTTGTTGGGCAACCGCGACAGTCGAATTAGACTCACGGTTGATACATATTTCTAGGCGAGTTGCTACTTCGCTAAATACGTCGGGGGTGTGGGATTTGACCTGTGCATTTATCATTCAATCGCCTTGTCTGGTATTGATGGTCTTGCAATCCATCGCCAGACTTTGCCTGTATTTTGACTCTTCGCCAGTTGACTCTTTGCACACGTTTATCATTCAAAGAAGTAGGTAGATTGCACCTATCCTGAACGAGGAGCTTACAGTCAGTGAACAAATCTCGTCTAAGAAAGCATCATTCCTCTCTGTGCCCTTGGTTACTGAACTCCATTCTCTCTGTATGAGCAGTGTTGAACAAAGGCGACAGTCGAGTCAGACTAGGTTTGATATGTCCACAAAGACAAGGACTTGTTCCTCCTCTACGTTGTCCACAGCGTCTAGAGTCAGAGTCTCAAAACTGCTTCGGTTAGAAGTTTGGACAACATGCTACCCTACATGTGTTCAATGCTTTTCCTTTGTGCAATGACAAGCTGTATTGAAAGCGTTTTTTAAAAACCCAGGAGTACATGTTCAAGTTGCAATTAGTCAAATTTCGCCACGTAATCATACACATACGATTGCGTCTGTTGGTCTCACCAATGACCCACTAGACAAACCACCAATGCAACAGAAAACCTTAGTAGATGGCATGCCGTTATATTGAGGTTATCTTCTTATAGAAGCATCATGGCACCTAGTCTATAATTGTGTTGTTGCAATGTGTTTTATGCTTTGTTATATATGTATGCACCATCTGTGGTTGGGAGGGAGCCAGAGATATAAAGCGCAGCACGGGGGAGGAGGAAACTGACAGCACTGTTTTTTCCTATGGCTGAGGGCCATAATAGAAGCACATTGACTCAGGATGTGACAATTCTTTCGATTTGAGCATTTGGTTGCATGCCTGGAGCAATAGAGAAGCTCAGAATAACCAGTAGTCAATTTGTGGCGGGGAATGAGCACTGTGAACCCTATCTTGACTGCAGTGGCTCGGAACAGTGCATAGATTAAAGCTTACCTTTCTGGTGGTGTGACAGTTATTCTCTGGCTCTGGCCCAGGGTGGGACGAAAATCCACACTCTTCCGAGCAATATAATGCCATTTTAATGGCATTAAAATGGCATTGGGTCAAAAGTCATAAGCCCATGGACCGCTGGATCACCAACCAACCACCACGCAATCATGACCGAGCTCGAGTATAAAGACCTGGGTATTGAAAATGTAAACATATTCTGAAAAGACGATTTGATTATTTCCTTGAATTTCATTGTTCGGACCTAGCTATTTTTTGACATGCGATTTCAAGTATATAAACAGTGACCAACGAGAACGTAACGAATGAAGACCTGTACAGAGGTCTCCAACTGACGACGGCCTCGACTCAGTTAATGTAACTGCATGGCGTCTCTACGGATAATATTCTTATACTTGTGTATGAGTGTGTGTGTGTGTGTGTGTATATATATATGGAGAAGGGCACACGATCTGAAGATGGCCAAAAGAAGCCTATGAACTCGTTAAAGAACTCACTGAAAGCCTGTGAAATAGACCACGATACATGGGAAGAGCTTGCACAAAATAGATCTACATGGCGTTATAAAATAAAAAAGAGCGCATCATCTTGTGAAAAGAGGAAAAATGCAGCAGCTCAACAGCGGAGAACAGCTAGAAAGTCACGGAATAAACCAAGATTCGTCTACTGTCGTCATTCCATGTCCGAACTGACCAAGGAGATTTACAGATCGAATAGGGCGAATTAGCCATCTACGAACTCATAATCAAGGACATAACTAAAATTGAATTTTCAAAAGTGGATGTAACAAATGGTCATCATCACCTGTGATGGACGAACAACAACATATATATATATATAGGCCTATATATATAAAATATGCTTAAAGTACACACTGATATAGATGCAATAGATGCGCAAGTCATGGAGAACTATGCGCAAGGGGTGCGAAGGGAACGCATTGCTCTAGGCGGACCCAGGATTAGCAGATAACCAAGATCCCAAATGTACCTCCCCGCGGTGCACCCTGGAAACAGAAATACAGCAGCTCGAGCTGATTCTGCCCAAATCATTTGGGGATCGTGTACGAGAATGTGGAGGTAGCAGATGGAAAGAGATTTGACTGCACAAGAGACAGACAATATCTCCGACACCACCAGCATCACCACATATAACGACACTGTCGACATACAGTGAAGCTAGTCAGTCCAGTCCGAACATTGGAGGGGCGGCCAATGTAAAATGCACGTAAAGGTAGATGCATGGCGAGACAAATAGATTTCATACCGAGTACAATGAAACAATGAAAGGGCAGAACAGCGCTAGAGGGCAGCGCGAACTGCAAATAGAAAGTGAAAAGTCTCTAGGAAAGGTGAACTACAAGCTCCGTCAGCTCGAGACGAACATCTAGTTACCTGTGTTCCTTGCAGACAGAGACCCAGACCCATCCATTGGTGGCTGGTAAAGCAAGAAGACCTAATCCAACTCTAATGTCGAGCCTTCCTAAACCGGAAATATGCTTGCGAAGAGAAAGGGTTCTGTTCCCGATGGGCTTAGGCAAGAAAGGGACAACGATGGTAGTCCTGACCCAACTCTACTGTCAAGGTTTCCTATACCGGAAGTACACTTGCAGAGAGAAAGGGTTCCGTACCCGATGGGCTCAGGCGCAAAAGGGACAACGATTTAGCCCTGGCCCAACTCTACTGTCAGGTTTTCCTACACCGGAAATACACTTGAAGAGAGAAAGAGTTCAGTACCTGATGGGCTCAGTCGCTATTGGGACAAGGACGCTCAGCTCTAGAACGCATTGCTCTCAAACGCGTGATGTGAGACTCGAACTTGGACAAAAGGTACACGATGTCGGTGAATGACACCTCGGCTAAGAGGGCGAAAGAGCCAGGGTCCAACTCCTCTGTTGAGTTCTTCCCCTTAAGGAACCAGGCTCACGGATGAGAAACGGTTCAGTACCCAATGGGCACAGGCACAGCACGTCCAATTACACGAGGCAAGTTCATAGACAGTGGAACACCTCGCGCAAGTCAGACGAGAGCAAAAATCGTCTGGGCGAAGTCGCCACTACGCATGCCTGGAGACAGATATAGAGGCTGTCACAGGCTAAGGGTAGCCCACCCGAATTGTCAAGGCATGCCGAAATCGGATGTGCTAGGCCTACAAGGCGCATAGCGGTGGCACAACGTAATCACGCTCCCGGCGGAAATCACACGGATATCCGTGATGGTTACAATGGAGCGAACGCAAAACAAATAAACAACTATGCGCAAGTCATGGAGAACTATGCGCAAGTCATGGAGAACTATGCGCGTGTTTTATAAATTACTCTGGCAGAGTTCAATAAACTGCAAACTGAATCTTATAATCTTAACAATCTAGATAGTTTAAGAAAATAGAGGCGTCATTGAGAACACACGTCACAACAAAAACAGCGTTAAGAGCAGGCAAACAGACGGTAACGTTTCTGCAGGTCAAGTATAGCGCCAGGTATATATGAGTAGTGCCCCTTGATCGGTTTTCCCTGTACATTGGAAACTTTAAAATTATTAAAGATGGCATGAATAGCAAAAGTTTACAGAGGTTAAAATAACGTACGGAATTGACTTTATTGTACTCGGGTTATCTTCCGAGAGTACCGCACATAGCACATAACGCCGTAGCTTCAAGCGATAATAAAACACAAGAATTTCCAAAAATATTCACCTTGTAAACAAGATATCCCGAACAGGATTCGAAGCTTTTACGACAACTCCTAGTATGCGGAAAATGGTAAGTGTACCATCACTGTAGATGTAAGTGTTCCATCACTACAGATGTAAGTGTACCATCACTGTAGATGTAATTGTACCATCACTGCAGATGTAATTATACCATCACTACAGATATAAGTGTACCATCACTGCAGATGGGTTAACTAATTTGACGGAATAATTATGAGATGTTTGGTTCAGAGTTGCGCGCGGAGCTACTAGTAGGACTTGATAATCCTGTGATACTGTCACAAACATGCGTCCATAAACCTCTGTACCACAAGCGTGTTTGTGAAACGACAAACCGTATACAATCCAGGTGTCGCCTCGGTTATTCAACTGGACTGGACCGATGTTTTTATCAGAAATGAAATGGGATATGAAGCACTATTTGCTTACAGATGTACGAATTACTTCATCATCATCATTCTTACAATCATGTTTAACATTATCTCCATGAAAATAATACATGCTGTAAAAGATATCTGATGCCCTCAAATGATATGTGTTGTTTACGTTGATGCTTGCCAATGTGTTATAACACTCATTTCTAAACTTAATGAGAAAAAAATAAAGGTTTACGTTGACAGTATTGTGTGTGTGTGTCAAGGCACGTTATCGTGTGAAAATTATGAGCGTGCGAATGACACATTTGGGCACTGCCTGTCATTAATGTTGAAGTACTACAAACAGTTAATCTAGAATTGCAATAAAAATAACAATTGCTTATATTGTGTAACATGTTGTCCAAGGTCGTCCTAAAGAGGTTCTATGAAATTTATATTAAGATTGTTTGCAGGCCAATCTATTGCATTAACACCCGATTGTTGAAGGTAAACGTTTATTACACGAGATCAGTGGGGGTCTTGTATTATCATTTTGAGAGAACTGCATTGTGCGGAATAATTTGCAGTACCGGGATGACTGGATGCAGTAGAATCTCGTAACTGTTGCGGTCATCATTCATACTCCCAGTCACACGATAGGTGTGGGTTCTGTGTAGTGACCTAATGCCTTCCTACATCGTTGTTGAATCCATATCGGTAAAGTTTGAAGACTGCGCCATCACTAAATCGCTAACCACGACACTCCTTTCTCTGATTCGTCCATCTGTAGATTGCAAGGCAAATCGAAATTCAAAATGTTTGTGAGATGATGTGTGGTCAACGATGGAAAACGTTTGTGAGATCATGTGTGGTCAACGACGGAAAACGTTTGTGAGTTCATGTGTGGTCAACGACGGAAAACGTTTGTGAGATCATGTATGGTCAACGACGGAAAACGTTTGTGAGATCATGTGTGGTCAACGACGGAAAACGTTTGTGAGATCATGTGTGGTCAACGACGGAAAACTTTTGTGAGATCATGTGTGGTCACAGATCGGAAAACGTATTGAATCAAATTGTGAGGTGACTGGGTACCACCTGAGCGGACGTGTTCATATTCCATTTAATGCGTTATGATTTTGCTGAATTTAACAGTAGTCATGTGCTCTTCTGGTGGCACATGCAGCACGTGTTGAATGTTTGTTGTTCGAGACAAATATTTCAGATTTATTGGTTTTGGAATATAATTTTTATAACATTGTATTTTTGGTTCATTTCAAGCAAATTCTCCTTAACTATTTTTGAAGAGTATGTAGTAATATTTACTCCGTGAAAATGTTATACTTTGTAAATGTTGATGCCATAAAACGATATATGATGTTAACATTGACGCCCTCATATGTATGTTTTTTTTCAGCTTGCGGTTTTATTAAATGGGAGCAGTTTAAGCCTATTTTTGAGATTAAGCTTAAGGAGGATGAAGATGAAAGGGAGATCAAGGAGGCATTCCGTGTTTTGGATAAAGGAAACAAGGGGGTTATTGCTGTGGAAGATCTAAGGTAAGATGGGAGTATTAGAGCACACCCTTACGAACCAAGTATTAATCCGTCAATGTAGCATCAGCTCAATCGAGGACTTGTTTTTTACCTATGGAGAAAAACATGCCATAAAACTACTATTCTTTGTTCCTTTCACTGGCTGGCGACAGATTGGTAGGCTGTCGTAGTCTATCTATATATACGCCTGTGTCTCTTGCTTGCCTTGCGGCGTCAGGGGTGGAAGAGTTCTCTGGAGATGGCCTTCTTGTGCGCTATTTGTAAGCTTGTTCCTGTGGCTTCTTTGATAATTCTGTGATCGATATTTTACATGGTCTGCCTCTGGCTTTATAAACGTTATGTCTATGTGTCATGGCCAATTTTGGCCTGCTATATGTCGGTAGTCTGGAAGCGTGTGAAAACCACTTGATCTGTTGTCTTTTGATGTCTTCCAATACTGGTATTGTTTTGGTTATCTGTCTGATGTTATCGTTTCTAGTTCTATCTCTTAATGACACTCCGAGTATTTTTCGTAGACATGTCATTTCTGTTATGACTATTTTTCTTTTGTCTTGTGCTGTCGTAGTGACACAATATGTTAGCTTTATGGCGTATTTCTGTTGATAGGTAAGAAAAGACCCCAACTAAGCGTATGTTTACATTGACTTGTTAGGTCTTATTTTGTAGAAGGGCATGGTTTGGATCAGATTTTGATCATGGTTTCTTCTTCTTCTTCAGCGTTAATTCTCAAACTCCCACTGGATCTCCCTTGTAGCAGGACCATTGTCATATTAGATTTCCAGCAGGATGTAGTCCAGAGAGTGGAAATACATTGTGTCGCCGTATTATTTGCGTCAATGACGGGAAACATCCGTCTTCGGCAGCAATAATGGTTTGAATTTCAGAGTTGATGTAAGATGACTAAATAGAACAGCTCAGTCTACTGGAGGTTAATAAGATGTAGTGTTTGAGATGAATGATGAAAATAGCATAGAAAGAAAAGAAAACTAATGTCCAAGGTACTTAGATGCTGCAGTAAAGAGATACATATATGTAAATATTAGAGCAGTACTAAATTGGTTGATAATTGATACATCAACACACTCGGTAATACTTACAGACTCTCAAAGCATGCTGCGCAAGATAGAAAAAAGAACGCTAAAAGGAATGGTTTGAGTTACTAAAAAAGTAACTGTTAATACTGCATTTTTCCCTTTAAGGAGTTGCAGGGAGGGCATTGAATAGTTGTCTTGCTGTCGCCACGTCATGTACAGGGTGAGTTTTTTTTAAATTTAACAGCCTACAGAAAAAACCCAGTCCTTATCGGGGATCGAACTCTAGACCTTACTAGTGTGAGACCAACGATCTAACTTCTCGGACATGCGTCACACTTTGATTTACTGAACAACTAATTGTCCAGAGCATTACATTGATATATTGCCCTGGCCATGACAGAGTCAGAAGAGACTTGAGATCCGACTTATTGACAGGCAATGTGGCAATAGATTGCGCAATGCTGAAAAGAGCTAATGCAGACTTGATTAAGACAGCCACAAATCCATTGAAAAATGAAGGTGAGGTTAAAGAGGTTGAACAGGTACACATACAAAGAATGTCAGAAATAGTAGTGTCTATAGGGAAGGGTTGGAAAAATAATATTTGTTGGAAAGACCCGAAGATCACGTAATCAACACCTGACCGGGACTATAAATCTACATACACTGGGATGGCTGCTGGGGCGGAGAGCGGATCACTTATGAGAGTGTACCACGTGATGTAGTACTAGTTTCTAATCAGGAATCAAGAAAACTATAGGTGTGGAAATATGCGTCCTCAAAAAACTTTAACTCAGAAACTATTTCTATCGATTTCTATAAAACTTTATACATGAAACATGTGTGTGCGTGTGTATGCGTGTGTGTAGACATGTATATACGTGTATACATGTTTTATGTTAAGTTTTTCATTGTAAACTCGTCCGTTTGGCAACCGGGACATTGCCTTCTAGTTCAGTTTTTTCCCCCTGTCTTTATTCAGGCATGTCGTAA
This sequence comes from Meghimatium bilineatum, assembly GCA_034231615.1. Lineage (NCBI taxonomy): Eukaryota > Metazoa > Mollusca > Gastropoda > Stylommatophora > Philomycidae > Meghimatium > Meghimatium bilineatum. The sequence continues at coordinate 30,093,583 of CM067321.1, forward strand.
GAAGCCACGACGTGAAAGGGGCAGGAAAGTTGGGATGAGCTGACAACCCGCCACCTGTGAAAGCAGTCATCGTCACTGCAATGTCTTGTCTCATTTTCTTACACTTGTCTTCTGTCAGATCATCCCAATGGATGGCGAAGAGATACAGACCAGCGGCAGTTTGCGCCTTTGCCTTTCTGTGACAGACACCGGCAGTGTAGAGTGCTCTCTGTGCAATCACTGTGGATGGGGGCAACATATCTGACAGGACGTGATGATCCTGCGATACTGCCTCACTTCTTCTTCTTCTTCTTCTTTTGCGTTCGTTCTCAAACTCATGCAGATTATCAGGATTTAGTCCGGAGAACGGAATGCGTTGTGTCATTGTTTACAGCATTGCTGCGATATCTGCGCCTTTCGGCCTGACACATCCGTCTTCAGCATGGCTTTGGGTCAGTGACCCTATATGGGATGGGACAGCCAACTCCATCCAATAACCTCCTTAGTCGCCTTTTACGACATGCATGGAAGGTCAACAGTGTTGCTATTCTTTGCTTCCCTTTCAGGCCCCGGCAACACACGGGCGACTGCCTCACTGAAATGCCTCCATTCGGGGACTAAACATAATTCTTTAAACGCCACTAACACAACCATGTCTAGACCACCTTCTACGAGTCAGGGTATACTATCGGTTACTCGTCTGTGAAGGACCTGTACTTCGGTCAGAAAGGCGTGGGCTGTCAAAAGCTACCTGATCAAAATTAAAGACATTACTTCATAATTGTCAGTTTCATCACCGTTATCAGACCTATAAACCTTCAGGGTCGTTGGGGTTCCAGAGAGTAGTAGTAGTGCCTCTCTGGAAACAACACAAAATTTCCGCCATGCCTCCCTGTTTTCAGTTGTTTCTTGTTTAAGTAGGAATTACAATCCTGTTCAGTCGTGTATATTATCAATCCATTTTTTCCTTCCTCTTCTTCTTCTACCTTAACTGTTTCCTGTAGGATAGTTTGAGAATGGGAATCGTGCCTCAGCACGTGATCAAAGCACAAAAGTTTCACCACATCCTTGAAATCTTCTTGTTGACCTGTAATAGTGTTTAATATGTTTCTCACGAATATGCTCGTTTTATGTTCTACTCAGTGATGCCAATATTTGTCTGTAAGATTTGTTTCCACGAGCATTTAATCTCCTCTCCATTCCCGTTATAACTATCCAACTCTCACATCCATACAAAAGAAAAGGTAATATTTGAGATTTATATATGTTTATCTTCAACGCTGTAGTTATTCTACTATAGGTTTATTATCACAGCTGTAGTTATTCTGCTATAGGTTTATTATCACCGATGTAGTTATTCTACTATAGGTTTATTATCACAGCTGTAGTTATTCTGCTATAAAATGCTACATCTATTCCATATTAATGTATGGCTCAGAAACATGGACACTAAATAAACAATTAGAAGACAAAATTGATGCCTTTGAGATGTGGATATATAGAAGAATAGGGATAACATCATGGAAAGAGAAGAAAACAAATAAAGAGGTGCTAAAGACACTTAATATGAAGAAAGAACTACTAAAAGAAATACAGATCAGGCAAATAAAATACTTTGGACACATTAAAATACATGACATCCTATTGAAGACCTTACTTGAGAGTAAAGTCAAAGGGAAGCGAGCAAGAGGTAGGTAGAGATACAAGTGGGAGAGTAACATTACAAGATGGACAGGTTACAGTCTAGCAGAGTGCACCACCAAGACAAGAGACAGGAGATGTTGGAGATACGTTGCAGCCAACCTTCGTTGCGGAGACGGCACTTGATGATGATGAGTTATTCTGCTATAGGTTTATTATCACCGCTATAGTTATTCTGCTATAGGTTTATTATCACAGCTGCAGTTATTATGTCTGCACTTCCATGTGGTATTTAGTCTGGACATGACAGACAAGGGTAATTAAGTCTAGTCTGTATTTCAGCATTATATCCTAATATCGTTAGCAGGAAAACAATTGCTTATATATTCTATATCAAGATATGATGCATCTTAAAACTGAAACATTTTAAGTACTATGCTGCCCATGTGTTACCCGGGCCCCAAAGGGTATCAAAGAATATCAACACTGTTTTCCGTCTATGCATGTGGTAAGAAGCGACTATGGAGGTTGTGGGGTGGGGGTTAACTGTCCCATCCAAAACAGGTTCAAAGTGACCCAGAAGCCATGCTGGAAGTCACTTATGTCAGAACAAAAGGCGCAGATATCGCGGATAAACCGTAAACCATGACAACTAATTCTGTTGTCTGGACTACACGCTGCTAATCTTCAGGAGTTTGAGAACGAACTAAAATGGAAAAAAAGAACATTAAGAAGTATACAGCAAGACACGACAACACATTTTATAAGCAAGCTACGAAACACACACACACCAGTCACACACACACTCACCAGTCACACACACTATCACAGACACTGCCTCACACACACACACACCACAACACAGTTTATAAGCAAGCTACGAAACACAAAGTAACACCAGTCACACACACACTCACATACACATACACAAACACACACTCACAATCACACACACACTCACACACACACTCACGCACACAAACACACACCACAACACAGTTTATAAGCAAGCTACGAAACACAAAGTAACACTCACCAGTCACACACACACATACACACACACACATACACACACACATACATACACACACACACACACACACATATGTGTATGTTGATATGCTCCGACAATGAAATAGTCCAGACTAACGTATACTCTGTCTCTTTCTCACTATTCCCACACACATGCACGCACGCACACACACCACACACATGCACGCACGCGCACACACCACACACATGCACGCACGCACACACACCACACACATGCACGCACGCACACACACCACACACATGCACGCACGCGCACACACCACACACATGCACGCACGCACACACACCACACACATGCACGCACGCACACACACCACACACATGCACGCACGCACACACACCACACATATGCACGCACGCACACACATATATACATATATATACATACATGTTGTGACAATAAACTATTCCAGGCTAATGTGCAATTTTTCCATTTTCATAGGTGGATTCTCAGGTCGCTGGGTGACGACTTGACAGACGATGAAATAGAGGACATGATCCAGGAAACAGATACAGATGGTAGCGGTACAGTAGATTATGAAGGTAAATAGGGCGCTGCCACAATAAGTGTAAGTTTACGTGCAATTAGTAGGTGGGACGCCCGTATGTTGCCTGGGCCCGAATAGGAGCAAAGAATAGCAACACTGTTTACCTTCTATGCATGTCGTAAAAGGCGATTAAGAAGGTTATGGGATGGAGTTGGCTGTCCCATCCCATATAGGGTCAGTGACCCGAAGCCATGCTGAAGTCGGATGTGTCATGCCGAAAGGCGCAGATATCGCAGCAATGCTATAAACCATGGCACAACGCATTCCGTTCTCCGGACTACATCCTGCTAATCTGCAGGAATTTGAGAACGAACTCAGAAGAAGAAAAAGAAGAAGATGTGGGTGGGAGATCTATTCGTATGTTCGGCCACCATTTGCAGTTACATTTTTGAATTTTATTCATTCTACCATTTATAGTTTTTCATAAATCTTATATTATGTGTCTATCATTCTATTTGTACTTCTGTCTGTTTTATATGCATGCCTATCTCTGTCTACCAATGTGTCTGTCTATGTGCCTATCTGTCTATCTATACCCCCATATACCAATCTATATACCCTTACGTATGTCTTTATTCGTGTCTTTATTCGTGTATATAGTATATGTCTGTGTATCTATGTCTACTTGTTTGTCTATCTATCCCATATTCCAATTCATCCCTATCTTCAATGTGGGAGCCGCGTTAGCGCAGTGGTTAGAGCACTGGCTTCGCATATGAGTGGTCCTGGGTTCATTCCCCAGCTGAGGCGGAAATTTTTTTCCGGATTAATCCGGGAAGTAAAGACTGCGAGGAAGAGGAAATGGCTACCGCCCTCATTTGCAGAGCCTATGAAATGTGAGATCGCTAACATCTCACGCCCTTTAATAAATTTACTTTTTTTTACATCTTCAATCTATTCTCTAAAATCTAATTATCTAAAAGAATATGTTTGGGACCAGATACTAAATCGTAGGATGAAAAGCATGTCAAAAATCAATAGTGGTGCTTCGGAAAGTCAAACACGACAAATAAGAAACATTGCGTTTAAGATGGGCAAGTCGTGCATTAAGAGAACCAGCAGAGAGTACTGCATGACAAGTATTATTCTGGGGGGGGGAGCACATTGAAAGAGCAAATGGCAACGATCGAGAAACACCTGTTGAGGAGAACTATGAACGAATATAAAAGAGATTTCAATATATCGAGGAATAGATAACAAAACAGTGTTTGAATTTAACATAGTTTTGTACCTGCAGATTTATATTATTATGTGAACGTGAACATTGTCGTTTCTAATTTGTCATGTGTTATGATGTGTTTTTGATAAAGACGTTTTTGTGGAAACGTCGGTATGTGTGCGTTATTATGTATGTTACCGGGGATTAGCAGTCTTCATTAACATATTCGAATTTTCGCCTATTGGATTACAGCTTTCCAGCAGTTTAACTATTATCGAATTTTTCTGAGGACTATTTCTATACAAGAGTATAATGTGAAAGATGATAATTATGATATATCTCCAAAGGAGTATCAATTTGTCACTCGTGTAAATAAGTACAGAGGGTGGTATTTCCAGTTCCAGATTAGTCCTTTTCTTTTTCTTTTTTTTTTTATGGGAAATTTATCTAGAACTTATATAGTACTTCTATGACTGACTTATTGTTCATGTATTGGACAAGAGTTGGAAAAAACATTTTATCTTAAGCTCAACGTTATTTTATAGGAACAAAAATGTGTGTACGGAAATATATATCTGGTTCTCCGCACATTCTGGTAAAACTACGTAGCCGCGTAGAAACGCAGCTTAGTCTGCAATTTTCATCATTTGTCGCCTGCACATCCTTAGATGATACATTTCTAACAAATGTTTCTTAGTGTAGTCATCATCAACTCTGATGAATGAAGGAGCAAAAGCAGACGCACTTACACATACACAATATTTTCCCTACATCATCAAGTGCCATGCCGGCTGGCGTAAGCTGTCATGGCTCTCCACATCCTCCTGTCCACAGTATTATGTATCAAGGTCGTTATTGTTTCCTTGCAGGTGTCAGGTTGTCAAACTGTATAATATTTTCGCACGTTGTCGCCCCCTCTCTCTCTCTGTTGCCTTCAATTTTGCTTGTTGTGACTATGTTCTCAAAACCTGCCTGTCTCATGAAGTGGCCAAAAAAAAAGAAGATTGCCTTTTTCTTATATTGTTAATTAAGGTCCGTTTCGCATTTGACTCTCAACACCTCTACATTAGTTTTTCTGGCAGTCCATGGTAATCTCAGCATTCTTCTGTATAACCACATCTCTGTTGCCTCTAATTTCCCATTTTCCAGTTTGTTTATTGTTCAAGACTCGCACCCATATGTTAGTATAGGGGTTATATAGCACTGCAGAACTCTCTTTCTCACCTCTAATGACAAGGTCATATTACACAATATATTTTTCATTTTCCTGAATGTTGTTTTTGCCTGTCCTAATCTGCTTCTTATTTCTGTTGAACTTCTTATTGCAGAATTTCCCTGTTGGTGTTCTGATTGTATCTCTAGGCTTGTGTGGATATTCTATATACACCTGCACCTCTATTCCTCTCTGCTAAAATTCTTCAAAACCTTGATCTACTGTCCGGGCAAGCCATTCACCAGAAATATATCATGTTCGCTGATGACACACAGTTTCACTCAACTTAGCTGATGCGGCTGATCCGAGCTTTTCAATGATCAATTTGCTTATAATGTGTGCCGTCAGCAAGTGATCCAGGTACATTATTACTCCTGGGTGTGTGTATAAACTATAATGTGTGCCGTCAGCAAGTGATCCAGCTACATTATTACTCTTGGGTGTGTGTATAAACTATATGGCTGTATATAATCATAGATAAAGGCGCGGTACTAGAAATATGTACACTTGTATGTATACTTTTCAATGTGTATAATTTCCAATCAAATCACCTAGCTTCTGAATGGTCAAGTGAGATGTATGCTGAATCGCTTAGCTACAGTAAGTATCAGTATGCACATCGCAGACAATATCATCAGCTAGTGGACATTGACTATGCGGGACTTTCATGCATGTTAACTAAAATAGAGTTGCCATATCTGACATTCCATGTTCACATTCAAGAAATTTGGCAATTTCTAAGTGTTAATTGTTATGTTATTAATGTTTTGGGTATTTCTACGTGTTACTTGTCGTGAGATTAATTTTTTGAGCATTTCTCGATTTTTTGACCAATTTATAAATACAATTGTTACATAATGTCTTATTTCAATTCTTCTTCTTCCGTTCGCTGGAATGTGCTTATATCTTAAGTAATGTCTCTTCTATAAGCTTGTATCTGTTTTGTATTTCGCTTAGGGTATCTGTAGATATATCTGCGGTATAGATAGATTATATAGCTGTAGAGATTTCTTCCACTATTGTTTCTCAAAAAGTGTTGACGTTATTTAGGCGACAGTCCCTAAACATTTCAGAAAAATATGGCAATCATGTGCTACGTGACCTCCTAAATTGTCATTCACTGATAGTTCAATATATAATAAGCGTGATCATGATGTATATATGAACATGAGTAAACGATATATAAATGGTGTAGTGTATATATGAACAGAAATAAAACAATATATTATATGTGTAGTCTTGTGTATATATGAACGTGAATAAACGATATATAATTTGTGTAGTATTGCTGTAGGCATATAAATGAACTTGAATAAACGATATATAACTTGTGTAGTATTGCTGTAGGCATATAAATGAACTTGAATAAACGATATATAAATTGTGTGGTCATGCTGTATATATGAACGTGATTAAAATAGTAATAAACAGTTTAAAAATGTACCATTTTTAAATATCACAATATTTATGAAAATTTCATGTTTCTTTTTTCAGAATTCAGGAATCTTATGTGCTCTTAAGCTAAAGATTTGGATTTGATATTCGCCTTCACGTAACCTTGACCCTTCTGATTTCACGATTTTGTTTTAAAATTTATAAAAGAAATTATTGTGATTCATAAATTCGTCCTCACACAAGCAGTCCCTTCTCCAGTCATAGGTCCTGACACCAAGTTTAAAACAGAGACACTCATCGGTGTATCTGACTTTTCATTGGCTAGCGATACAAAGTGAGCAATGATAATCTCAAATCAGTCGTAAGAGTCGAGTGTCGCTGTGACTGGCGAGCAGGAACTATTCATGAGATGGCTGTGACACAACTTGAAATAAACATTAACTGTATAATGAGCAATCACTTGGTCTAAGGACGACTAGCTGCTGCGTAAGTGAGCTGAGTTTGATTCTGAAAACCAATAAATTACATTTAACCCTTCCTGCCCACCTCATAAGTCTGAACTGGAAATAAACCTGAAATTATGTATCACATTTCAATATGAAGTGTGAGAGAAAGTATGTATCATATTTCAATAGAAAATATGACAGAAAGTAAATTACCTGTCAATTACATTCACCGATGTTGCTAGAATCTATCTTATCTTTGATCCATCAGTCACTTACCCCTTGATGACTTCAATGCTGCATTTTGGAACTGTACTGTTATTTTCAATTGGAAATAAGTTGTACTCCTAATTATAAACTTGAACATTTTATTACAAACAAAACGAATTTTTAATATATTTTAAGTGGAGTCGTTCATTTCCATACTTTCAATACCGTGCGGATGCTGTGCGTGAGTAAGTCTTTTACCCGTGTATATGAGAAATGTTTGAGTGTCTTCAATGCTGTAAATCAGGTAAAGATAGTTTTGGTAAGCTGATTGTGAATGTTTGGTTAGTTCTTATCTATTTGAAATTCATGAACCTTCCAAACCAAAAAATTCCTTCAAAATAAAACTGGAAACTCTTTGGTATTTAAAACTAGCGTTTAAACCACAATTAAAACTCTAAAATTAAAATAAAAAATTTCTTCGCATTAAAACTAAGAACTTCTTCAAGATGGAACTGAATATTTTTTCAAAGAAAAAGTTATTTGAAAAATTTGAAAATCTGTTACATTGAAACTTTTAAACACAATATTCTGTATAGCTGACTATTTCAAATTGAGATAATCTTTTAAATTAAAGTTTGAGGCTCTTTGAAACTAAAATTTGAGATATTTTTTTCCAACTAAGAAATTTATTTCCAACTAAAACTTGAGAGATTTCTTTCAAACTAAAACTTGAGAGATTTCTTTCAAATTACAACTAAGAACTCTATTCAAACTAAAAAGGAAACTTCTGCAATAAATCTGGATACTATTTGAAACTTTAACTACAATATATTACAAATCACAATTGTAAACTCTTCCATTCACAAAAGTTTTAAAATTTAAAATAAAACGAAGAATTCATTAAAACTGTGAAACATGTTTGCATCGAAAACTCTAGGACAAAGGGAATGTTTTACATCTGAAGATGATGCCACTCCACGAGATCTGGGTTGCAGGAATTATCAACATACAAAATAATAACAATATTTTAAATTATAATTATAGAAATTCTAATTCTATATTCTACTACAAATAGAATTATAGAACACATATTCAGTGCAATAAATACTTACTTATATTGTTTATCTGCAACTAATATGACGTCACAGCGTTGAAAGAAGATTAATAATTTTAAGAAATGTATTTGGTACAACTGCTCCAGAAAACGTCATTGGACATCTTACTTGATTTAAGGAGGCGATAACAACATGTGACATATTGGAAATGTATGGTGTTTGACTTGGCACTGAATATCCTCTTCTTATACTTCCAGAGCTTTCATTCTCAAACTCCCGCTGGATCTCTCTTGCAGAAGGAGAATGATCCTACTAGCTGTCCAGCAGGATATGTTCCAGAGAATGGAAATGCGTTGTATCGCAGTTTATTTGTCCAAATGGTCTGAAAGATCCATCTTTGGCGAACTTAATATCTAATATTTAGGTACTTGATCTCAAAGTAGACAACTTTATTTAGTTATATCACAATACATTCTTACAGTATAACAATGAGAAACTATTTGCAATTACAATTTATATTGTTTTTTTTAAATGTTCCAAATGTCATGAAATATTTTACAGAAAATTTCACATGCTCAAACTCTCAACATCAGTTACTCTTCAAAAAAGTTTCGGTCACTTGCAAGGTCACCTGATGCAAAGTGTGGGTTATCAATATAAGTATAAATTTAGAAAATGTTTTAATCGCAGATTCACTTTTGTCAAATGCTCGGAATTGAAATTTCCACCAATAACATCTTTATCATGATAGCGACAAAGAAACACAGATAGGAACGACAAAGTAGCCAAAAGACTACATTAAATTATGTCCAAATCGTCAATTTCTATAGTATAATTGAATGTAGTCTTAGTGCTAATATGATGTTTCAATCTGTGTGTATTTGTGTGTCTCTCTCCTCAGTGAACAGATAGGTAGGTGGAAGCAAGAATCTCAAACGACAAGTACACAAATTATAACACACCGATTTTGAATAACACATTTTCTAAATAAAAACCAAAAGGCAAATTATAAATTAAAACTTCATACCAACATTATATTGAGAGACAAAACAATTACTACTTGGGTAATGAGATGTCTATGAAAACCAGCAAACAAAACAGGAAGAGATAATATGAGAAATGAATAGATGATAAGAAATGAACTGTCAGAACAACGTCTGTGGTCAAATATAATGAACCCATATTAGTCAGAAGTAAAAACATACAACATGAAAATTGAAACACCATGATGCAGAGGAAGATCAAGAGGAAAGTGTATTGAAGGAGTTACCCACGTTCTGAGACTTTACACTTTACAATGTTACTGCATATCAAGTGACCAAACATGTCTCAGCCCAGAAACTGGTCGTAATCCAACCCTGCTACACATATCAACAAAAGCAGAGAAAAGACGACAGATAGATAGACATATGTTTCTTAGGCATTAATTTACCATAGGATACACACAGGATACTGTAGTCTCCGGTTGATGTAAAGTTACAAGAAATACATCATTAAACAATGATACAAACGATATAAACTGAATTAACACAACTTCCGTGCAAAGGCCGACCTGTCCAGTGATACTGTTTTAAAATTAATTTCAAGCTTTCGTGTCTATTTATTAACCAATATAAAACAAATAAACCTCCTCTAATGACACAATCATGACGTTGTTGATATCGATATTCTTGCTCCTTATTTGGGTACTGTATTTTGCTTTTTTTGTAACAATTTATTTGGCATGTTTATTTTGACTATGATCACATTGTGTCATTTTTATGTGACTTTTATGATTTTATTTTGAGCTTCTTTACTTTATATCCGACATATTTATTAATACTTGTGTTTCATTTACATGTTTTTTTAATGTTTATATTTATATGCTTTGAAATTTTTTCCGTTTTTCCCTCTCACGACACCTGTTAAAGCATTACATTAAAATTTCATTTCTTATTTTAAAGGAAAGGGATTTCTGTTTTGAAATTTTAAAGACTCAATTTGAATGTGAAAATTAATACACAAAAACTATCAAAGGAAATCACATTGATTCATGGAGCCAGGTTACAACAAAGCTTTTCAAAATTTTCGTCTGTAGCCTTTAATTGAGCTTATTTTTAATCTGAAGTCCTTTCTTTGCTTTGCTCATCTTTTCATTGCTCTTACCAGGTGACCAATAAAAATAGTTCTTTTACTGCACATTTTTCTGTTATTGTTTGGTTTTTATTAGGTAAAATTTATATTCTATGATCAAAGAGTGAAGTAATGTAGGAATCCAGCCACCATTGCGTGCCTTTTATGATAAAATAATGGTGTTATCTCGTAATTCAGTTACATTGACATACCTTTTATTATAAAATAGTGGAGTATTCTAGTAATGCGTTGCTAGTACTCTAGTATCGTACCTTTCATGACAAAGTAGTGGAGTGATCTAGTATTTCAGCTACCATGGCGTACATTTCATGATAAAATAGTGGAGTAATTTAGTAATCAAGCCATACTGACTTACCTTTTATGATAAAATAGTGTAGTAATTTAGTAATCAAGCCATACTGACTTACCTTTTATGATAAAATAGTGTAGTAATCTAGTAATCAAGCCATAATGACCTTTGGGGTTATATTTTTTCTGTAAAGGAGTGCAGGGAGACTTTTCACGGGCAGTGGAAAAAAACCCCGCTTTTCCATAGCATTTGTCGCGATGAGTACAAGAAGTTTTTCCACAGCAGTCATCACGATGTGTACATGGCGTTTTGCTATTGCAGTCATCACGATGTGTACATGGCGTTTTGCTATTGCAGTCATCACTATGTGTACATACATTTTTGCTATTGCAGTCATCACGATGTGTACATGACTTTTTGCTATTGCAGTCATCACGATGTGTACATGACTTTTTGCTATTGCAGTCATCACGATGTGTACATGACGTTTTGCTATTGCAGTCATCACGATGTGTACATGACGTTTTGCTATTGCAGTCATCACGATGTGTACAGGAAGCTGTGTCATATTAGTCATCACGGTGTGTACAGGAAGCTGTGTCATATCAGTTATCACGATGTGTACAGGAAGCTGTGTCATATCAGTTATCACGATGTGTACAGGAAGCTGTGTCATATCAGTTATCACGATGTGTACAGGAAGCTGTGTCATATTAGTCATCACGATGTGTACAGGAAGCTGTGTCATATCAGTTATCACGATGTGTACAGGAAGCTGTGTCATATCAGTTATCACGATGTGTACAGGAAGCTGTGTCATATTAGTCATCACGATGTGTACAGGAAGATGTGTGATATCAGTCATCACGATGTGTACAGGAAGCTGTGTCAAATTAATCATCACGATGTGTACAGGAAGCTGTGTGATATCCGTCATCACGATGTGAACAGAAATCTGTGTCATATCAGACATCACGATGTGTACAGGAAGCTGTGTGATATCAGTCATCACGATGTGTACAGAAATCTGTGTCATATCAGCCATCACGATGTGTACAGGAAGCTGTGTGATATCAGCCATCACGATGTGTACATGAATTTTTGCTATTGCAGTCATCACGATGTGTACATGACGTTTTGCTATTGCAGTCATCACGATGTGTACAGAAATCTGTGTCATATCAGACATCACGATGTGTACAGAAATCTGTGTCATATCAGACATCACGATGTGTACAGGATGGACGTTTTAATTTGTTCCTCTGATAATAAAATGAAGTCCCAACCGATGTTTAAACTCGACGAGCTCAGAATTTTGCGACTTGAATCTGTCTAATCCAAATAAATCATTTATGTTTATATTGACATTTTTCTGTGTACTCTCGAAATACTTTGATCGTATTTCTGCCTCCCATAGACAAGATGGCCGTGATTCTCCTAAAAGTCAATTCTTTCTTTGTGCTACCTGCCAACCCTTTCCAAGCTATAAGCTTTGGCTCACTGGTAAAGCTATTTGTTAAAATTGTTAGATTACATGTGTACATGACATTCCGCATACGGTGATATGTACGTGCTAAACAGTTCACAGATAGACACAATATCCAGGCACAAACACATAAATGAGCTATCATATAAAGAACTTGAACAATTACTGCATGTTTGAATTCAAAGCAAGAAATTATATTGATGGAAAAAGAAAACAAAAGATATAAAGACGGACATAATATGTCAGTGAGCTTTTGGGAATACCCCACGTGCATTGAGGCCAGTTTCTAATCAAGAATCAAGAAGAAGATGTCAGTGAGCTTGATGATGACAAGAAATCACAAATAAATATCCAAGACAATCGAAAAGGACACCCAATACTCAAAGCAGATGTACATGATGCAAATCAAAATATGAAGAAAAGCAAAGCCTCAGTGCCATAAAGAGGATATATGGATCTTTGGAAAATCCAGGTGTTGAAGTAATCATAAAATTTTTTAATATTAATTGTGACCGTGTAGACATATCAAATATATCATATCAAGTGCTATATTGTTTCCAATACCAAATATATCATATCAAGTGCTATATTGTTTCCAATACCAAATATATCATATCAAGTGATATATTCTTTCCAGAACGTTGTTTTAATCGTGGATCCTCTGAACATCTCTCTGTCTCGGACAAGCAGGTCTGCGTTGACCAGAGATGTGCATACATTCTTTGATGTCGCTAGTCCATCGTCTTCTTTGTCTTCTTCTTCTTCTTCTCTCGAGTGGCAATCTGGCCTCGAGAATCAGCTTTTCGATACCACCATGTCGCTTTAAGTGTCCAAAATACAGTCGCTTCCATCTTATGATGGTAGTTAGAAGCTATCTTTCATTTAGTTTCAATAATTTGAAAATTTAAATGTTCTTCTTTTTCTCTGTCCATGATTTTCGTAGGATCTTTCTGTATCACGTTATTTCAAATGAATTTATTCTTTTTGATACTGTCTTGTTTAAAGTCCAGGTCTTGCTTCCATATGTTGCCACTGGGAAAGCACATGATCTTAAAAGGGTGACTTTAGTGGAGTTATTACTACTTTATCACATCTTTCTAATTTCTGTTAAACATATCAAATGATAAACTAAAATCGCTTTTCACAGCAATACCAAAGATAACATCTGAATGTGAATACCATTGAACAATCAGCGTTATCCGACACACAACAATGATTTTACTGAGAATTTTTATGAGAATATTTAGAAGTAACATAAATTCAGAAATTATTGAGCAACAATGTCGGTTCGTAGAAGTCTAAGGCAGGAATAATGTCATGTATATGTTGCGAACACTGATAGGATACTAGGAATGAAATCAGATGTACACCTGGAGTACACATGATTCTATATTGCTCTCAGATCTGCACTTGAGGTACACAGGATTCTATATTGCTCTCAGATCTGCACTTGAGGTACACAGGATTCTATATTGCTCTCAGATCTGCACTTGACTTACACAGGATTCTATATTGCTCTCAGATCTGCACTTGGGGTATACAGGATTCTATATTGCTCTCAGATCTGCACTTGAGGTACACAGGATTCTATATTGCTCTTAGATCTGCACTTGAGGTACACAGGATTCTATATTGCTCTCAGATCTGCACTTGAGGTACACAGGATTCTATATTGCTCTCAAATCTGCACTTTAGGTACACAGGATTCTATACTGCTCTCAGATTTATACCTGGGTTGCACAGGTTTCTGTACTGCTCTGGTGCAGATCCAAGCTTAGCAGATCATCAGGATTCTAAAAGCACGAGTAGATTATCAGAAAGGGATAGCAGAAGAATAATAGTTTTATAACAGTGCTTTAGATTATAGCAATCTATTTCACCCAGCAAAGCAGTAAATTTATCAGCATGTTAGAATAGACTATAGCAATCTTTGTGACCCAGCAAAGCAGTGAATTTATCAGCATGTTAGAATAGACTATAGAAAACCATTTGACCCAGCAAAGCAGTGAATTTATCAGCATGTTAGAATAGACTATAGAAAACCATTTGACACAGCAAATTACGAAAGCAATGGACTCTGCCTAAATAACAAAAAAGACAGAAGGGATGGTCATTTCTAAGAAGAATACCTCAACATGCAAAGTGAACAGTTCAACAATAAAACAGGCTTCTCAATGTAAATACATGGAAACCCTGATAGCATCAGATGGAAAAAGTACATTAGAAATATGAAATAGAATGGAACAGACAAAACTACCTCTTCAAAAAATGAAAAGCATCCTTTGCGATAGGTCTATTGTCTAATATATCAGCGGAGAAAGTTGGAAAACTAACTCGAAACGAAAATCTCTTTAATCGCTGCTTACGCCATGCATGGAAGATTAAAATTATTGCTATCCTATTATTTACTCCCCTTTTGGGTCACGTAAACTCATGGGGGTGTATTATATATTAATTCGGCACATAATTTTTGTTATACTGAATTTAGATTTTTTATCGGAAAGGGCAATAACTTGCAAACATTTGAAGAATATTAGAGGTGACTTCAGTAACTTCCCTTAGACTTAAACAATTGGGAAAATAAATACATAATCGTGCTCTTAAGTCTTAAAAAGTGTTCAATTACATATATGTTCCAGATGTTGTGGTGGATAGATTACTAGAACTGCGATCTCAATTATTGTGTCGTTATTGTAAAGCTCTTCCCTGCAGTCTCTGTAGCTCAGTGATTAGTGAACCGGTGTTCTAGTTAGGTGGTATAGGTTCAATGTTTGAATTGATTTCTAACATTTAATCTAGATTACTCAGGCTGGATAATTCAAGAATTGGGTTCCATGGGGAAGCAAAAAATAGTAACACTTTTACCTATCATGCATGTCGTAACCTAATACTACTACTGGTGTTTCTATGGGTCAAATTGCTTGATCCATATTGCAACAGACGATCATAGAGGATGACAAAGTCATGTTCAATGTACAATTTTCAAAGTGGCAGAATATGCGTATACGGGACTTCCGTTTTCTGGACTACATTCTTCTAATCTGCAGGTATCTGAAAACGAAACCATAAGAAGAGGGTGAGAATCAGGGAGACCATTATTAAAATCGAGGATACCAGTATTATAATCGAGTTTACCAGTATTAGAATCCTGGATACAAGTATTAGAATCTAAGATACCAGTATTAGAATCGATGGTAGAAGTATTAGAATCTAAGATACCAGTATTAGAATCGTGGATACCAGTATTATAATCATTGGTACAAGTATTAGAATCTAAGATACCAGTATTAGAATCGATGGTACAAGTATTAGAATCTAAGATACCAGTATTATAATCGAGGATACCAGTATTATAATCTAAGATACCAGTATTATAATCGATGATAACTGTATTAGAATCTAAGATACCAGTATCAGAATCTAAGATAACAGTATTGTAATCTAAGATACCAGTATTAGAATCTAAGATGCCAGTATTATAATCGAGGATACCAGTATTATAATAGAGGAGACCAGTATTAGAATACAGGATACCAGTATTATAATCGAGGATACCAATATTATAATCGAAAAGACCAGTATTAGAATCGAGAAAACTAGAATTAAAAGTATTATCAATATTAGAATACAGGATACCAGTATTATTATCGAGGATACCAGTATTAGAATCGAAGATAACAGTATTAGAATCGAGAATACCAGTATTCGAATCGAGAATACCAGTATTAGATTCGTGGGTACAGTTATTAGAATCGAGGATACTAGTATTAGAATTAAGAGTTACAGTATTAGAATCCAAAATACTAGTTTTAGAATCGAGGATACCAGTATCAGTAACGAGAGTAATAGTATTAGATTCGAGGATAACAGTATTACAAACCTGACGATCTAGTTTTCTGGGGCTCTAAAGAAGAGTAAAGAATAATGACAGTGTTACCAGTGTTAATATGCGACTAAATCGTCATATCTCATGGAAGGTAAAATGACCTTGAAGTCATGGTGAAGTCGGATGTGTCAAGATGAATATCACAGATATCGAAGGCTAGTTGAAACCCATGACACAACACATTCCATTCTCCGGAGAACATTCTGCTAATCTGCGGGAGTTTTGACATACGAATGCACGAGGAAAAGAACATATTTATTTTACAGTTATTTTACTTCTGTGTTGGTCTTCAAGCCCTCGCTAGTTAGCAACATGTAGTCGGGAGAATGGAATGATGATTGAGTGTGATTTCTTTGCCTCGCTGTCCTCTCAATCTATATTCCCGATGTCAAATTGATCTGATCACATTCTTAACTTTTCTTCTCCGAGTTTTCTTAGTTTTTCCAACTCGTCTCTTTCCCTGTAGACTATCTGGTTATATTGTCATGTTTCTTTCTGAGGGCGTTTCTTAACCATCTCCGTGTCCTACTTTTTATCTCTACTTTCACAGAGCACTGATATGTTCTCTACAACAATTAATCAATTGATATCAACTAGGCCCGTATCTATTCACCAATAGATACAGTTGTGTACCTTTTCAATCGTCTATAATTGTATTCTTTTAAGATTTTTGTGTACTATTAATTATCATTTTCTTTATTTTACTTCATTCTTTGATTAGTACCATGCCTTCCTGCGTAGGCGATGTTGTCTCTACACAGTCCTCAGTTTGTTATACATATAAATATAGTTTCTGATGATTCTGCATCATGCCAGACTGTCAAGCCATTCAACATTTTCTCACGTTGTCTTCCCCTGTCTCTCTTACCCTCGATCTTTCCAGCTGTTACGATGTTCTCCAGCCCACCTCTTCTCATGACATGATCCAGAAACTGTGATTTTCGTCTTCTAATACAGTTAATACGTTCTCTGTCTAAGTTGACGAGTTGTAGAATTATATACTTACAACGATTTAAAATAAAATGTTTAGTACTTTTTCTATCAATCGATCTGCATTTTCCTGCATAGGGCCTATACTGTTGTTTGTGTGATAGTAGAGGCAAGTCATCTGCAAAATCCAGATCCTCTAAATACTTATCAAATGTATACTGTATTCCTGTTTAATTTTCTTTAATTGTTTGTCTTGTCACTCAAACTATACCCATGTAAAATATTGTTAGGGATATCAGCCGTCCTTGATTTGACTACTATTTAAACTTCAAAAGGTTCTAACAGTTTGTGGACAACCCTACATTTGTATTGCAAATATAATTGATGTAGGATTGTTTAATAAATATATATCCAAGGAAATGTTTCAGTATTTTTCACATCCCTGTACGATCTATACCATAGGTTCCCAAACTTTCGGACCACCGTCCACTTTTCAAGACATCCTAGCGTAGTGGTTAAGCTGTTCCCCTTGTGTTCAAAAGGTCACGGGTTCTAATCCAGCTCGTGTTGTCTTGTGCACAAGGTAGATTTTTCGGAGATCCCTGTGGATTATCGCTTGAAGCTACGGAGTTACGTGCTATGAGTGATACTCTCGGCAGGCGGCGTGCCGCTGTGTTGAGAGGGACGGAGTACGTATGGGAAACCGAGTACAGTAACGTCAATCCTCTAAGACTTTTCAACCCTTTTTTCAAATGTTGTAACACCCCCCCCCGCCCCCAATTATATCAGTTTTGAGCTGATACAATTACCGCTTATGCCGTTAAATTATTTTTAAAAGCAGTGGTCAATATGCACTTCATCTTGAAGACAGTTATTGCTATACCGATTCTGATGAAATATGGTCCATATGTAAAGACTGTAAATTGTATGCTCGAATTCGAATAACATTACAAACAGTCTCATACAATGGTTTAAATATGAAAATTTGGAATACATATTTAGAGATTGCATTACATTAGTAAGAATCTTATTTTACAAGTAATATTGAAAACACCATAAAATATATTACAAAATATACACACACAAAAATCACGAACAAAGTTAATGTAGTAATATATATTATTAATTTCTGCTGCAAGGTGTCAACGATTCATTGACCGCCCTAAGTGCCCCCCCCCCTCCATTTTCTTATGAACCACTATCCCTCCACCCTCCGCAGAAGACTTCAAGGTTCACTGGAAAGGGGGTGGGACTGTACCACCAGCTTTGGGTATCTATAATCTATCCTATCAGCAATATTTCAGCCAATATTTCAGCCAATATTTCAGCCAATATTTCAGCCAATATTTCAGCCAATATTTCAGCCAATATTTCAGCCAATATTTCAGCCTAGAAAATTTACATACAAAGATGGCTGTTATTCGTTAGATTGCTCACTGTTGATTCTAAGTATCGCTCTTTGATTTGTACACTCCTTTTTTTCTTGAAATCCTGCCTGTTGCTCCCTCATTTTCACATCTACTGCTTCTTTTATACATTCTCCACAGTGTGAGCTCAGGCCCTAAAGAGAAGCAAATAATAAGCGACACAGTTACCTGTCACGAATGGCGCAAGAGGAGGTTTGGTGGTGGAGTCGGCGGTGCCCACAGACATAAAGAGTTAAAGTGAATCAGAATCCATCATGAAGTCGGAGATAACAGGCAGAACAAATCAGATCTCGCACTTAGCTGTAGTCCATGATACATCACAATTGCTTCTCCGGGCTACGTCCTGTTAATCATCAGGAGTTTGAGAGTGAACGCTGCAGAAGAAGAAGAGTCGTTCCAAAATGAATCTATTCAAGACTTTCCTTGCCACATTCAAAAGTGTTTTACCTCCACAAATATTGTATTTAGTCAGATTTTCTTTGTTGTCTAATTTCAACAAATGTTCATCAAGATGGTTCCCTGTTTCAATATTTTCCTTTAAAAAACTGATTAAGCAGTTATTATGTACTGGATAATACTATTAAAGCAACTGGGGAAGAATATCTGTACTGGATAAAACTATCTAAAAAATTGCTGAAGCATGTCTGTAGCGGATAAAACTATTTTAAAAATTACGCTATCCGTTAAATAGTTGAATTGAGGCTGTGCGGATTGAGTTGTATTAATTGTCTTATAAAGTACGCATGCTTCTGCTGCCAAGGAGGTGTTGTGTGTGAATTGTCTGATGAAGGACGTATGTCCTTACTGTCACCATGTCTTGCGCATGCTACGTTTCTTTAATTTACCTTGCAACAGAAAAATCCCAGTCTTTATTGGGTGTCAAAAATCCTAGTCCTTAGTTTGTTCCTTTCGTGCCGCAAGCGACATATAGCGCAGATGTTTTTGTTTTCCATATCATGCGGTCCACTGCCTGCAGCTTTAGTTCCTGCATGGTCTTACAGCCTATTAATTCCTCTTCTTTAAGAATGGTGTTTTAAAGGGTTGTTTTAGGTTTTCCTCTTTTTCTTTTACCCTCAGGTGACCATATAAGAGCTTGTTGGTTTATTATGTTTACTTCTAGTCGTAACGTGACCAAGGTATTTCCATCTTCGTTTTCTTATGAGGTTTGAAACATATTCTTGGTGTGTTTTGTCTCTTAGATCACTATTTGTGCTGACGTCGCTCCATTTTAAGTCCTTACTCGGTGTCAAATATTCCAGTCCTCACTGGGTGTCAAAAATCATAGTCCTAACTGGGTGTCAAAAATTCAAGTCCTTACTGGTTGGTGAACGCTAAACCAATGCACTAACGTCTCGGCCATGCGCTATACTGCGACTATGCTTCCATATTATACTAGCGTGCGGATGTGACGTTAACAATATCGTGAACGAAGACGAAGCGAGGAAGAGTATTTGAATTTTTTAGTTCGAGTGTTCATTGACATAGGTCAAATAATGTTGCTCGCGTGACCTGGCAACATTCGATTACAAATCTCAACGGGGGATGTAATTGCCCGTGCTAGACGTGTCCACTACTAGGAACCTTTTCGTGAGACCTCGTGGTGTAGATTGAATGGGCGGTCATTTAATTATACGACAACTGCGGTGAAATTAGGTCCCTAAAAATACAAAAAAATGATTGTGCAGTTCCGAGTCAGAAATGAATGTCGTGATTCAGTGCACAAAAATAATGTTTACTTTGCTTGTACATGGATAGTAGAAATGAATTATTGGAAGATAGCTGAGTCTGAAGACATGTGTTTAGTTGTCCGATAATGGTATTACAGTGGCATTCTGTTAGCATCAGGTTAATCAGGTTAGAGAATATTGTTTGATGTCTTATTAATGTGCCAGGTCGCTGTTTTCAGCTCCAATCATGGTATTCATTCGTAAACTTGTCGTGAAGTCATTTGATCATGTTACGTTACTGTGCCTGCCCAAACCTGGGAAAGACCACACCAGGATACATGGCTACAGAATAATAACTATGCAGAATACGATTGGCAAGCTTTTGGAAAAAAATTGTGGCCCGGAAGGTATCGTGTTATCTTGAAAGAAATACGTGTTTACCAACATTGTTAGGAGGATATCATCCAGGAAAGAAGACATGGCAGAATGCAGCCATATTTGCGCAGGATGTTTTTGAGGGGTTCGATTCGCGCATGGAGACATGTTCGGTCGCAATAGACCGTAAGGATGTGTACAATAGGGTGTCCTTGGATATATTGATGCACCAGCTGTTAAATTTTGCAGTTAATCCTTTTGTCGTGCGTTGGGTTGGCGCCTCCCTGATGCACAGGGTTGTAGTTCTTACGTGTGGTACCTGGATATCTACACCAACGGTTATTAGCCCTGGCCTGCCACGGGGATCGTCTCTATCTCCTGTACTTTTCAATGTATACACAGTACATATCGCTGGCAATCAAATCACAGGTGTTGGCAGAACGATGTCATATGCCGATGATATCCTTGTGTATAGACAGGGCAGAAATCGAGAAGAGTGCGTCGTGGAACTACAGAAGGAGCTGGACAGACTGACAAATTGGTGTCGAGATACGGGAGCAGTGGTTAATCCATCTAAGGCATTCGTGACTTGGTTTTCGTTGTCCGGGAAAAGTTTAGAAAGAACTAGCACAATGAGATATCTGGGTATGTTTTTTGACACAAGCCTGAGTTTCAGGGAACATGTTGACCACATTATCATAAGGGCAGGCATAGGCTTAGCAGCAATGAAGGTTATGGGTGCTGCGCAGTGTCAGCAAAGATTGTTATTTCTTTTGTACCAGGGTTTGGTTGTGGCTGTGGTGGAATATGCACTGGAAATTCTGACTCTTAGCCAACCTCAGATCGAAAGACTGGATAGAGTCCAGAATGCAGCAATGCGTATCATTCTGTGATGCACAAGAGACACATCGACAAGAGCTATGCGATACCTACTTGACTGCCCAACAGCTGAGCATAAATTTCAGTATTGACGTGCACGGGCGTATGTTCAAATACATGCAGATAAGGAATACCCGTTTCATTCCGAAATACAGAAAGTTTTTAATGCAGCAGAGTCATGAGATGGAGGTCGTGGATGGGACGTGCTAAGGATGTAATACAAAGCGTGTGCAGATTACAGGATGTGGCAGCAGGTGAAGAATGGATAGGTCTACCCACAGATTTCGAAACTTGTTTGAGAGTAGTAATATCACTTGGCAGGGAATGCAGAGAATGGTGTCCCACAGCTGTGGAGAAAGAAGTGCAGGCTTTAATCAGTGAGAATACCAAAGAGGGGGATGTGATTATATACACTGATGGATCTGTAATTAGGCATGTTCGCAGTGCTTGGGCCTTTACAACTCAGTGCGCAGGTAAAACGATCAAGGAGGAAAATGGTGCCTTTACGGTCACTTCAAGTAGTATGACCATGGAGACTATGGCGGTGACCAAGGCATTTGAGTGGCTACGCACACAGAAGGTAACGCAGGTCTGCATCTTGAGTGACTCTATGAGTATAATTAAGAAGGTACAAGTGGGTCTCGTTCGCGAACAGTGGATTGAGGCCTTGAGAAATGCGAGCTTGAAAGTGGTTACATTTATTTTCGTGCCGGGACATGTGGGCGTTCGAGGCAATGAAAGAGCGGATCAACTGGCATTGTGCACGATTGTGGCACAGGGCGATGGGACAATGGATTGTGCTGACGTTTTGAACTCCTTAAGAGATATAACACGCGAGAGTGAGACTAATGTGGATGATGATTCCTTTTCAATGGCTAGGATTAAGGATCAGGGATTGAAATGCGGTGTTGCTAAAGGTGAACATTTTGGAGGGCGCAGAAGAATGATGGTCAACTGATGGTCACTGACCCTATATGGATCGGGACAGCCAACTCCATCACATAACCTCCTTAGTCGCCCTTACGACTTGCATGGAAAGTAAACAGTGTTGCTATTCTTTGCTCCCCTTTCGGGCCCCGGCAACACACGGGCGAAACATAACATAAGAGAACGCATTCCGTTCTTTAAACTACATCCTACTTTGTGAAAACTAACTACATCCTGCTGTTTGAGAACAAACTATATCCTACTGTTTGAGAACTAACTACATCCTACTGTTTGAGAACAATCTACATCTTACTTTGTGAGAACAATCTACATCCTACTGTTTGAGAACAAACTAAATCCTACTGTTTGAGAACTAACTACATCCTACTGTGTGAGAACAAACCACATCCTACTGTTTGAGAACTAACTACATCCTACTGTTTGAGAACTAACTACATCCTACTTTGTGAGAACTAACTACATCCTACTGTTTGAGAACTAACTACATCCTACTGTGTGAGAACAAACCACATCCTACTGTTTGAGAACTAACTACATCCTACTGTTTGAGAACTAACTACATCCTACTTTGTGAGAACTAACTACATCCTACTGTTTGAGAACTAACTACATCCTACTGTGTGAGAACAAACCACATCCTACTGTTTGAGAACTAACTACATCCTACTGTTTGAGAACTAACTACATCCTACTGTTTGAGAACGAACGCAGAGAAATTAGACAGGTGCCTTTTGGTAAGGAATTCCCTATGTCTCAGTATCTGATTAAGCCATTCAACTTTTTCTTGTATACTTCAATTTATCTCATATTCTGATTAAACTAAACAATATTTTGTGTATACTTTTCAGCAGTTATATTTCCTTCCCGCCTTGTGTTGCCGGGGCCCGAAAGGGGAGCAAAGAATAGCAACACTGTTTACCTTCCACGCATGTTGTAAAAGGCGACTAAGGAGGTTATGGGATGTAGTTGGCTGTCCCATTCCATATAGGGTCAGTGACCCAAAGCCATGCTGAAGTCGGATGTGTCAGGCTGAAAAGCGCAGATATTGCAGCAGTGATGTAAACTATGACACAGCGCATTCCGTTCTCCGGACTACATCCTGCTAATCTGCAGGAGTTTGAGAACGAACGCAGAAGAAGAAGAAGAATTTCCTTCCTACGTTATTGTTAACACTTTCCTTTAATCCTGCAATATCATCACAACTGGAAAGAGTGTATTGTCTTATTGAAAGAGAGAGAGAGAGAGAGAGAGAGATGATGCATAGAAAAACAAATAAAGTGGACAGTGATCACATGTAGAGTGGAGATAAATACTAAAATTTATTCCCTTTCATGTCATTTCAGAAGCTGAACAACTCCCGTAGTCGTGACTTTTAAGGGAATACATAATTTAATCAACTTTTTTTTTACAAACACGTGGCTCTTAATCATCGTCTCGTGATTGGGTCTGCTCTTGTAAACTATTTAACCTCTCTCTCTCTCTCTCTCTCTCTCTCTCTCTCTTTCTGTGTCTGTCTGTATTGCCTTCCTATAGATTTGAACAAACTAGCAGCTTTAATAGCATGGTCTCTGTACTGTACACTGGATAATGAAGATAAAAATACAATTCAATTTAACTACCATTGTTCCATTGTGCAAAAATAGTTTGACTTTTTAATCTTTCATTCTGAAGAGTGTTTTCTGTCAAGCGAGACAAATCCTTCTGGTTTTTAAACTGACAAATCACAAGCCCAGTATAGAATATTCTCTTTTTCATTATCAATCAGCCCTTCAGTTGTGTAGTTTTATCAAGTCCAAGAAATTATAGGACCCTTGCTGTGAAAGATTGTTGAATGATACCATTTTATCAATGAATATTTTTCAAAAGTAGTTATATATTGAGAATATTTCATGCGAGAGGTATTTTGATGAAGGGAAATAACCACAATAATAATTTTCAGCGGGAGATAATTTTGCTGCATGTAGCAGTGAAAGTCAAGCTGGGCTCCGTATGACATGATTAAGATTTTTTATATTCACAAACAGATGTATCTGTCGCATTATTTTCTATATGACCGAAGGAAGTAACAAATTGAACGAAATGACACAGCCATGAATAAAGAGACCTGCTGGATACTGTAGTTATTGTCGCCAGTACACAATTTCCGAAAATAAAAACTGGCAGAGTCAACCTGATTATTCATGGCTCTGGTAAGAACTTGGGGGCCCATTTCTGATGGATAAGAGGTCATAACATAAATTTGTTTTAAATAGAAATACTTTTTTCTCTTTCCAGAATCTGAAAAGGAGGAAAAGAGTAGCAACACCGTGATCTGTCATGTAATAGACTTCCACTTCTTCTTCTGCGTTCGTTCTCAAACTCCTGCAGATTAGCAGGATGTAGTCCGGAGAAGGGAATGCGTTGAGCCATGGTTTACAGCATTACTGCGATATCTGCGCTTTTCGGCCTGACACATCCGACTTCAGCATAGCTGTGGGTCACTGACCCTATATGGGATGGGACAGTCAACTCCATCCCATAATCTCCTTAGTCGCATTTTACGACATATGTGGTAGGTAAACAGTGCTGCTATTCTTTGCTCCCCTTTCAGGCCCCGGCAACACACGGGCGATTGTAAGAGACGAGTAAGGATGTTTAAACGCGGGTTTAAGATTATTTGGTATAGTAAAATATACCTCTTATGGTGAGGTACACACCCTTCAACCGCGGACGTTATTCCAATTTGATTATATCAGAGCTTTACAATCATAAATAAAATAACTTAGGTCACAGTTCAGTAAAGGCATCACGTCACACCATCCACAACTACAATTATATAACTTGTGGGGTTCAGATTTTATTCAAATATATTTTATTCATAATTTCAGAAATACTTATTCTCAGTTTCAATTATTTATCAGAATTTAAATAGTGAGAAATACAATTTAGTATGATCTAATACGTGTTTCAATTCCCATAAATTACTGATTATATAGTTAATGTTTCTTATGAGCAGCAATTTAGGATGAGTAAGTTGAAGACAAATTTGTAGTCCATTTTTTTTTATCATAGGCCTATACATAACACTTCAACTTTCATTGGGTCTTTCATTGCTTTGAATCCTTTAATGGATACTATCACATTGTGAGTCATGGTAAATGAGAAAGAACATGCCACTGCAGACTGTTGGGTCACCTTTACCGACTGAGGATCTCATACACAGATGAATGTCCATGTGGATCTGGAACCCACATTCCAGAATACATACTTCAGGGTTACCAAACATACATAGAGTAGAGATAGCAGACCTGGACAAAAGGATGCAGACTTCAAGCAAAAGTAATGGGGCAGCAGCTCCGACCTGGAGAAGACAGTGGGCTTCGCCCTGACGGACAGGTCTGAAAATATAACGACAGCAGATGCTGAACACAGAAGAGGAATGCTTTGAGAAGTGCCTCCTACTCAGTCAGAGGATATGTTTTTGTGTACAAGCATGTCCAAGACATATTACACCATTTTGAATGCAGACATCAACTCACATGAAACACTGTAACTCAGTGTTTCTCACAGTGGGACCCAAGCCCCACAGGGGAGCAATATGGATTGTTCATGGGAGGGGGAGCAAGGGGAAGAAGTTGAAATTAGGCATCATTTAAGAATAATTAAAATTTGGAATATACAAAAATGTATATGCTACATAGGGGGCCATCAGAATTTTAGAAAAACGTATGTGGGGGCATGGTAGATAAAAGATTGGGAAACACTACATTACCCATTTTATGGTATCAATGTCTACCTTATACAGGCATCAACTCACATGAAAGACTGCAAGCAGTTGATGGTATCTACCTTATGCAGGCATCAACTCAAGACTGCAGGCATTTGATGGTAATGACGTCTACCTAATGCAGGCATCAACTCACACGAAAGAATGCAGACATGTGATGGTATCAATGTCTAGCTTGATTATATTGCGCACGCATAGGATATGGATTTCTACAATGAACTGTACTGACGCCAGCTCCGGTGAAAGAACCGTATAGCTCATCTATCAGACCAGTTTTAGATAAAGGTAGTTGTTTATCTTGTTGTAAGTTACAGCGTCCAGTTCTAAAAAATATGTTGTGTTTCCTGCAGATTGTCCACAGTGAAACATATAAGAATGGTCAATTCCAAATCTCCTACTCTATAACATTATGGTTATTATATATATATTTTTTTAAATTTCAGCTAACATGTGTCGTAGTGGTTATGCCATGTAATCTTATTATACCAGATCGGGGGAACTTTGTTCACAAGTTATCTAATTTTGTTCAATGGTAACTGGTAATTATTGCAAGGAGCTACAATATTACGCACTTTGTTGATACTCATTGAAAACAGTATGTTTATATTTTGAGTTAGATCGATCAAGCGTGTATGGGGAAAGCTAAATACGATAAGTTAATTGTTAATGCCCTTTAATTATTATTACGAAAATTAGTAGCTAGTATTTGCGGAAATAAATAAGAGAAACTTCTTCAGCGTTAATTCTCAAATTCCTGCAGATTGGCAGGATGTAGTCCGGAGAAAGGATTGTATTGCATCATAGTTTGTAGTTTGGCTGTGATATCCACATCTTTGGGCCTAATACATTTGACTTCAGCACGGCTCCTGTCACACTTTGATCCTCTATGACATCTGACAGTCACCCCAATCTCGAAAACTCCCATAGTCGCCTTTTACAACTTGCGAGGTAGATACCAGTGATGCTATTCTTTGCTCCACTTTCAAGTCACGGCACCACACATGTAAAAATGGTGATGTGTATCGATGGTGACGCCATGAGTACATATACTGATTCTAATCATTTTTTGTGTTGGTATTATGAGGACAATCTTTATTTGTTTTTAAGAAGTTCTGTCGCTTCAATTTTTTCCTAGTTACGTTCAATCCAGACAGTGCCACGTGATCTTCTCTTGTTGACAAACCTGAGACACGACATATTTTGTATAGAACAAATAGAAGCCACGTGTGAACGTTCTCCCGCACTTGTTCCGTTCACGTGAGTCGAGACACTCAACAAGCAACACGCTTGACTGAACTAAGTATTGTCTGTGCAGTCAAGTGTGTTGTGTGGAGGAAATTAGCGTTCGTTCTATATCCTTGCTGAACTAACTATATATTTTTTATAGCAATGGGGGGGGGATGAAAGGGGGAGGGAGTATTCCTGGATAATCAAGAGATATCTGTCTTATCTTTGTGAGAGGTAGGTTGTTGGTGTAAATGCTAAAGAAATGATATATCTGTATATGTGACCGTATTATTTTAAAAGATGGATGATGGATGGATGGATGGAGAGACAGACATACAGACAGGCAGGCAGACAGACAGATAGACAAGCTGGTAGGCAGACAGACATACAGACAGGCTAGCAGGCAGACAGACATACAGATAGATATGTTGGTAGGTAAGTAGGTAGGTAGGCATGTAGGTAGGTAGGTAGGTAGATGGTCATATTATGATTAGGCACAAATAAAACGGCGATACACCACATTTTCATTCTCTCGAATACATCCTGCTGGAAATCTAAAAGGACCATTGTCCTGTTACAAGAGACCTGCAGCGGGAGTTTGAGAATGAACGATGAAGGAAAAAGATATTATTCTTGACAGGGATCCAAAGGTATATATAATCAAAGGCCTACACAAATATGGTTCTAAATCAGTGTTATGATATCATGCTTGGGTCTTATAGCAAAGAATATTAGTACTGTTACTTCCTTCATAATGATGATTTGGTAAGAGTTGATTCAATACAATTCTGTAGTGAGTTGTAAACTTACCATGTTAAAGATCACATTGATCAAAAATATAATTCTAGAAACGGATGTCTCGGATCGAAAGACGCCGAAAAGCAGTCATACACTAAAATCACAATGCGGAACATTTCACTCTACAAACTATGTCTTGCTAACCAGAAGGAATTTGAGAACAAACACCGACGTAAAAAATTATTTTTTTAAAAACTATATGAACTATCTTACTTAAAGTGAAATCTCTACAGAATGTCTCAATTTTTGTAAGCTCTAACCCAGTGGTTCTCAATTATTTTGAAATGACACTTTCTCACGTGGTTAAAGGGAGAGTGGGCTCCAAAATGTTGAGAATCATTTCTCTACCCAGTAATGCATTGATCGGTGTATTCTTCTTTTAAACTGACCTTAATAAGAACTTCTTTCATCTGGGAAGTTCTCCCATTTCTTTGATTAAAACTGAATCTGCTTGAATGACAGCCTAAACCTTCGTTTATATTCCACACTAAAAGAAGCAATGTCTGCCTTAATCTACCCTTGCAACATTTATTAGCCATATCAAACTTTGGATCTCTTTGTGACTATCTGACTAGATCCTGGATCCTCCCGACACTCTAGTTCGTGTCCTGTTCTAAGACACTTATTAGTTTCAAGCTAAATTTAATACCAGACACTTCAGAGACCAGCAGCAAGAAATTTTATTTGTCACACAAGGAAAGAATACGGAACAAAGAGCCGACCATGCACGATCAAACAGTAGCCCATTCAGATCTGACACCTTCAAACCTTTAGTAATCACAATGATTCAGGACTGAACACATAAGGCAGAAAAATAAGCAACGGAGATAGGAATTTGGCTTTAAATTAGAACTTGAGCACTCCATCTTAAACGCAGTTCTTAAGTCTGTAGTAATAGTATACAAAATGTTGAAATAACATTATCATGATACGTAATATTAAATATCATTTATGGCTACAGTAAAACTATGATTCGATAAGCATAAAGTAAAGATTACATGGTATTTAAGTAGTATGAAATATTTTAAAAAATTTACACAAAAATACACCACTCTTCGACCAAAAGTCCTCTACTTGGAACAAAACATACCACACGACGAGTAAACGACGGTATTAGATTTGAAGACGCAGTTGCATAATTACTAAAAATACACGAATGTAGGAAGATAATGAATGATACATAAACAAAAATTTGACCAAGTTGAGACGAAATAGTCGCGAGAGGTAAACAGAGCGTAACTGGATAGTTATACGTAAGAGGGAAAGTACTTTGTAATGTGTATCCATATATTCTCCAATACTGTTAAAGGTATACATTCATTTTCCACTGCCGTGACACAGAAACTATTCGTTGTATGTGTCTGTGAAATCTTTCTCCAACCCTCCATTTTTTAAACGACTTCTTAAGTACACCTGATATATCTCAGATTTATAACTCTGTAGAACAATGTATCTACATAGAAAAGTGTTCTGTAAAATCATTTCTCGTCGCAAAACAGTTCTGTAAAGCGATTTTTCTACATAAAGCAGCTCTGTGAAGACATTATTTCTCTACATAAAACGGTTATGTAAAACAATTTCTTTACATCAAACATATCTGTTAAACTGTTTCTTTACATAAAACAGATCTGTTAAACTGTTTCTTTACATAAAACATATCTGTTAAACTGTTTCTTTACATAAAACAGATCTGCACAACTATTTTTCTACATAAAACTCGTTTAAAACAAATTATCTACATAAAACAATCATGTGCAGACAGAGCCGTCTTAGCACCAGTTTGGCCCCTGCCAAAGAAATAGTGTTCGACCCATGGGCAAAGAAAGAGTGCCCCCCGCCCCTAAGGAATAAAAAATAAATGGTTGATAATATTAAAAGCAATGTATTATTTATTTTATTGTCACTATACTAATTTCAACCAAATTGTTGTTAAAACTTGCTGTACAACTGCAACTATAATCAACATTAAACATGAAAAACAGAGAAAAGAGATTGTATTTACATGTTTTATAGACATGGTTGAGGTTGGGAGTGATTGATAAACTTGAAGGGCCCGTTCGCATATAAACACAAAATTATGAGATTTTTATAAAATAATACTAAATTTTATACGTGTTTTCCGATACCTACAACATATTCGCATGGGGCCCCTATGCTCGTGGGCCCCCGGGCAAATGCCCAACGGGCATACGCGTTAAGACGGCATTGTGTGCAGCTATTTCCTACATATATCAGTTTTTTAGAGCTAAAACACTTCGTTCTCCATTTCTCTGTAAGAATCAGGTCTCACAATTGTACCATTTGGTAAAACAATATGCCTGTGTTCTTCCATGATAGATCTTTGTTGAAGATACGATTGGTTGTGTGTGTGTGTGTGGTGGGGGGGTTATGTATAGGGTTTAAAACCCCTTCCCCTTTTAGAAAACTAGATCATGACATTTAGTAAAGAGAAAGAGGAAACAAAATAAGAGGGTCTTTTCCTCACTCTAGCAGCTTTCAACTTTCTCCAATTAGAGGCTTCCTTATTTTCTTATCTAGTAGCGTCCCACTATTCACCATCTAGCTTCTTCCCACCACATTTAACAGCTTTCCACTTTCCCCATCTAGCTTCTTCCCACCACATTTAACAGCTTTCCACTTTCCCCATCTAGCTTCTTCCCACCACATTTAACAGCTTTCCACTTTCCCCATCTAGCTTCTTCCCACCACATTTAACAGCTTTCCACTTTCCCCATCTAGCTTCTTCCCACCACATTTAACAGCTTTCCACTTTCCCCATCTAGCTTCTTCCCACCACATTTAACAGCTTTCCACTTTCCCCATCTAGCTTCTTCCCACCACATTTAACAGCTTTCCACTTTCCCCATCTAGCTTCTTCGCACCACATTTATCAGTTGTTCACTTTCCCCATCTAGCTTCTTCCCACCACATTTATCAGCTTTCCACTTTCCCCATCTAGCTTCTTCCCACCACATTTATCAGCTTTCCACTTTCCCCATCTAGCTTCTTCCTACTTCTCCCACTTAGCGACTTCACACTTTCCCCATCTAGCTGCTTCCTACTTCTCCCACTTAGCGACTTCACACTTTCCCCATCTAGCTGCTTCCTACTTCTCCCACTTAGCGACTTCACACTTTCCCCATCTAGCTGCTTCCTACTTCTCCCACTTAGCGACTTCACAATTTACCCGTCTAGAGACTTTCCAGTTCATCACCTAGAGGCATCCACTATCTAGTGGTTTCCTACTTTCCTCTCTAGTGGTTT
Organism: Meghimatium bilineatum; assembly: GCA_034231615.1. Lineage (NCBI taxonomy): Eukaryota > Metazoa > Mollusca > Gastropoda > Stylommatophora > Philomycidae > Meghimatium > Meghimatium bilineatum. The sequence continues at coordinate 30,125,354 of CM067321.1, forward strand.
TTAACTTTCCCCATCTATCGTTTTCCACTTTTCCCATCTAACGGCTTCCCACTGTTCCTATATAGCGGCTTCCCACTGTTCCTATATAGCGGCTTCCCACTTTTCACATCTAGCGGCTTCCCACCACATCTAGCGGCTTCCGACCCCATCTAGAAAGCATCACGTTTGCCTCATCTAACCGTTTCACACTTTCCGCATCTAGCGGCTTCCTACTTTCCCCTACTAGCGATTTCACATTTTCCCCCCTCCAAAAGACCTCTCATTTTGTACATCTAGCGGCTTCCACTTTCCCCATCTAGCAGCTCCCCACTATCCTCATCTTACTACTTTCCACTTTTCCTAAGTAGCAGCTTCCCACATTCCCCATCTAGCGGCTTACCACTTTTCGCATCTAGCGGCTTACCATTTTCCCCATCTAGCGGCTTACCACTTTTCGCATCTAGCGGCTTACCACATTCCCCATCTAGCGGCTTACCACATTCCCCATCTAGCGGCTTACCACATTCCCCATCTAGCGGTTTACCACATTCCCCATCTAGCGGCTTGCCACTTTTCCCATCTAGCGGCGTACCACATTCCCCATCTAGCGGCTTACCATATTCCCCATCTAGCGACTTACCACATTCCCCATCTAGCGGCTTACCATATTCCCTATCTAGCGACTTACCACTTTTCCCAAATGACGGGTTCCCACTTTCCCCATCTAACTGCTTCCAACTTCCCCCATCTAGCTGTTTCCCACCTTCCCCTTCTAACTGCTTTTCACTTTCCTTCTCTAACCGTTTCCCACTTTCCTCATCTGATTCCCACTTTCCCTCTCTAACTGCTTCCCACTTTCCCAATCTGGAGACTCCTTTCGCCCTCCCTCAAGCGGCTTCCCAAAATGATTTTACTATTAACTTTTTATGCCTGCATCCTTTCTTTTAGCGAAATTATATCTACGGCTCTGGCCGACAAACACAATTTGACGGGCTATATCATAGACACCTTGTGAAGATTTTCAACATGATAGTAAATAATGGCTGCAGATGAAATGCTCATAAAAACTTCAATAAGTACTAAGCAGATGAGAACAGTATGCCTTTATAACTTATGTTCTTTTGTAAACTGTTAATTCGCAGTTCTAGTTAAAATATAAGAATCAATTTCGCATGTTCATATCACCAATGTTGGTTTATGTGAATGTGTATATATGTGTATGCTTCTCTGTATGTGTATTTATGTTTGAGCACCTGTCAGTGATTCCCCTACAAGATTACAGCCGTATTTATATCATGCATCAGATTATTGATATTATTATTGAATCTGATTCTTATTCACGTAGAGAATGTCGCTGAAATGTTACTACTTGAATTGCAGACTGGTATTAAGGTATTTGTCACAACTGTCATATTGAAAGATATGATTTGTTTCGTTGTAACATTAGTGCTTAATTTTTTTAAATAATAATCCAGTCCAATGTCATTATTGACATCATTTCATTATTCATCATTTATCATTCCATCATTCTTTCTAAAAAACCAAATGTCATTTGTCTGCAGCTTATCTTGAGCAATGTTGTTTACTGTCCATGCTTCGCTTCCATAACGAAAGAAGGATTGGCTCAATAGAACATCCTAGCACTTAAACTCACGTATGAATTAATATTACTCCATTGCATAGAATGTTTTTCAATTTTTGTTGTTGTTTGAAATGATGATTTGTCCTATGCTATCATGTTCTTGATCTCATTGGAGCACCTGCCATCTGATGTTAAAACGATGCCAAGATACTTGACATTATCTGCTTGATTTAATTTTGCATCATTGATAGTAATACTGATTTGTGATGAGTTGTTTTCTTTTTCAAAAACCATTACTTCTGTTTTCTTATTGTTTAGATCAAGACATTTATTTTCAATTTTCTTGAACTGCAATGGATAACAGGGGTTAAGTTCTAGCAATCAGAATTGTATCGTAAGCATATCTTAGATTGTTCAGATTGTAACCTCCAACTGCTATTCCTGGCATTAAATTCGTCGAGTATGTTGCTATTGCTTTGTGAACGTACCTTTGCAGTTGTCTGCTGCGGAATTTGAACACGGTACCTTGGCTGTCCGAGACTCGCACTGCGCCACACCAACGGACTATAGAGTATCATAAGATTTTAACGTTCCTTTATGGGACGATCACTCCCGGGGGCTAGCAGTCTGGAATAGATGATATCAGGTCCAATATTGTCAGATTGAGCCCTTCCTATTCGATTTTAATTTTAATTAGCCTGGTTGCCAGCCAGGCTAGATTAGCTGCTACAAAGAGCTAACCTCAGCAAAGATCAGCTGTCGGACAATAGACAACTCTTTCCGGATTACTGGTAATAGGAGAAGATTATGGATGTTTCCCGAGTAGAAAAGAGTTTAAATCTCAGTGACAGAATATGAGACAATGGACCTGAGGGTATGTGTAAGTGTGTGGATGTGTGCGTGTGGAGTAAAGTGACAGGTCATCAGAATGTTGCGGCTCAAAATGAGAGCAAAGAATAGCAATACTCTTTACCCACCCCGATGCCCCCAATGCATGTAGAGCGTCGACTATGGGGCTATGGTTTGGATTTGGCTGTTCCAGCATTAATAGGGTCAAAGTGAAACAGAAACCATGCTGAAAACATGTGTGCCCTTCTGAAAGACACAAATATCGCTGCCGAGCTGTAAACGTAGACACAACCCATTGCGTTCTCTGAATTACATCTTGCTAATCTGGAAGAATTTGAGTCACAAGACATTGCGTTCTCCGAACTACATCCTGCTAATCTGGAGGATTTTCAGAAAGACACAAAAGACCAGAAGTAACAATGCACTTCCCGTTAGAGTCGCAAAAGACCACTAACAAAGGTTGAGAGTGTGGCTGTCTTCTCCTACCAGTAGAAAGTAAAACCCTGCTGATGTCGGATGGCTGTCTCCTCCTACCAGTAGAAAGTCAAACCCTGCTGATGTCGTGTGGATGTCTCCTCATACCAGTAGAAAGTCAAACACTTCTGATGTCGTGTGGATGTCTCCTCCTACAAGTAGAAAGTCAAACCCTGCTGATGTCGGATGGATGTCTCCTCCTACCAGTAGAAAGTCAAACCCTGCTGATGTCGTGTGGATGTCTCCTCATACCAGTAGAAAGTCAAACCCTGCTGATGTCGTGTGGATGTCTCCTCATACCAGTAGAAAGTCAAACACTTCTGATGTCGTGTGGATGTCTCCTCCTACAAGTAGAAAGTCAAACCCTGCTGATGTCGGATGGATGTCTCCTCCTACCAGTAGAAAGTCAAACCCTGCTGATGTCGGATGGATGTCTCCTCCTAGCAGTAGAAAGTTTAACCCTGCTGATGTCGTGTGGCTGTCTCCTCCTACCAGTAGAATGTCAAGCCCTGCTGATGTCGTGTGGATGTCTCCTCATACCAGTAGAAAGTCAAACCCTGCTGATGTCGTGTGGCTGTCTCCTCCTACCAGTAGAAAGTCAAACCCTGCTGATGTCATGTGGATGTCTCCTCATACCAGTAGAAAGTCAAACCCTGCCGATGTCGGATGGATATCTCACCAGTAGACAGTCAAACCCTGCTGATGTAGAAAGACTCAGATTTTGAAATCAATTTGTGAGTTTTGAAAAAACGCGTACTCTGTTGTATGTAGTACATCCCATTAACCTATAGGAATTCAAGAGTGAACACTGAACACATTACTACCGTTACTTAGTCGCTTCTTACGTCATGCAGAGATAATCACTTAATAACAATTCAGGTCGAAAAACAGCCAGAATGATGCCTGTAACCTTTTCTTGCAGACATGAAACCGTGAATGTGTGAATTAGCCGCTCCACAAGTAATTTTCTTGAGTGATTTCAATGAGTTATTGAATATATAGTAATATTGTATGTGAGTTATTTCAGTGAACTATTGAATAGATAGTAATATTCTATTATAATGATTTCACCGAATTATTGAAACATCATCATCACGTGACACATTCTTTCCAGAACCCCGTCTTTGCAATTGATGTCCTGAGCCCGACTCTATCCAGTGTCAATCTTCCTGCCTCCTCCAGTGGTATCTTCATACATTGTTTGATGTCAATTGTCCTTCTAGGAATTATTGATAATCAATAGAAGGTGGTACTGCTAGTAGAACATAATGGAAAATAGTACTCACGTGTAAAACAGGTAATGAAGTCCTACTGAATGATGACTAAAACACTACACACTATCACTAACGGATGTAAATATGATACATATAACAAAACAAAACACAGAATATAATCTACAGATGACAGTACACAGGACAAAGTCGACGTTTCGGACCAATAGGCCTTTTTCAAGACACGGACATAACATACAAACATAAAAAAACCACAAGTAAAAATGAATGCTATCCGAGTGAAATGTGGTACTAAGATAGATACCGGAAGCATACGAACAGGAAGTACACAAAGACGATAATACAGGTGGAACGAGAGGAACAAAACGATGACGTAACAAAGACCAATACGGCCGAGAACTAAGCGAAAGAGTGGTCGGAATTGAGTCCAAATGGCTTGATGGTACCCAACTCGAAAATGAGACGATTTTCGAGGGCGTACCTAGATCTATCATCGGTGGTGCAGGATCTGATGGCAGTGACCTGAATGTCAAGGACACCACGGTGGCCATCGGTGACCACGGTGGCCAATCACTTCAACGGCGATGGCCACCGTGGTGTCCTTGACATTCAGGTCACTGCCATCAGATCCTGCACCACCGATGATAGATCTAGGTACGCCCTCGAAAATCGTCTCATTTTCGAGTTGGGTACCATCAAGCCATTTGGACTCAATTCCGACCACTCTTTCGCTTAGTTCTCGGCCGTATTGGTCTTTGTTACGTCATCATTTTGTTCCTCTCGTTCCACCTGTATTATCGTCTTTGTGTACTTCCTGTTCGTATGCTTCCGGTATCTATCTTAGTACCACATTTCACTCGGATAGCATTCATTTTTACTTGTGGTTTTTTTATGTTTGTATGTTATGTCCGTGTCTTGAAAAAGGCCTATTGGTCCGAAACGTCGACTTTGTCCTGTGTACTGTCATCTGTAGATTATATTCTGTGTTTTGTTTTGTTATATGTATCATATTTACATCCGTTAGTGATAGTGTGTAGTGTTTTAGTCATCATTCAGTAGGACTTCATTACCTGTTTTACACGTGAGTACTATTAGGAATTATTGAGTAGATAGTAATATTCTATTCTAGTGATTTCAATGAGTTATTGAGTAGATAGTACTATTCTATTATAGTGATTTCAATGAGTTATTGAGTAGATAGTAATATTCTATTTTAGTGATTTCAATGAGTTATTGAGTAGATAGTAATATTCTATTCCAGTGATCTCAATGAGTTATTGAGTAGATAGTAATATTCTATTCCAGTGATCTCAATGAGTTATTGAGTAGATAGTAATATTCTATTCTAGTGATCTCAATGAGTTATTGAGTAGATAGTAATATTCTATTCTAGTGATTTCAATGAGTTATTGGAGAGATCATATTATTTTACCTGAGTGATCTCAATGAGTTATTGAGTAGATAGTAATATTCTATTCTAGTGATTTCAATGAGCTATGAACGATAAGATTATTTTCACACATCTATGATTATGTTCCAGTTCATGTACATTTCTCCCTGTGAAAACTCCCACCCTGCTTTTGAGAAACTATCTGCTATCCCATCACGAGAACCGATCGTTTAGGTGTCTCTTTCACAACGCACGTGCGGACTCTGACCTCAAAGTTCTCCGCCCCTTGAGCCTTTAACCCTTCAATTTTCACGCGCTACTACCAGTCCTTAATTAAGCACCGCCAGACGCTCATCCTGCCTGCTCATTCTGTAGATATCATCTTTCAGATGTTAGATAAAACATTTTGACAAGCTCTCGCTAGCATTCTAACTTTTCATTTGTTTATGCTTTGTTTTAAAACATGCTTTCTCTACGTGATAAGAGTTTGTGAGGAACATAATCATTGGTTCCAGTTTACAAAAACAACCTGTGTAATAAAATGAAATACACAATACTTTGAATGCAAATCTACTATTCTTCTTCTTTCGTTCACTTGAAACATGTCTATATCTGTAATTCTGTCTCCTGAATACAACTCACTGTCTTTTGTAGTTCATACAGTGTCCCATAGAGTTTTGATTCCAGTGTTGTTTCCTCTGGCCAATATGTCTTCCTCAGCGTTTCATGCTCAGAACACTCTTAAAGTATATGTTTGGCACTCTGTGCTGCCTATCCACATGTACACATGGCAGTGTTGCCAATCTTGAACTTTGTATACATGTGACTGCGGAGTCGGTTGTGTCCTGTTCTGAGACGTAAAATTATAACTTGTTCTGATCTGTTCATAATGTGATAGTCATCTTGTGTTGGTGTTTGTGGCTTTCTTATTGACTTGATCATCTGTTTTTTCTGATGGTAGGTGATTGGTATATCTGGTTGGTCTTCGACAGCACAAATCTACTATGAATATTACGATGTGTATAAACAATGTGTAGATGTTTATTTCACACTTGGAATAATCATGCTGTTAGTCTGAAGACTATTTAGTGACACTTGAAATCCATTCTTTTCTGTTCCCAATAGTTCTTTCCAACACAGCAAGTATTGTGTAATGTAGTTATTTCTAAGACATCATTTTCTTGATTTCTGATCTAATTTGTCGTCCCTTGTTTTGTATACAACACGTTGATGTCTCATACTGAATATGAGAACTTTATGTCTCATACTTGATAACCTGTAGTAGAACTGCATGTCTCATACTTGATAACCTGTAGTAGAACTGCATGTCTCATACTTGATAACCTGTAGTAGAACTGCATGTCTCATACTTGATAACCTGTAGTAGAACTGCATGTCTCATACTTGATAACCTGTAGTAGAACTGCATGTCTCATACTTGATAACCTGTAGTAGAACTGCATGTCTCATACTTGATAACCTGTAGTAGAACTGCATGTCTCATACTTGATAACCTGTAGTAGAACTGCATGTCTCATACTTGATAACCTGTAGTAGAACTGCATGTCTCATACTTGATAACCTGTAGTAGAACTGCATGTCTCATACTTGATAACCTGTAGTAGAACTGCATGTCTCATACTTGATAACCTGTAGTAGAACTACATGTCTCATACTTGATAACCTGTAGTAGAACTGCATGTCTCATACTTGATAACCTGTAGTAGAGCTGCATGTCTCATACTTGATAACCTGTAGTAGAACTGCATGTCTCATACTTGATAACCTGTAGTAGAACTGCATGTCTCATACTTGATAACCTGTAGTAGAACTGCATGTCTCATAGTAGATAGTAGCCTACATGTCTGATACTGAATAGTAAACCTCCATGTATCATATTGGATAGCTCTCCTTAATTTCTCATACCGGACGTTGTTCCTCTTTCGCAAGCAAAGATGAAAATGACAATAAGAATAGTCAAGTTTCTTTTGATTGTTTGTTGAGTCCTCAGATTCTGCTGAATCTAATAACGATTCTGAAAGACCTGTTGCAGTATGGGCAGGAATGTAGATGGGCGTGGATGAGGGGGGAAAATCGGATCGCTCCTTTCGTTTTTGTCTCTTTTTAATCGCTTCAAATGTTCTACGATGCTCAAAACGTTTAATTCTCTGATCTGATTGTTCCAGGCTTGATGATCAAGAGTTGTGGCTTCCCAGGAGCTTATATGTCCATCGTGCAGTTCTTGAGAGATGTTTTCAAGTAATCCTTAAAGCTTTTCTTCTAACCTTCTCTTGAACACTAACCTGCACACAGTTCATCATTGATCAGTTTCTTTTGAAGAGTTCGTCTGGCATATGAACGATGTGACCTGCCGCGTAACGTTGAGATCTGGTCATGACGGCATAGATAATTTCCATTTTAGTATTTTCGAGAATTTTCATGTCTAGATTGTGCTCCGGTCAACGTATACCAAGAAACTTTCTTGGGTATCGCAAGCGAAATAAATCAAGCTGCCTTGCAAGCCTAACATATACACTACAGGATTCGACTATATCCAGGAGTGAAGGCCAAACGACTGCACGGTATATGTTAAGTTTGGTTTTCAGGCGCCGATCACGTCAGATCCAGACATTCATACGAAGACCACCAAACGCTACACTAGCACGTGCAATGCGCAGGGAGACATCCTCAACGAACATTTTGGTATTTGATCAAGTGATGCCCAGGTACACTATCGTATTTGCATTTAGTGTTGTTTTTTCTTTTATCGTGAACGGTGATGGAGTGGACATCTGATGCTGGTTTTTCATGTATATTGTCTTTCCCCAGGTGGTTTGTGATCCACTCTTGACGTTAAGCGTAGGGGTGATTGGGGCGTTCTAAAGCCAGATGTGTGGTCTCGGCTGTGCTATGTCCGTGTCTGTTCAGGATATGTATATCCTGTATTTCATGTATATGGTGAGACAAAAGTCACACGGTAGCGGTCCATGCTTTCCTGTATGTCATGCATGCTAGTATCGTTTGGCGCACATTTTTCCGCAAACAAGAGGCCGCGAGCAATGTCAGACTGGGTTTTTGTTTTTTTCTTCAACCTGCAAAGATAGAAAGTCCACCATCAGTAAAGAAGTTAAAGTTGATTCCTGCACTATTGCTCCGGAAAGCATCACCTAGCATAATAGTGAACACCGTGCTAATGAAACTCGAAGCTAGGACATATTCCTGTTTAACACAGTTGGTATTTTATAACTTCCGTACCATACCTTCATGTGTCATACTGGATAGTACACTTTCATGTCTCGTACTGGAAAACACACTTTTATGTCTCACACTGAAACGTAGACCTTTATGGTTAATTCTGGATAGACACTTTCATTTCTCGTACTGGATAAACCTTCATGTCTCACAGTCATTACCGCAAGACCTTGTCTCAAAATGGGTAGCACACAAATTAATAGGACGTAGTCCAGAGAATGTGTTGCATTGTGCCATGGTTTAAGGTTTTGCTGTGACATCTGTACCTTTCGTACAGAAACATTCGACTTTACCAAGGCTTCTGGGTTACTTTGATCATCAATGGGATAGGACAGCAAACTCCACACACTTAGTCATCTTCAACCACCGACATACTTGGCCGGTAACAGTATTTCCAGTCTTTGCTCTCATCTCTGACCTCAGCAACACGCAGACAAGTGTATGTTTCATATTAGTGGGTCTACTTCATAGAAATGGACATATATCTTTACAATTTAAACTAATTCCCTCTAGCGACCTATAAATGGAACAAAGAATAGTAGCACTGTTGCCTGTCACGTGTGCTATAAAAGGCGACTACGTAGGTTTTGATTGGGGGGGGGGGGAGATTTCCGGCTATCACATTCCATGGTGTATTTTAAGTTACAATGAAAATATGATAAAGTGTGAAATGTCCGGGAAAAAGGTGCTTATATCACAGTCATCAGTAAACCATGCTCGAAATAACGCACGTCGTTCTCTGGACTATATCCTGCTAATCTGTGGTAGTTTGAGAATGAAGAAGTAGATGAATACTTATTTTGCTTTTTTATTCAAGTAGATTTCACGCAATATGTTCGTATGTGATCGAGGCCCAAAAAATGAACAGAATGGCAACACTGTAACTTGTCCTGCACGTCGTTAGGCACCAAATAGGTCTGGTTGTGAAGAATGATGTCCCTTTCTATAGGTCGAAGTGATCCAAAAGTCATGCTGAAGTCGGATGTGTCTATGGCAAAGTGCACACATATCGTAACCACACTGTAAATGTTGACAGGTCTCACTCTGCTCATTATTACTACATCTGGCTAGTGAATGTGAGAACGTATGCAGTAGACAAGGAGAATCTGTTTACTTTCTTCTTCTTCGTTCATTCACAAACTCTCGCTGGATCTCTGTTGTAGCAGGGCGATGCAATATATCAAGACTTTCAGAAGTTGTCACTTTACGGATTGTGTCTTTTTAAGAATTGTGTAACTTTCTAAATTTTGTCACTTTCAGAATTTTATCACTTTTAAAATTGTGTCACCTTCACAGTCTTTATCACTTTCAGCCTCTCATCACTTTCAAATTTATGTCGCATTCAGAATCGTATCACATTAAAAATTTTGTCACTTTCAGAATTTTATCACTTTCATAGTCTTGTCCCTTTCAGAATTTTGTCACTTTCAAAATCGTATCACTTTGGGAAACTTGTCACTCTCACAACTAAGTAATGAAACATACTTCATAATTCAAGTCGATTGACAATCATTTATTAATTAACACACATTGTATCAATTTTATTAATAAAATCTTATAAAAATGACTTAGATATCTTGTCATTTGAACCATATGTACAGCAACAATGTAAAGGCCGCCTAGGGCAGTGATTAGCGCACTGGCTTCACATATGAAAGGTCCTGAGTTCATTCCCTAGTTGAGCTCTCTGGTCAACCCAGCCGTAATTTGCTACCAGATTAATTCGGAAAGTAAAGACTGCGAGGGAGAGGAGATGGCTACCGTCTTCACATAGCAGAGCCATTGATAGCTTTACGTTTACAGAAACAGGCAGAACTCACTAGTTGGTATCATACTGTAAACACCGATAGATCGGGTTTTCTCAAAGTGAGTGGTGTCATCCTCACTTTGACAATAGGATATCTAAACAGACGCTAAAGTATCCACAGAAGGCTGCATACGGGATTTGAGCTAGGTCAATTAGATGGCAGTAATGGCATCAATTCGACTCGCAATTTGAGCCAGCGTGTTTTCCGTACTCGACCAATACACATCCCGAAGAAAAGGATGCGATTTAAGTCAAGACTTCTAACGTGAATGTATATTCTAAATCTTCTTCTTCAGCCTTCATTCTCAAACTCCCGCTGGATCTCTCTTGTAGCAGGACCGTGGTCATATTAGATTTCCAGCAGGATGTAGTCCAGAGAATGGAAATGCGGTGTACCGCAGTTTTTTTGCGCCAATGGCCCGACACATCCGTCTTCGTAGGATTCGCAAGCTTCTATTAATATGGACTTCGTTGATCGAGACACATGTAACACACACACACACAGAGAGAGAGAGAGAGAGAGAGAGAGAGACTCACAAAACTTTGAACACTAGTACATGCCATCAGGACTACTACAAGAACCAATATTGTCTTTGTTGTCAAATGACCAGGTACATATTCATGGTAGCAGGAGAATATATATATATTACACACACATATATATATATATATATATATATGTACATGTTGGAGTCTTGACTAAAATCTCATCTTTTTTTAGGGATTTGATTGATCGAATTCGGAAAACGTTTTTGAATCAAAATTGCGAGGAGAATATATGCCTATTAAACGGACCTGGTTCAAATGTCGTTTTCTGACTTCTGATTTTTCTATAAATCATCGATGCTTCTTAATTATATTAGTCATTTACTTGAGCATCATAGGATGATGAAGCTCTATATAATAATATATATCAATAAAGTAGCACAAACAGATAGTGAAGATACGTGATACATTTTATGTAGGGAAGAAAACACCGCTGGAAATTCTATTGATAAGGATCGTGCTATTATTGAATCATGTGTCGTGTTGCGCTGGTAAGGTTCTGCTGGGAATAGAAGTATCTTTCATTACTCTTCCTCTGACTGTTTCAATAATAGTCCTTATATCTCTTGAACCGTGCCGAAGACAGATGTTTCGGGTCATTGTTGCAAAGAAAACGGCAATATAACCCATCAACATTCTATGCAGACCCGTAGATAGGGGGGATGGTTGGGTGTTTAAACCCCTCCCTCTCCCCTTAGCAAATCGTAACATGACTTGTAGTACTAGGAACATGGTCAAAATACACTTCAATAGAATTTTTTTCACAGAAAAAGTAGTTACATTTTACTTTTTTTTTTTAAAAGACAATCTGACACCCGATAACACGTGAATGACCTTCTTTTGGTAAACCCCTGACCCTCCTATAAGAGATCATATTTACAGCCCAGATTCTCTGGACTATGTCCTGCTGAAAAATCTAGTAGAGCAATTGTCCTGCTACAAGAAAAATCAGGAGTTTGAGAATGAACGCAGAAGAAGAAGATATTATTTTAACACATTTCTTACTTTGCCCTTGTATGTTTACTGATATAATAATCCTAAATTATGCATTAATATGAGTTAGGTACACCTCATACTGCACAGTGGGTGCTGTCCTTTATAATCTATAGGAATAGGAAGGCATGTCTATATAATAAATAGAAAAAAATTCCTTAATAGGATACAAGATTTCCATTGCCCATAATTTCTGGGATCGAAACAGACAAATAAAGAAACCTAAAATAGCAGAATTTCTTCACATGGCCTGTTGTCTGCTCGTATATAACAAGTATAAATACTGAAGTTCAAGGCACTAGAATGTACATAAGTTTTATTCATTGATAATAATCAGAATATCTGCAGTCATTTGGGAATATCGTATGCAGACATGTAAATTCGTTTTCTCTCGTGGATAAGATATATTACGCGTAGTGAAGCTGTCAAGTCAGTCAATGGATTGTTGCTGCCATAAATATTATTGGGACAGTAAGTCATTTAGTCACAATAAAACTATCAGTATTACATACATTTATAGAAATAAAATAACACAATGTAATATGCATACACATAGTGTAGTACAGTGCAATATATATATATAGACATGGTACACATGGAAATTTGTATAGAAACATCGTACCCATTGTACCGTTTTATATGTATAAAAACGATGTAGCATAATGTAAAATGTATAAAAACAGTATAGCAGAGTGTAATGTATAAACGGGTGTAAAATGTATACAAACGTTGTAGCAGAAAGTAATATGTATTGAAGAAATATAGTATAGTGTAATATGTACAGAAATAGCGTAGAATACTTGCGAAAGAACACTATAGGGACCATTCACTAACAAGCTATACTAACTTGTACTTCGACATGAACAAAAGACATATAAGTACTCAGCTTAACGAATGTTCTTTACAGCGAACTCGGGGCAACTGTTTCAAGGAATAGGTAAGAAAACGTATGACTATATACATAATGTCTTCAGGGAATAATCGATAAAATAACTGCTGCAAGATCAAACATTAAAAATATGGTAACAGATAGGGATGAGGTTTTGTGAATAACCGGACAAATACAAGAAAACACAGATCGCCGTTTCAACCAAAAGACTCTTATCAAGAATATCGTTTAGCATGCATCCATGTGTTCATAGGCAGTACCTTTCTATATTCGGCTTTTGTTGATAAAGGACTGTTGGTCGAAACTTCGATATATGCTCGTTTCCTATGTGCATCCAGTGTCTAAAGAAATACTCGGAATGTTTTTTCAATGTACATATCGGAATCGACATGAGTAAGTCGTATGTTATATGAATATATACAACCTGAAGTGGGATTTCTCAAATCTTATTGGCGTAAATAAATCGGTAAAACGATACCCGCTCTCTGAATTACATCTTGCTGGAAATTTAATATGACTACTGTCCTACTACAAGTGAGATTCAGTGGGGCGTGAAAACCAACACTCATAACAACAACAACATATGAATATATACATTGATAACGACATGACATGTAAAATGTATTGCACTGTCACGTGACCCGCATAACCAGGATGCAAAAATGTAAACATGAAAAATGTGTTGAAAGAAAATTGGACCAGTATTATAAAGGCAAAGAAATTGTAAAACTGCATAAACATTATAATAAACACTGTCAAGTCAAAAGTAACATGTTGGTCTAATACAGCACTTACATTGACATTGAGACTGAGTATCAACCAATTTATGTCAAAATAATATGTAAAGTTTGTAACTGATTACAGCCGAATCAGTAAATGATGACTTAATGCAAAGTAAAGATGATTTGACACAAAATAAAAAAAGTTGGATTTTATACAAAATAAATATGACTTAATACAAAATAATGCTGAGTTAATACAAAATTAAGATGACTTTATTATTGTTTATTTACTAAAAAAATTTACCTTATTAACAGCAGGTTGGGATTATAATGTATGCGCAGTTTATTGTGACCTTCTAGTGCAGTGGTTGGGGGACCAGCGTAAAGTACCCCAAAATTACCCCTATCTATCTATACGCTGTGTCCCTTGTTTGCCTTGCAGCGTCAGGGGTAGAATAGTTCGCCGGAGATGGCCTACTTTTGCACTGTTTGTAAGCTTGTTCCTGTTGCTTCTTTGATTTCTGTGATCCATCTTTTACATGGTCTGTCTCTGGCTTTATAACCGTTATGTCTATGTTTCATGGCCATTTGTGGCATGCTATATGTCGGTAGTCTGGAAGCGTGTGAAAATCACTTGATCTGTTGTCTTTTGATGTGTTCCAATAATTACTAAAAATGAAAATTTTGGGAGTAATGAAGATGATAAAGAAATGAATATATAAATATACTATTTTATTATACCAATTGAGGTGCAAGTATTATTTTGTTTATTTTCAATATTTTATTCTGCTGACACATTTACTTTGGGCTTGTATGCTTTGAAAATAAGATATGTGCGGACAGTATACATGACTTTTTTTTGGCTTGTAACTCGAAGAGGTAATATCGATGAAGATATAATTAATAATAAATGAAACAGTTCCCGTAACCCTGATTTAATGATACATGTTTCTTCTCACGTTTCACATAAGCTCAACGAAAAGTTTAATACTAAATCCATAAAGTTGATAGTACATGTATATCCTAGCCAAGACGGTATGATGAATCCAGTGTTTTTTGGCTGTAGAAATGTATTTGGAGCGGGCTGCCTAGTTGATAGTGAGATTGCTTACTATCACCGGGGTACAGCGTGCTAGGTTCTGGAGAATATTCTGGTCGTGATTTCTGACACGACTGAGCCTTCAGTCGATCCGCTGTAAATTGGTACTGATTCATGAGTCGGGGAAGGTAAACACAGCAAAGCAAGGTAACTAGCCACTCCTACCACCATCAGTTATCTTCATCCCTGACGGCGGGTTGCTGCCACGGTCTTACCTTTACCTTCAGATATTTACTGGTAATATGTACTTTCAGTATGTTGATATTGCTTACTGAACGATCTTGATACTCAAATGCCTTCGTTAAAAATAGAACATGGCACATTGGCTGTGCAAGTCGCGTTACAGAGCTGGACACTAAGTGGCGTTACAGAGCCGGACGCTCCATCTCGCTTGTTCTTGTGATGTGTGAAATAAATGTGGATTGACTTCTTCTGATGGAGTTCAAATATCTCAATTATTGAATGAACTACCGCCGAAGACGGATGTGTTAGGCCATTGGCGCAAATAAAACGGCAACACAACGCATTTCCAATCTCTGGACTATATTCAACTGGAAATCTTGTAGGACCATTGTCCTGTTACAAGAGAAATCCAGCGGGAGTTTGAGAATGAACGCTGAAGAAGAAGAAGAATAAACTTATTTTCACAATATCTTTGTTACATTTTCTATCTGCCATTGTGATTTCATAATATTCTTCAATAGAAAGTCATCTCTATCGCCGATACATAAATGCTTACTATTCTACTTATTGTCCACAATTCACATTCATACTTCGGAATCGGTTATATATTTATTCTTCTTCTTCAGCGTTCATTCTCAAACTCCTGCTGGGTATCCCTTGTAGCAGGACCATGGTCCAACAAGATTTCCAGTTGAATATAGTCCAGAGAATGGAAATGCGTTGTGTTGCCGTTTTTTGCGTCAATGGCCCGGCACATCCGTCTTCGGTGGTGGTTATATATAACTTCCAAAAACTCTTCCTCGCCTCAATTATTTTTTTACCTTGCACAGTTATATATATATATATACAGTATAAACATGAATATTCATAAATAAAATAAAAAATATTTAAATCATACACCATATAGGACATTGTTTTTCAATTAATGTTGACATTTTAGGCACCACTTTTGTATGATAATAACATTACCAACAATGAATAACCAACATGTGAAACAATGACTTTCCCTGAAATGGAACAACCACAGAGTTCACACTATTTGGAACTATCAGAATGTCTCATTAGGTCGTCCCCATAGAAACTGGCACACAAGAGATATACTTCATAAATTGTTATAAAATTGTTCTAGTTTGGGGTGCAGAGAGTACGGCCAATGTCTACTTTCATTGCATGTCATAATAGGAGTCGATTAGGGAAAGATGTGGGAGGGTCTTTTGTTTCACCTATTTAAAAAAGCATTGTCAATGCATGTCTTTTTCCGATTTCTTCCTTTTGTCTTCTGTCAAATTGTCTCGGCGAATGACGAAGAGAGATAAGCCAGTGGTCATTGAACTCTTTGGTCTTTTTAAAGCAGACTCCTAGTTATTGGGGAGTCCTAAAGGTTTCATTACTTGTAGACGACTCAACCAATCTCACATAAGAATGATGAACTAGTTGCCTCAGAAATGTAATCTACGCTCCTGGTCACCATGTGATTTTGCCGCACTGGAATGTCCCTGTTAGAGGACCAAAAATGCATCCGTAAACCTTCTAAAACACAATCATATCTTTGAGAGAATGAACCATGACACGAGTCTGGGTTACCCAGCTGAGGACCAGCCTGTGCTTTTTGTCAGAAAGACTATAGATTGGCAAGAACTACCTGCTCAAAGCTGAAGGGATTGCTTCATCGCCATCATCATCAATAGATTTGCCTAAAGGAATAATTATTTTCGATCTCTTTGACTTGGTCATAAGAACTGTGAGTAGATTGATAAGGTTCTTGACGGAGAGAAGTTTTGCTCATTGATGGAAGTAGTGTTGGTAGAATACTGGTGAAGTTTATTTCTCATGTGGTAGTTGGTAATTTGGGGGTGTCGCTGATGTTGAAGTATACTATTTGTGAGAGGCGATGATGTCGTTCTGATAGGCATGGGAACTGGGCGATGCTGGGGTCGATCAAATATCATATCGCTGTGTTGTTTATTCTCTGGTGATGTTGGTGGAGTGTTGTAGGCAACAGAGAGAGATGTGATAGGATGAGTATTCGCTGTGAGATGAGTATTATATAGTGAGTCCCATGTGTTTCCCATTGAGTTGATCATGTCTTCGAATGTTAGATTGTTGATATTGTTTCTGCTTTCCGAACTAAGAATGCGTGAAAGTTCGGAGTTGGAGGAGAGCTGAAGTCCTTGTTCCTGTTTGATGTTTCTATTTTGATGTCCGAAATGTTGGAAAACAGATTGTTCTGAAAACAGAAAACTATCATTCTTATCGTTAGTATGGTTCTCCATGAAGCTCATCTCTGAAACTAAGTGACTGTGATTTGATTGGAGATTGAATATGCCATCTTCGTACTGTTGTTGATGTGATTGGTTACTGTGACTGACATCACCAGATGTTTCACAGTCGCTTCTGGATAGTGGCGTAGTAGGACATGGTGAGCTATATTGCGTGTCCTGACTATTGCTTAGGTCGGACTGGAAATTGACCATGAACGCATAGTCGTCTGGGTTGGGAAGTTCGTTCCTGAATTCTGGGTTGTTTTTATTCTGCTCCAGAAGTTTAACGCTTGCAGCCAGAGCGCTAATATAGTTACATGCATATCGCAGTGTTTCAATCTTTGTCATCTTGGTGTCTGTAGAATTAGGGAGTGTTGTTCTCAGAACTTCCAAGGCCTCATTCAGACCGTGCATTCGATTTCGCTCACGGTCATTAGCTCGCTGTCTGCGACAAGTCTTCTGCTTCAGTATCACCTGAAAGAAAACAACAGAATACAATCAGTTTCAATCATCTAGAGATACACAGTTGTCAGAGTATTGTAATATCCAAGTGTATTCACATCTTATAACAATAATAAATCACATATGTGTTGTCCACACCCGGAAGGGAGCAAAGAATAGCAACACTGTTAACCATCCATATATGTCGTAAGAGGTGACTAAAGAAGTTATAGTATGCCATTGACTATCCCATCACATATGAATAAATGTGACACAGAACCACGCTGAACTTGGATGCGTCAAGTTGAAAGTACAGATATCGCAGAGAAGCTGTAAACCATAATACAACGAATCCCTTTCGCCGGACTATATCCTGTTAATCTTATAGATCGCCTGACCATGTCGCTATGTATTTCAATGGTGCCCATCATCCTGGTGCACGTGACATTCAGGTCATTGTAATAAAATCGTGCACCACAGACAATAGAGCTAGTTACGCCCTTGAAAATTGCTATATATTGCAGTTTGGTACCCATAAGCCATTTGTTTTTAATACATTCTTCTTCTTCTTCTGCGTTCGCTCTCTGATAACCACCACGAATACGTCGTGTGATTTTCATCGGGGAGCGTGAAGTATGTAGTACTAAAAGTTCTACAGTAGTACTGTGTTAATTGCACCTTAGTTAGCTCACTCTATGGCCTAGACATCCGAGGACCAGTACATACGTTTTCGTCATGCCTTTAATTCGGCTAGTGGGCTTCCCTAGTATGTGATAGAATGAATATCTCTTGACAGTCGACGGGTGTGTATTGACACTTCGTCGAGACGATTGTCGTTCACATCTTTCTCTCACGATGTGTTACGCAGCTACTGAACTTCCCTCGTGTAATTAGACGTATTGAGCTTGTGCATATTGGCTACTGAACTTCTTCTCATCCACGAGCCTGGTTCCGGCTTAGGAAGAACTGGATGAAGAGTTGGACCCAGGCTCTTTCCCTTTCTCAGCTGAGGTATCATTCACCGACATTGCGAACCCCTCGTCCAGGTCTGAGTCTCACCACGCGTTTAGGAGCACTGGGAACTTGAAGCGTGTTCTCGAGCTGAATAATCTTGTCCCATCTGTGCCGGAGTTCATCGGGTACTGAACCCTTTCTCTCCGCGAGTATGTTTGCGGTACGGTAAAACTCGACAAAACTTGGCCGATCGCCCACGATTAGGTCTCTGCCTGTAAGGAGTACCAATAACTAGAAGCTTAGTTAATTACGTAGTCGTCGGATCACCATCACTGCAAACTGGACACGTACAAAGCTGTTCCGATCTCTTCCTGAGTGTATCCGCCATTACACATCTGCTGACAGTACCGGTCATCTTCTGGTTAACCATCATTCTTCTGCACCCTTCATGATGTTCCCTTTTAGCAGCACCGCATTTCAAATCCTGATCTTTAACCCTGAACATTTAAAATGAATCATCATCCACAATAGTTTCACTCTCGCGTGATATTTCTCTTATGGAGTTCAAAACGTCAGCTCGATACATTGTCCCATCACCCTGTGCCACAATCGCGCATGACGCTAGTTGATCTCCTGTATTATGTGGAGAATATAACACGTCGTGGTTAAGTTTTCTGGAGAATATAACACGTCGTGGTTAAGTTTTCTGGAGAATATGACACGTCGAGGTTAAATTAAATATTCTGGAGAAAATGACTCATTGTGGTTAATTTTGTCTGCAGAATATGCCACACCTTGGTTAAGAAGAACATTTCTTCTTCAACATCTACTATAATATTTGATTTGTGACCAGATGAAAAATGCAACTGATAATCTGCGCCATCTTGCCAAAAATAATTGACACGAAAAATAGTATCTGAGATGTTGATACGAGACATCAATGTTTTCAATGTGACTTTATTAGAGATGAGATTGCAAAATTCAACCTTAACTCTTGCTACAAATTAATAGTAATGTTGAACATATAACAACAACAAGGAGACCACATTCTATGCAGTTATATATGACATTGCTTGTCAAATGTTAAATTACAATCCACCTTCTAGAAATCGTGGCTAGGAAAAGTGGTCTTTGTTTCTGTAGCTAGCAGAGGTTCTCATCCCGGTGCTCAAAAGCACTATAGTGCTCTCATAATATGTGGAGCTCGCGCGACGTGAGTTGAATAGTGCTCACGAGTACTAATGATCATGAGTTATTTAACAATTCAAACTTTGTTGTACAAGCGGAAGCAATGTTATTATCCACGATTGTCAGGGAAATGTGCAAGGGAGAGAGTGTGTACGGTAACAATGAAGAAGGTTCTATAGCCAAAATAAAAATATAAAAATACATGTGCGTCCTATTATATATTATGGTACGCATTGCAGTTGCGTCTGTGCGTCCCACCAATGGCCTACTAGACCAACCATGCAACAGAAAACTTTAGTAGATATTGAGGTTATCTTGGAAGCTTTGTATCATGTTATCTATACAATTATAGATCCCCTCTGAGTAGAAGGCTCCTTCCATAGCCTTTGCACTCAACCGAAAACTGAAGTGTCCTGCGTATGAAAGAAAGCTCAGAAAAACCACCCTGTTGCACATTAGGAAGTAAGAGCTAATCGCTCGCAATTCCTGGGTTCTCAAACAACAAACATCACACAATATATTATGGTGCCTGCACATTCCATATTTCCCATAAGAGGTGCTCTCGTACTCAGTATTTCATATAGCCGGTGCTTGCTTGAAAAGGCTGAGAACCCCTGAGCTTGAGTCGTTCAACTTAGAAAAATGTGCACAACAAATATTTGTGTAAGATTAATGTTAAATCTGAATCCTTACCTTCTAGTTATAAGTTCAGTAGTGTGAAAGGTGTTAAGCGAGCGGGTGAACTTTACTTGTTGTTCGAACCTTGACCTAATCATCTCAGATGGGGAAATGAACCGCAAGTGGAAACTGATAGATAACAGAAGCAGAGATTACTTCGCGGATTGTACAAGTTGGAAGAAGTCAATACAGAATCGATTATGTGGAAATTCTTGGATGACGGCTGAAATGTAGCGCTTTAGGGAACACCGCGTGGTGTTATGCTGGTTTTTAATGGTTGGTTGCTGATTCAGCGGTCCATGGGATCATGCCCTTTGACCCAAACTGGTTTTTAATCAAGAATGATTCTAAAGGAGTATTATATACTATATTGAAAATAACAATACTAACATACATGTATGTTGCCTAGGTCACACTGTAAGAATAGCAACACTGTTTACCTTTCATGCATGTCGTACTAGGCGATTAAGGAGATTTGGGGTGGAGTAGACTGTTCCATACCATAGAGGGTCAAAGAACCGAAGAAGTCATGCTGAAGTCGGATGTGTTAGGCCTAAAGGTGCGTGTAGCGCAGCTAAACTGTAAACCATAACATCGCATTCTGTTCTCATGACTACATCATGACAAGCATCAGAAGTTGGAGGGCGAAGGCAGAAGAGGAAGACACTATGAACACAAACAGGACTGCAGTGAACAATTCTGGGTTGATCGCAGTCATGAATACCATTTGCTAGCAGAACTTATGTCATTTGCTAGCAGAACTTATGTCATTTGCTACCAGAACTTATGTCATTTGCTACCAGAACGTATGTCATTTGCTACCAGAACGTATGTCATTTGCTACCAGAACTTATGTCATTTGCTACCAGAACGTATGTCATTTGCTACCAGAACGTATGTCATTTGCTACCAGAACGTATGTCATTTGCTACCAGAACGTATGTCATTTGCTACCAGAACGTATGTCATTTGCTACCAGAACTTATGTCATTTGCTAGCAGAACTTGTGTCATTTGCTAGCAGAACTTATGTCATTTGCTAGCAGAACTTGTGTCATTTGCTAGCAGAACTTATGTCATTTGCTAGCAGAACTTTTGTCATTTGCTAGCAGAACATATGTCATTTGCTAGCAGAACTTGTGTCATTTGCTAGCAGAACGTATGTCATTTGCTAGCAGAACGTATGTCATTTGCTACCAGAACTTATGCCATGTGCTACCAGAACGTATGTCATTTGCTACCAGAACGTATGTCATTTGCTACCAGAACTTATGTCATTTGCTACCAGAACGTATGTCATTTGCTACCAGAACGTATGTCATTTGCTACCAGAACGTATGTCATTTGCTACCAGAACTTATGTCATTTGCTACCAGAACGTATGTCATTTGCTACCAGAACTTATGTCATTTGCTACCAGAACTTATGTCATTTGCTAGCAGAACTTGTGTCATTTGCTAGCAGAACTTATGTCATTTGCTAGCAGAACTTGTGTCATTTGCTAGCAGAACTTATGTCATTTGCTAGCAGAACTTTTGTCATTTGCTAGCAGAACTTATGTCATTTGCTAGCAGAACGTGTGTCATTTGCTAGCAGAACGTATGTCATTTGCTAGCAGAACGTATGTCATTTGCTAGCAGAACTTGTGTTAGTGGGGAAGGATGAACAAGAAGAGAGAGTAGCATGGTAACACACAATCACCTGAAAGAAAGCTGAAACTTAGTACTATGAAGTGTCTTATACCTTACACACCGGCGATGTTCTTTTTCTCCTGCGGTCGTTCTCAAACTCTTGCAGATTAGCATAATGTAATCCAGAGATTACATTATGCTAATCTGTGCGCTGTGTCATAATTTGCAGCTTAGATGTGATATCTGCGCCGTTTTGTCTCACACATCAGACTTCAGTATGATCTACTAATCCCTTTTAACTTTTCCGAGATGAGACAGCTAACTCTACCCCCCCCCCCCCCTAAATCTCCATATATGTTTCTTACAATTTGCTGCAGGTTAATGTGGCTATTCTTTGACACTAAGCGACCCTGCGGTATGACATTCTATAGCCCCATGTTTACCTTGACATACATAGACAATATAAACAAACTAATATGACATCATGTCCACTTACCTCTGGAGTTTTGACTTTAGCTCGCGCTTTCCGAATCCGCTTCTTCTTTGGTGTCTCTAACTCTTCCTGCTCGCTCCGCTTTCTCTGTTTAGGCTCCATTGACATTTGGGCAGAATTTTCCAACAGACATTCTGTATTGGACTGATCATCCGTAGCTACAGACATGTCTTTCATATCTGTATCGTACCGGTCAATTATGCCTAGACTTAAAAAATTATCTTCAAAAGTTGGACTTTCTGGACACATCTTTAACAGCATTATGAAGAAATAGTGAGAATGTTTGCTTTATGAATTGTTTGGTATGTTCTTTATGCGCAGTTCAGTTCGTTATGTAACAAATTGTGTATGCGCAATGCAATATAATGCCACCTCAGTTAACGTTACTGGCCTATATAGTTAATGTAGTCAAAATATCAGATTGCACAAATAATTAACAAAAATATATAAGATATTGTTGACATGAGTCGCTCGATATTCGTTTAGTGCTAGAATCCAATGCCGCTAAATTGTCGCCAGAGTGAAAATTGTTGTGCTCTGATGCAGAAGGTACAGCTAAAATATACCTAACCATATAGAATCGGTTTAGGTTGATAAAGATGGAGTCTGTTAAGATGTAGACAATATAAACAACAACTTGTTACTTAATTGTGTCCTTTGATTTGTTTTATCTAGACTCACTCAAATGAAATATAACTGGCACGAGAAAACTTTGATATGTTTTTCTTAGAAGTTTCTTAGAAATTCCAGGAAATAACACACTGTGCTAAGATACTACTAGCAGTTGAAGATATTTCCAGGAAATGCGTGTATTCTGCCAGTTTAGTCGTAAAAATCCATTTGTAGTGAAGATCCTACGTCCAAACGAAGCAAAGTGCAAGCTTCTGTTGTGTGTGTATTTTTTTTTGTGGGGTTAGTTTCGCGTCAAACACTGTGACTGCCGCCAGTAGTGCTGGTCGCGTTAGGGCTTCACAGGGCGACTGGCCGTATTTCCTGTAACACCGCGCCCTTTTCTTCTACCGGCCCCCAGGATGGGAGGGGAAAATCTATTTATTAAAAAGAGGGCGTACCTGCTGAACTGACAGGCGTGAGAAGGGTTGATAGGTGATGGGTGGTTTCGTTGATGAAGGGATGGAAAAAAGAGATTGTTGGTTTTAAGAATTTTTGATATGTGTGGATAGTGTGGGTAACATGTGTGGATAGCATGTGTATGGATAACATGTGCGGATAAATATATTTGGATAACACATATACCTTTGCTACGAGACACTCAACATGGATATAAATTACTACTGCCATATGCGCTTTATTTAGCACAAAAGGAACTAACTAATATATATATATCTGACATATTTATTTGTTGAAAGATTTAACAAGGAAAAAGATATCTACATTACTAGTATGTATGAGAGACGGGTTGATGCGAAGTAAAAGCGATTCGAATATCTGGGAGCAAATATAAACAGTTTCGGATATTGTTCTGTGGAGAGTAAGAGAAGACTAGCACATGCAACACAAGGAGAAAGCTGTGGGACAGTAGTAATAACGATTCTAAAATAACCATTTTAAGATCATGTGCTTTCCCAGTGGCAACATATGGATGCGAGACTTGGACTTTAAACAAGACAATATCAAAAGAATAAATTCGTTTGAAATGCACTGCTACAGAAAGATCCTAAGAATATCATGGACAGAGAAAAATAGCATTGATATTTTGAAATTATTGATAACAATTAATGGTGGTTTCTAAAAACTACCACAAGAAGGAAGCTACAGTATTTTAGACACTTAAAGAAACATGATGGCACCGAACAGATGATTTTAGAGGGCAGAGTTCCGAGGAAGAAAAGAAGAGGGGGTCAAAGGACAACGATGGACCAGTGATATTGAAAAACTGTATGAGCATATCTCTGGCCAATGCAGGCCTCCTTGTCCGGGGCATAAAGGTTTTATGAGTATCCACGACGAAGACATCGTTCTGGGATGAATGTCACTTGATATAAATAAAAGTGACAAAACAATGACTGAGAGTAAGTAGAAGAGAGAATAAGGTAATGCATTATTGAGAAGAATAACTGGGGTGAGGGCATTTAGGAGACAAAAACAAGTAGAGAAATAGAAGATATATTTCAGAAGGCATGCAGATACAGGAGACATATTTCAGGAGGCATACAGATACAGGAGACATATTTCAGGAAGTATACAAATACAGGAGACATTTCAGGAGGCATAGAGAAATAGAAGACATATTTCAGGAGTTATACAGATACAGGAGACATATTTCAGGAGGTGTACAGAAACAGAGAAACAGGAATATATTTCAGGAGGTATAAGGAAGTAGAGAAATATGAGACATATTTCCAGAGTCATACAAAGAAGTATAGAAACAACAAGAAGGATCTTCAAACCCGTACACATTTCTAAGGAGAGTGATCTTCACACCCCTACACAGTTCTCAGGAGAGGGATGTTCACAGCCCCTACACAGTTCTCAGGAGAGGGATGTTCAAAGCCCTATACATTTCTGAGGAGAGGGATGTTCAAAGCCCCTACACATTTTTAAACGTAGGGATGTTCAAAGCCACTAATCATTTTCTAAGCAGATGGATGTTCGACGCCCCTAAACATTTCTAAGCCGAGGGTTGTTCGAAGCCCCTAAACGCATCCCTCACCCTTATCTACGGACTTAAGAATGGTCGGGATTCTACTCCCAAGGGAGAACTGAAAATCATTCAACTGAATACAGATAGAGTGAGCACGCGGCACTCATATTTGCAACCACAGGAACAAGCTTTTCCCCAGAGAGATATTTCCTGTGCTCTGCCAGACTGGAAATAATATTATTAATTAGGCCAAGGACGTGACGTGTGTCATCATTTAGTGATGGTACAGTGTGACCCTGTAACATGCACGCTACTAGTCCGAGCAGAAATGGCGGAGTTTTTGTTTTTTTTGGTTAAGTAATATGTACCTCTCATGGTGAGGTACGCTACTTTTAACCGCGGAAACTAGTCCAATTTGGTCCAATATCAGAGCTTCACAGCCATTAAAAATAGTGGATGTCGCAGTCATGGGGAAATAGCTCAAAAGGCGTACAGGATTGACTTCTTTGTACTCTGGTTTATCCAGATGTACTTTGTCCCTCTCAACGAAGCGACACGCAGTCTGTCGAGAGTACTACTAACGACACGTAACTCCGTAGCTTCAAGAGATATTTCTCAGCGATCTAAAAAAAAGTTATAAACAAGACGACACGAGCCAGCTTTAAGCCCGTGGCCTCTTGAACAGATCGTATAGCTTAACTACTATGCTATAGAAACCCTCAAATAATCCCTTAATAGTTTGAGTAGCACTTGATCTTTGGCAATTTCCTTTAATATGATAATTTTTTATTGCGCGCGTACGTAAGAGATATATAGCATCAATCCTCTCATTTCCTCTGTTTCTGTTCTCAAGCTTCTTCAGATTAACAGTATACGGTATGGAGTGATTATTCCACAGTTTACAGTTTGGCTTCCACATCTGCGCATTTCAGCACAACACATCTAACAATGGTATGGCTGGTGTGCAAGTCTGTTGGTAAGGGATGCAAAGTTGTAGCGTTCTCTCCCCCCCCCCACATTAGGGTGTTAAAATATGGTATGGAGGGGAATATTTGGGATTTTCACCCCCACTTCAGGGTGTCAGAATATGGCATGGATTTAACAGACAGCAGTACAGCCTTTATCACAAAAACAAGATTGGAACAACAGACTTACGCATCTGTGGCACCAACTCTATGACAGCCGAACACTTGTTGCAGACCTGTTCAGTGTATGAGGACGAACGGAAACATGACATGACCTGTCCATGTCATCTCTCCTATAATGAAAAACTCTACGGAACTGCTCGAATGCTAAGGGTTGACTGCTACCTTTGTCAAAGTCATCAATGTGGAGGTTTGGCATTGACTACCACCTTTGTCAAAGTCATCAATGTGGAGGTTTGGCATTGACTGCCACCTTTGTCAAAGTCATCATTGTGGAAGACTGTGAGAAACTCACACGTTGCATATAGGAAACACGAGCCTCTTTGCTCATAATCCTTTGGGATCGAAACAAACATTCCAGAGAGTTATATCAATATGGGGAAATGGGTTAAAAAGGCGTAGAGGATTGACGTTATTGTTCTTAGGTTCCCACACATTTTTTTTAATATACACCATTCTTTTGAGCGAAGTTGCATGCCTTATGCTGACGGTACCGCTCACTCACTCATAGTACGTATTATATATTTGATATATTCAAAACAAAAATGTGTACGCCGTTCATTATATTAATACAACTCTATTAAAACGACCTTTAATTTTACCTTGCTTATTTTGAACAATCAGGTATGTTATCCACAAACAAACAGGGCCACGTGCCAGGTATAAACACAAAAACGTTTTTCATTCCGCGCATGCGTGGTTAATAATTTATAAACCGGAAGCCTGACAACAAGTCAAGGCTAGTAATTCCCGTCAACCACAACGGGAACTTGACCGACGTTTCATAGTCTCCGCCCTGTGGAAGGCTAGGACAAATCAACTGTTGAAGCATGTGATTGGATGCGACACGAATCGATGTCTGGTGTATGTGATGTGGGTTGGGCGCGTGGATCGCACGTGCCTGTTGTATATTGGAAAATGTAAATCTTATGGATTTTTTAACGTGCAGGTAGATAATACATTCGTCAGAATGTTGAAAGGAAACAGTTTCATAACGACTTGCCAGTCGTAAGAAATGACTAAGGATGGTTTGGTATTGGGTTCAGGGAAGTAGATACACGATCATTTAAAAAAAAAGTAGGGTGAAAATCAGAGGATGACGGTTACCTTAAAAGAAAGAACAAAAATGTCATTACCTAGTTATCGTGAATAGCTCCTTCACTTTCGCGACATTTAGTGAATGGGGAGAAAACAATTTATATTGTAGGAATGGGGGATTATCCGACTTTTTCGAAAACTTTTTTTTAGATGTTGGAGTCTGTGTTACCTGTGTTCTTTTATGGTAGTACGTCCTGATATAACCTAATTGGACTTTGTTGTTCGCTGGTTGAAAGTGGCGCGCCTCTCCAAAAGAGAGGTAAACTCATCAACTACCACTACCTAATTTATCCGACTTTTGTGAGTAGAGAACACTTTATATCTAAGGATTTGAGGGATAGCCTACTTGTGTAGGGAGACAACACTTTATATCGTAGGAGAGTGTTAGGGTATCCAGCTTTTTTGGGGGAGAAAGCACTTTATATTGTAGGTGAGGTGGGTTGGGAGTATCCGACTTTTGTGGGGACAAAACATTTTATATTATAGGAGAGTGGGTGGATTGCCCGAAGTTTGTGTTGAGAAAACACTCTATATTGTAATAGTGTATTACCCGACTTATGGACTGCTTCATAGTACTCAATGCTAAGCTCTGACATTCTTCTTTAGCGTTCGTTCTCAAACTCCTGAAGTTTGGCAGGATGTAATCCGGAGAACGGAATGAGTTGTGCTATTGCGATCTCTGCGCCTTTCGACCAAACACATGTAACCAGCATTGCTTCTGGATCACCTTGATCATATATGGGATGAAACAGAAAACTCCACCCCAAACAAGCTCCGTATTCGCCTGTTAAGACACACATGGCAGAAAACAGTGTCGCTGTTCTTTGCTTTCCTTTCAGGACCTGTCGGTTCTAGGGCGATGAAGACGCCAAAATTTCTTCTTCCTGGTGTGGTTCTCCCACTCTAGCATATTAGTAGGATTGATTCCAAGGAGCAGAATGTCTAGCATCCTGATTTGCAGAGTAGCTGCGGTATATACGGATTTTGACCCAACACATTCGACTTCAAGTTAGCTGCATATTCTATTCATGACCTAACGATCAATTCAACATGTATTATGGTTGCAATGATTTATAACACTATTTATGTCCAGTTGATTGGGATGGTCGAAAAGGGATGGAGTTGGCTGTCCCACCCCATATAGGGTCAGTGACCCAAAGCAATGCTGAAGTTGGATGTTTCATACAGAAAGGCGCATATATCTCAGCAAAGCTGTTATCCGTGACACAATGCATTCCTTTCTACAGACTACATCCTGCTAATCTGCATGATTTTGAGAATGAACGCAGAAGAAGAAGAATATGGGGCACTCTGCTCTTTAATTTGGAGAAATAGCGAGACGTAGAAAGATTGAGCTTCCTCCAACCACCTGATAGAAACTAACAACTGATTCTGTAATTTTTCTATTTTTTAGGAACAAACATGAAAATGGCATTGTGCGCATTCTCATGAGGGTTCTCCAAAGGATTAAAGGTTTATTATATTCATGTTTTAGTAAACTCGCTTCATAAACACGCGACCGTGAATGAACACAGTGACCAACGTCCGCATGAGAGCATAATCTTGAATTAGCGAACACAAAAAGCAGGATTATCGGTCAAGTCTAAATTGTTTGTCTATCTCATGGAGATGGTCATAAGTGCCAGAGAAGTATGTATTTCAATAAACGTTTCGGTCGCCACACCTTCAGTAAGGTTGATTTAAGTGGACCGCACAGGGAGATGACAAGTGTGATGAGTGAGGAACACTGCCTCCCACTTTCACCACATATTAAACTTTATTCAGGTCGGGGCTTTTATTCCCGACAAATGATGAGGAGTCACCAAACCGAATAGGGTCAGGACAGTACAAAAGGACCCCGCAAAGTATAGGTTTGGACAAACAGTTTCGAACAAAGACGGCCCTGTTTCTTGGACGAGGAAGTCGCCTCCCTTGAATGTTTAATTTATGTTGTTTTGTAGTTAGCAGTAGCACACTCGGATCCCTTCCCATAGAAACGTACTCATATTATTATGTTTCAGTGGATCACACCTGTTTAATATTACCTGGATCCGCTGTTCATTCACGCATCATGGTCGCCACCACATGAAAATTCTTATGTTCTGATAATGTGTGAGTGTAATTCAGAATTCTGAAAGACTCGCGTTCTGTTTGGAAGGTATGAGCTCTACAATTATTTTAGTACAGAAACAAAATATCGACAGATAGAAACACTATCATTGAAACAATCAGAATTCAGAAAAAAATACCTCTTAGGAGTACAGAACAAATATGAACACCTAATTATAGAATGTATGGAAAAATACAGAAGGGAGAATCCAGTAGTGAAACTGGAAATGGGACAGCATAAGGAACATAATTGTCTATTGTCTATCCCCAGGTGAATGATTGTTGATCGCATTCACACTTGCCGTTAAGCGTAGCGGTGGTATCTTAAGCTGTCGTTTCAAGGCCAGATGTGTCGCCGAGGTTGCATTTAGTCCATGTTTGTTCAAGGTCAACTTAATGTTTTCTATCCACCGTTTTCTTGGTCTACCTTTACTTTACGCCCAGATATTCTTGTAGGAAAAGAATTAAAACATAAAAAGTGGAAGTTTACCAATAAGAGAATTCCAAGAACAATATCGGATGACATGAAATATTATAGAAAATGTCAGACAGAAAAATAGCGAAAAATATTCATTTATAGTCAAAGCGATACGAAACATGTAAAACAGCAAAAGAACAATGGTTAGAAACAAAATGCAGAGAAATAGAGATATCACTACAACAGACGACTAAAGAAATGCATAAGGAAATAAGACAGGTCACAAATAAGACAATTCTATAAATTTCGGTTGCTACATTAAGGATAAGAGTGGAAAAATTATATTTGATGAAAAAGAAGTACTTACAAGATGGGCAGATAATGTGAGTTGCGTGTTTGCTGACCAACAGAACAATAAAACCTACGATAGAAAACAATTATGGATGGACCAGCAATACTGAAATCAGAAATAGAAAACGCAACACAAACAATACAATGCAGAAAGGCTGCAAGCGCAGAAAGCAACACAACAGACACAGTTTTTAAAATCTAAATGAATTTGGTATGACAGCTTTCACAGAATTTTGTAATGATATATTATGAAACAGGTCACATACTAAAAGATCTACAAATCGTCAGAATTTATACCACTACCTACGAAGCCCAGGGCTGTGGACAATACAGATTAGAGAACAATAAGATTAAAGAGTCATACAACCAAAATAATACTCAAAATAATACATGGAAAAATTAAAAACAAGATAGACAATAAGTCGATGAAGAAATATTCGGTTTTAGAAAAATCAAAGGAACCAGAGAAGATTATCTGATACTTAATATCTTATAATTGATCGATAAATATATAGAAGTCCAAATAAAGTATTTATATTTGCTTCATAGACTGCAGCTAAGTCTTTGACAGAGTCCAAAAGGAAAAATTAGTTGAATGTCTTCAAGAAATAGGGATAGGTATAAAAGACATCAGACTGACTAGAAATATATATTGGAAACATTCTGCATCAATAAGGTGTGCAAACAGCTACTCACTATACATATAAATAAAAGAGGGGTAAGACAAGGATGTATTTTTATCACCCAGCCTATTTAACATCTACACAGAGAATATTTTTAAACATAGAAGTAATGACAGAACACAAGATCAGTGGAAAAATAATAAAAAACATTTGATATGCAGACGACACTATTCTTTTAGCGGAAAGTAAACAGGAACTACGAAGAATAATAGATCATGTCGAAAACTCAAAGTAAACAATATGGACTACACATAAACATTTAAAAAAATGATAATCAGCAAAATCACAGAAGAACAGGTGCTAAATATACAAATACATGGAAATATACTACAAGTAGAACATTATCAATGTCTTGGACACATAATCACAAATGATGGCAGATGTTAAACAGAAGTTAAAAGGAGAATATGAATAGCTAAAAGTTCTGTCAATTACATGAGGAAAATATTAACATAATGGTTCCTAGGCTGATCAAGCCTAAAGAAATTGGTGCTATATCTTCAGGAAAGTAAAGGCAACGGACATGTGATCTCATTACTCATAGGTATACCGTATGTCCTATGACAAATATGAACCTAACAACTTATACTTTAATATGCATCTGTGGTGTGGAAAAGTGAAAAGATTGCTATCTCGGCACTGGGGATACCCCGGTAGCTTCTTCTTCTTCATCGTTCTTCAGTCAGATATCATATTACAACAACAAATAGCTTCCATGAATTGCGTTATTCGCTTCAGATCATCCATGAACCCCTCAGGTCTGGAAATAGTGCCGTTTCAGTAGGTCATATTCTGTCACTCTCTTCTTTGTAGAGTTACTCTGGCAACTATTCAGCTCATTCTGAGACGCCTAGTATCCCAGTCAACTGTTGGTTATGAGTTATCCAGATTTATTCAGAAAAGACATACTTTCTTCCCTCTCACCTGCTCTCATTTCTATCATTCTCTGACAACATTCTAATATTGTCTCTTTGAGAATCCACGTCGTCACTTATATTATTCACATATCTCTCCTAATTAAATAACCCTGTCTCTTCTCATTATTGCTCCATTCACTGCGTCGTTACTCCCAAGAGATCAGAACTTTCTCATACTCCTGTATGATTTTAGCAACAGTTCCACTAGAGACATGATCTGAATATTACCTTCAGCATTCTTCGACGTAGAAAGAAAGACATAATCCTAGCCACACTCTATCAAAGTCCTCTCCAGAGTAGAAGACTGTCCAGTACACGGCGCTGCATTACATAGTCACAATGAATAAAACAGTCATCTTGGACTGCCAAAACTCAAGGGAATTCCCCTTTATTAGATATGCTAGAGAAACATGCGTCTTGAGGATGAAATTAAAATCACATTACCAGGAGCTGGGGACAATAGAGGTTACCTGGATCAGGGGACAATAGATATTACCTTGAGCAAGGGACAATAGAGGTTACCTGGAGCAGGGGACAATAGAGGTTACCTGGAGCTAAGGAAAATAGATGTTACCTGGAGCATTGGACAATAGAGGCAAACTGGTACTCCCCACAGGTTTCATCATTATGAAGCGCCCCATAATGGTCAGCTCCTTGGCGAGGAGATGGGACTTTCAATCCAACCAGCAGGGGCAGAAAACTAAGAGTGCCGAGAGCTCCTACAATCGGGCAGGACCACAGTCTTGCCTAGAAAGTAAAGGTGATGAAGTCAGTGACATAGCGCCAGAACACGCATCGCAACAACCAGAAAGTCGTGCATTATCGCATGGCGAACGAAAGAAGAAATAAATATAATCATCATCAACTGATTTCCCTGGCGCAGTGGTTATCCGTTTTTCCATATGCTTATGAGGTCAGATATTAAACCTTTGTCTCGATGTTTTGTTTATAAGTACTGGGGTTGGAGATGGCTGTTCCAACTCAGATACAGGTTGTAATCCATGACATGAAATATTCAGAAACAACCAAGCTGTAATCCATGACATGACATGTTTAGACACATCTAAGCTGCAATCCATGACATAAATATTCAGAAACAACCAAGATGTAATCCATGACATGACATGTTTAGACACATCTAAGCTGTAATCCATGACATGACATATTCAGAAACATCCAAGATGTAATCCATGACATGACATATTCCGTTCTCCGGAGAATGTGTTTGAGAATGAACACATAAGAAGCAGAAGACGTAAATGATGTTTTATGTTATATCTCTGGAGACGATAGGATGGAAATACAGAATCACGTTTCATAAGTAGTTCTCTTGACAAACGGCATGCTGCTTTTCAAAGAGTGGTAGTGTAGCTATTGAGAAAACCTAGTATAATGAGTCAACCCTCTATGAACTCTTTGTTTTCCACGTACACGGCAAGTCAGGCTCTCATGAGAAATGATGCTATATTTGAAAGTTCTTCAAGAATCCCATACAGTGTTCTTTGGATGTTTGTCTTTATATGTCAGTGATCAGTCTAAGTCATTTAACGTAATGTTATCATCTATTATAAATTCGTGTGTTCTAGAATTAGTTCATACCTTGATACATTAGCATATAGTTGATGAATCCAGTTTCAGTCAATACATGCAGGTCGAGAAGTCACTAAAGATGGTTGGGTTTACTGCATGATGCTTCTTTCTAGTGAGTAGAAATTTAAATTGACACAAAAACGTTGGATTTATCGAGTAAAAAAAAAGCACATATAATGTAAACAATCTGAAAACGAAACTGTAGAGTACTCTTACCAGACAACATTACTTTTATAACGGAACCAGAAAGAGAAGAAGAACAATGTCTTTTATTGATGGTCTACTCCGTTCAGAGTTACCAAAGATCTGATTTACTTCCAGTATTACTTCAAACATAGACTTTGTGAGACATTATCGCGAACACATATTAGCAAATCTCTCTTGATAACATATTCTAATCTAAGCGAAGAATCAAATGGAATCTTACACCCTTGAGTGGACCTTTGTTGGGTCAGTGGAAGTCCACAGAAAAAAAGTTTTCAAATAGTACTTTAGTTCACGAACTAACACGAGTGATTGATCAAAGCCACGCGAATATGTGTTTTGAATGAAGCTTTCTCTGAAGTCCAGTTTCGACTCTTTATGAACTCTTCCTCGGACAGATCATCGATCACATATTGTATAACGCATTGTCGAACAAAGTAACCGAGGACACTCCATTTGTTCATTGGATTCAGTTAGCACGGTTGAGTCGCTATGTTAGCTTCAATTAACAGAATGTTCATGTTAAACAAACGTATGTAATATTAACTTGACTGTTATGAGTACAGGTTACCATCAGTACCCCAGACACGTGCTTAGGTGATGATTCTCATCTGTGATAATCTTCTGAGCAGACAATGTCTTTCAGTGCATTGATTATATCAGAACGATCCGTTGATATGCTATTCAATACTGTAGTCATGCTCGCCAGCTTATCAACTCACTCAGTACCATCAACACCCGCATTTTCGGGCATACATAAGTAGGTAATCTTTCTGATCACAGATTACGTCAATAACGTTTACCCACATAGGGTGGACAACTCCCGTTTCAAATATGCTGAGCATGTAGTTAATTAGTTTGCCTCTCTTTTAGAGAGGCGCACTCTTTCAACCAGTGGACATACTCCAATTAGGTTATATCAGAACCCACTACCATATGCTATTAGAGGTAACAAAGACCTCATATATTAATGCAAAAATGCGGAACATGTTCGCTGAGTCACTCAGTATATAGAAATATGATTAACACATAAACCATGTCAATTAATCACTCCTAAAATAATTGCTATCTAACAATCAAATTCTAGAAATAATGCGGTAAAACTATAAACTATTGAAAATGATAAATGGAACAACGAATCTGATAAGCTCTTTTTAAAATAAAATTAGCAGACATATAATTTGTCCAAATGAGAACAAAGATTTGCAACACAACATCGTATTGTGTTCTAGAAAACAGTTTGAATTTACAAAAATACTATTCGTCCAAATGAGAGAAAGATTGGCAAAATTGCATATCATATTGTGTTCTGAAACATGGACATGGGCTATCCATAAGTTACGTCAACAATTTTGGTCAATTTTTATGTTTCTCCCCCCCCCCTGACAACCCGTCAATAAACTGTCAATACATTCATGACTCTCTGACATCTTAAATATGTCAAAAACATGTTCAACCTTGTCCTAAATGTTCAACCTTGTCCTAAATGTTCAACCTTGTCCTAAATGTTCAGCATTTGTTCTAAATGTTCAGCATTTGTCCTAAATGTTTAGCATTTGTTCTAAATGTTCAGCATTTGTTCTAAATGTTCAACTTGTCCTAAATGTTCAACTTGTCCTAAATGTTCAGCATTTGTCCTAAATGTTCAGCATTTGTTCTAAATGTTCAGCATTTGTTCTAAATGTTCAACTTGTCCTTAATGTTCAACTTGTCCTAAATGTTCAGCATTTGTTCTAAATGTTTAGCATTTGTTCTAAATGTTCAGCATTTGTTCTAAATGTTCAACTTGTCCTAAATGTTCAACTTGTCCTAAATGTTCAGCATGTGTTCTAAATGTTCAGCATTTGTCCTAAATGTTCAGCATTTGTTCTAAATGTTCAACATTTGTCCTAAATGTTCAGCATTTGTTCTAAATGTTCAACTTGTCCTAAATGTTCAGCATTTGTTCTAAATGTTCAGCATTTGTTCTAAATGTTCACCATTTGTTCTAAATGTTCAGCATTTGTTCTAAATGTTCAGCATTTGTTCTAAATGTTCACCATTTGTTCTAAAGTTTCAGCATTGTTCTAAATATTCAGCATTTGTTCTAAATGTTCAGCATTGTCCTAAATGTTCAGCATTTGTCCTAAATGTTCAGAATTTGTCCTAAATGTTCAACATTTGTCCTAAATGTTCAGCATTTGTCGTAAATATTCATAAGTTGTCCTAAATGTTCAGCATGTGTCCTAAATGTTCAGCATATGTCCTAAATGTTCAGCATTTGTCCTAAATGTTCAGAATTTGTCCTTAATGTTCAACATTTGTCCTAAATGTTCAGCATTTGTTCTAAATGTTCAGCGTGTACCATCGTCCTAAACCAAATTTATTTAAAAATAAAATTAAGAAACTTTACAAAAAATCTGCATGATTTTTCAGATACTGGAAAAATGTTTCATCTTCATATAACTTCTGTGGTATATACAAACAGTTTTGTTGATAGAATGTGGTAGAATGTGAATATTGTTTATATTTGAAAGAGTGAAAAGATTGCTTGCAAGTGAACACTTGAGAACATTGTTCACAGAGAAAGAGCGAGAGCATTGTTTCCAAGTGTGAAGATTCTTTACAATTTGGAAGAATGACCAGATTATTTACTAGTGGAATAATGCCAAGATTGTTAATTAGTGAAAGATAATAATTTATTATATGAACAAACACGAATATAGCAAAAGAAAATATCGAATTCGGGAAGTAAAATAATAATAAGAAATTGAAAACAGTAACGGAATATGAATGCTAGATATAATCGTGGAACAAAAGGTGGAGAAAAAAAATTAACATAGACGAGAATGAAGATAGTTGAAGATTAAGCTCTAATTGAATGTTGCAAATGCTAAAATAAATTTAAAACTTATGAGTGCGATGGATTTAGCGAGAATTAGATGTAAAATGTATTCTGCAATAATAGATAATACGCCATTAACCAACACCGCGGTACTAACGGTTACATGCTCAATTGTAGGATAATGACTAAAGCGAGACCCTGGTCGCGTGAGGTGAATTACCGCGCGTGCGCAAAGAACAAGCACCTGCTCTTGGAGTTATGGAAACCAAATAAGACTGATGACGCCTTGTCCAGACTACAATAAAGGAGGACTGACGATGATTCGAGGGATGGTCACTTCGCCTGTTCACACGCCCAGTCTTTTTCTCCGACCGACAACCATCACATGTACTCACAGACAAAGAGTCTGATCGGATGTGAATTGTTTCCTTTGAAGATAGAATAGGGTTTTCCCGAAGCTGTCTGTAAATCACTTTCTATTCGTCTCAGACACGCGTGACCTGTTTGCGCCAGAGAGGAATAAGGCAGGTCAATTTGGAAGATCAAGAACTACGGGATGGATTGGATTCTCACTTACGTCCTGCTGTGCTAGAGAAAATTGTATCTAGGAAACAATGATCCAAGTATTCAACCTACGGGTGGTACAGCTTATTAATACAATTTTCAATTTTGCTCGTATGAAACTCACACTTCCAGTAATTCAGTGATTGCAAAGATTCATATAGCATCAGTTGCTTACACGAATATTTGCAGCATTCAATACGTGGTACAGGTATCTTGGTACAATTTACTCAGATCTTCGCTTGAAATCAACTAATGGTAAAGAAATAAATGGAAAAGAAAAGGTAAAGAAATGGAATTAAGGAATAGTAACATTGTCGTGCTGAAGTCGGATGTGTCGGACTGAAGGACGCAGATATCGTAGACAAGCTGCAAGCCGCGACACAGGGCATTCCGTTCTCGGGAATGAAGAAAAGACTGAAAAGGCTTAGAGGTTGACTTAATTGTACTTGTGTTATTCCATATAAACTCCGCCCCTCTCAACGAAACGAAACTACCACTCATAGCGCACGTAAATTAACAGCTTCAAGCAATATTCCCCAGGGATCCAGCAACACGCGGGCGAAAACGTTTTGAATCTGCATAGTGACCCCTTAGCCGACTGCTGCCGTAAAGTGCCTCGTTCAGGAATGCGGCCGTTTTACTGTGAGTGACATTACAAAACATCTAAAATCCATCCATGGCAGTGGCCGACCGTATTAGAGTAAATATTTATCTAGATTGCCATAAAGCACTATACCATTGACCAATGGGAGACCGAAAATAATCGACCATAGAAAGAGATTGAAATGTGTAAAGTTACATGTGTCAACTTGTTATTAGGGACGGAATAAATTGACCAACACCTACTTAAGTCACATCGAGGTGTTGATCCATTGAGGCAGGGCCGGTCCTAACAATTGAGGGGGCCCAATGCGAAACGGATTGCGCGGAACCCAGTCTGGGTAGGGAAGAGGATAATAAAATAAATTATAATATGAATTTATGGGCCAATGAAGTGCGGGGCCTAGTGCGGCCGCGTAGGTTGCAATGGCCTAAGACCGGCCCTGCATTGAGGTACATTAGAAATGACCAATGGCATTATTATTATTTACTCCTATGCGCCATCACAAATGCAAATGCCATTTTATTGCATGTCCTTTAGTTTAACTACTTCGAAGTCAATATTTTACTGCATTTATTATTAAGAGTTGGAGAAAGTTG
Organism: Meghimatium bilineatum; assembly: GCA_034231615.1. Classification (NCBI taxonomy): domain Eukaryota; kingdom Metazoa; phylum Mollusca; class Gastropoda; order Stylommatophora; family Philomycidae; genus Meghimatium; species Meghimatium bilineatum. Next base: position 30,163,701 of record CM067321.1, read on the forward strand.
AATGTCAGACTTGTGAAAATATGGACATAAAAATATTGTAAATTTAATTGTATAAAATATGAGATCTGGAATTTAATGCGATCACGTGCATTAGATTAGAGACTAGTATAAATGTTGAAACATATTATAGTCACGGGAATTCGGTCTACAGTCGGTCGGCAGCTGTCCAGAGAGACAGCGAGTAGAGAGCTGCCGAATTACCAAAGAAAATAGATTTGAAAAATCAGTAAACATCTCGAATTCGAAGTGCGAAGATTAGTTTAGAAACTTCGAAAATACTTCTCAATCTAAGTGTGTGGATTAGTTAAGAATAGTGTTTTCTGATGGTAATTCCAAAGTATAAAGGGTAAGAATAAATGGAAGTCGAATAAAGTACTAGTAAGAAGGAACTCAATTTCTTCTGAGAGTGAAACCTGTGGGTTACCAGCGTGGAGATTACAAGTACATACTCACCTGTCACAGAAAGTAGAAAACAAACAACCATTCTCCTTCAATATACCTATCACAGAGAAAATAGAAAATACATAAACTCTATCCTCTAACATGCCTTTCGCAGAGAAAGTAGAAAACAAATAAATCCTCATTTTTAACATAGATTTAACAGAGACAGTAAAAACAAATAGAACCTTGTCTCTAATATACCTTTCATACCATAGAGAATGATTTTTTTCACAAGTGATAGTTTGTCAGCCTATTCCCCAACTTCCTTAATGTCTTCTACAACATGCATAGAAAGAAGACCATATTCTTTGCACCCTGAAAAGTTCAATCCGCGGTTGTCACTCGGACAAGACAGATTTGAAGATCACAAAATCAACAATTAACTTGAACTTGAACTTTGAGGTTACTTGGATGGTTGCTGAAGCTCAGTGCTGACAATTTCGGGAATGTCCCGTATTCCACGGCGCTGTTTTTTAATAAAAAATGAAGATTATGATGTTACATGCAAAGAAGTGCCTAATGGTAACTTACCGCAAAGTTTCAATTACAAATTGCAGCACAGCAGAGATACATCTTGTCACCATTGTTATTTTTGTTGATGATAAATTGGATAATCAGATAAACTATAGAGGATAAGAAATCAAGGCATTTAATGGATCCTGTGAGCACATCTGCAAGATTTGAATATTGCCAACGATGGTGTACTTCTGATAAACAATAAAAATCAAATCCAAGAGAAACTAGTCAGCGTTCAGTGAGACTACGCAAAATTTGAAACAAAATATCACTAGTGACAAAACTAAAATGTTGAAATACCAATATGGATGTTCCTCATTCGCTAGTGAAGATGAGCATGCCATGAAAAACAATAATATGCTACAAATACTACATCATTCATGAGAGTCATATGAGAACATTTAATCATGTGATCGAAAAGTGGTGGGTTTTATTTACCTGTTTAGCTTTGTGTACAAATCAGGAGGAATGGAAAAATATGAAAATCTAGAATGGTCAACACCAGAACAGTTTTTGTGCTTTTAAGAGACCTTTTGGAGCGTTAAGTATATAAACCAGCACACAAAACTCAGGATATTTTCTACAAATGTGCAGACTGTTAATGTATGAACAATACCAGACTCATGATCTCTATTACAAATCTGAAAACACTCATATTGTAGGCACAGGAAACTTTGAAATTGACAACAAAATAGCTTCATAGATGACAAACAAATGTAAATAAATGCTCCAGAAATAAAATAAATTAGGACAAGATCAGAAATAATATGGAGACGAATAGATTAAGATCTGGTTGACACGAAGATTAATGTGAGAAATTGAATGGATATGGTACTTATGTGTGTTGCCGAACTCGAAAGGGAGCATAGAATGACATCATTGTTTACGTTCTATGCATGTAGTAAGAAGCGACTAAGAAAGTTATGGCGGTGGAGTTGGGTGTACAATCTCATATAGGATCAAAGTGGCACAGACGGCATGCTAAAATCGAACGTGTCAGGGCGAAAGGCGCAGATATTGCAGACAATCTGTAAACCATGATGTAGCGTATTTAGTTCTCTGGACTACATCCTGCTAATTTTCAAGAGTTTGAGAACAAACACAGAAGAAGAAGTAAAAGTCACAGCTAGATGATTAATGACATGAAACTCTCAGCTGAGGAAGAAACATGGTAGACCTGGGAACACACGGAGAAGAGAGACCAAGAAGAGAAACATGTGGAAGAGAGAGACCAATAAGAAACAGCTTGGGAAGAAAGAGCAAAAAAAGAAACTCATGGGCAAGAGAGATACCAAGAAGCAACACATGGGGAACAAAGATGCCAAGAAGCAACACATGGGGAAGAAAGAAGCCAAGAAGAAACACATGGGGAAGAGAGATACCAAGAAGAAATACATGGGGAAGAGAGATACCAAGAAGAAATACATGGGAAGAAAGATGCCAAGAAGAAATACATGGGAAGAGAGATACCAAGAAGAAATACATGAGGAAGAAAAATGCCAAGAAGAAATACATAGGGAAGAGAGATACCAAGAAGAAATACATGGGGAAGAAAGATGCCAAGAAGAAATACATAGGGAAGAGAGATACCAAGAAGAAATACATGGGGAACAAAGATACCAAGACGAAATACATGGGGAAGAAAGATGCCAAGAAGAAACACATTGTAATATCAATCAAGGTTCGAATGTTAACTATGTGTTTATGATCAGGGTCTACAGTTCAATCTATTAGAAGACTATCTACTTTGTAAGAACCCTCAAGGCTTCCAACATTCACTCTATGTGTGTTGTGAGGGGGCCCCTGCTCGATCTATTAGAAGACTGTATTTACATTGTAAGATCCCCCAAGGCTTCCAATGTTCACTATATGTGTGTTGTGAGGGGCCCTGCTCGATCTATTAGAAGACTGTATTTAAATTGTAAGATCAATCAAGGCTTCAAATGGTTACTCTATGTCTGTTGTCAGGGCCCACTGCATAAACTTTTCAGAAGACTGTCTATACATTGTAAGATCAATCAAAACTTTGAAGGTTTACTTTATATTTGTTGTCAGAGTCCCAAAGATCGGTCTGTTAGAAGACAGTATCTATATTGTGAGATCCTTCAAAGCTTCCAATTTGTACTCTATTTTTGCTGCCAGTGCCGTAGATAGGTCTTTAGTATGGGGAATTTTGTACCAAAGAAATAGGTCATTTCCCAATTTCAAGGATAGGCAAAGACAGATAGGCCGCCCCTCCAATGTTTGGACTGGACTAACTAGCTTTACTGTATGTCGACAGTGTCGCTGTATGTGGTGTTGCTGGTGGTGTCGGAGATATTGTCTGTCTTTTATGCATTCAAATCTCTTTCCATCTGCTACGTCCACATTCTCGGACACGATCCCCAAATGATTTGGCCAGAATCAGCTCGAGCTGCTGTATTTCTGTTTCCAGGGTGCACCGCGAGGAGGTACATATGGGATCTTGGTTATCTGCTAACCATGGGTCCGCCAAGAGCAATGCGTTCCCTTTGCACCCCTTTACTGTAAATAACCTTTACGCAAAAAATCATTAAAAGGGTGGGGTTGGGGGATTTACCTATATTTTTTTGAAAAGTTCCTAGTACTAAACGGCATGTTCTCATTTCGAATAGGTGGTGATTAAATACCCCTACATCTAAGTGCGTGTTTGTTCCCATAGTGCTGTAAATTATCACAGCGTGGTCCAGAATTGTGAATGCATTGCATCGTTATTTCCAGTTTGTAATATATGCTTCTTTTTTCCGCATTCATTCTCCTGCACTCATTCTCAAACTCCTGCAGTTTAGCAGGACGTTGTCTGGAAAACAGAATGAGTTGTATCATGGTTTACAGCTTTAGTTGCGATAACTGCGCCTTTCGGCGTGACACATCCGACTGCAGCATCATTTCTAAACATTTTTACAATTCATGGAATATGACAGCTAACTTCACCCCCACAACCTCCACGACATGCATGGCAGATTTCATGTAATAGCAGTGACACTAACCTTTGTTCTCCTACGAATCTCATCATTATGCAGCGGTTTCTACTATTTGTTCCCCTCGGTCCGGTTTCTGTTATCTGTTCCTCCTGGTCTGGTTTCTGCTATCGTTCCCCCTGTTCCTATATGCTAACATTAGCACGGACATTTGCTGGAATATTTTGACCTTCTGTGAAATAGTGTAGCCAAACTCACTTTGATTTTTTGTGAGAGAGTGTAACCAAACTCACTTTGACCGTTTGTGAGATAGTGTAGCCAAACTCACTTTTACCTTCTGTGAGATAGTGTACCCAAAAAAACTTTGCTCTTCTGTGAGATAGTGCTGCCAAACTGACTTTGACCTTATGTGAAATAGTGTAGCCAAATTCACTTTATTTTTTGTGAGAGAGTGTAGCCAAACTCACTTTGACCGCCTGTGAGATAGTGTAGCCAAAATCACCTTGATCTTCTCTGAGATAGTGTAGTCAAACTCACTTTGACCATTTGTGACATAGTGTAGCCAAATTCACTCTGACCTTCTCTGAGATAATGTAAAAAAACTCAACCTGACCATCTGTGAGATAGTGTAGCCAAACTCAATTTGAACCGATTAAGACCATGTTACTACATTGATCCCAAGCAACAGTTTTACAGTTTGTTGCTCCCCTTTCAAACCAGCAACACACAGCGGTTGCTTACACTGTATAAATCTACTTTCTAAATTTAACAATACAATGAAGAAAACCAAAATTAAGAAATTAAGTGTGGTCTACAGAAGTCGGATTATGCTGGTAGCAGAGGAGCTTGACACAAACTTCAGTTCTTGTAACTTCCCTCCTTTCTTTATCCTCCAGTGGTTCAGGTGGCAGAAGTGCTTTATCGGTAGGGGTCTCTTGTTAGGAACCCTTGAGCACAAGCAGCGAACACAGAAACCGCATACACCCACGCGTAAGAGATGTTTTCTGGGCGAAATGTATACGCGGTGTTTAAGTTTGATGTAATTGTCCTCTGTCTTAGCCTAACGGTGTACTCCCAAGATGATTTCAATGGAGTAGATGTACCGGGTTGTAATTATTTTTCCATGGCTCTTGCATGAAAGTTATATTCGCTAATCTATCCACTCATCGCACGTCACGCGGTAATGACTGATCTTAGAGGCAGCACAGAGGTAAAGATATATGGCGCAGCATGAAAACTTCTGAAAGCAGTCATGTGAGACAAGTTTTCTTCTGAAAATTCTTTCAATCGGTAGATCTTGCCACGTTCCGTTACTAGTTTGTGAAAGTATACACAAGAAAACTTCCAGTGAAATGAATTATTCATGCGGGTATTCATTTGAATTTAAACAAAACCCACATATTTTCAACCGCTTAGAAGTGTCTCGTGAGCAATAACATGATTGGAGGATTGCTGCGGTAGAAAGGTAAAATCCTGTGTTTTTCAGAGGATTTTGACAATCTGCCATAATTAAGTCAGTTTACATGTGTCAAGCAAAGATGATGATGACACAATTGGCCGTATCGAAAACAGATGAGCAGAAACCACTGATAAAAATGGTTGAATTCATCAAGAGTTTGCAAGAGTTACAAATGAAGGAGTTTTTGAGGTATCCCTGCTGCTGAAGTGGATGCAGGTCACATATATTGCTTTGTAACAATACAGATCTCGAAGGAAATGGGTCATCTCGTGTTTGTAATGGTCGTATTATGTGTGTATACAGGTTCATCTTGGAGCGTATGCACAGACGCACCATGCAGCTTGGCAAATATACTTTTAGAATCTTGACATGATTTGTTCAAGTAGTGAAGCAATTATTACAATTATTTGTCACTTGTAACTCCAGCAACATTTGTCTTGTCACACAGAAAGTTAATATGTACTGCCAGCAGAAAGAATTGCTTAGGAAGTGTGCAGCGCTCACTGGATTAATCTACTACTATTGCTTTCTGCGATGACTTTCTAGTATAGTTAATGATACAGATGTTCTTGGTGTTAACGATGATGACGATAAGGAAGATAATAATAATTATACTGATATAACTTCCAAGAGATTGCAAATTTAGCATGTTTGTTCCATTTGACGTTTTGAATTGTCATTCAGCTTCAGATTGTTGGGAATTTTTTATTAGAAAAGTAATTTAGAAACGTTTTTGCAAGTTGCAGATGACCATGTTTCTGCACGTGAGAGTAGAACGCAACATTAGAAGACTTTGCAGAGGCTTTCGCTAAATATACCATGCTGATTACGTCATTCCGGGTTAGAGTTCACCCGTCACTGGTAGTGTTCCTCATCATCATCATGAAGTGCTGTCTTCGCAACGAATATTGGCCGAAAAAAATCTCCAACATCCCTATCTCTTGCTTTAGTGCTGCACTCTGCTAGATTATAACCTGTTCATCTTGTGATGTTTCTCTCCCACATGTATCTCTGCCTACCTCTTCTTCTCCCTCGACTTTACGCTCAAGTAAGGTCGTCAACAACGTGTCATGTCTTTTAATTTTCAAAATTTTTAATGTCCAAATTACTTTATTTGTTTCATCCTTCTTCTTCTTCTGCGCTCAGCATCTGTGGTCATGCTATATTGTCAGGCCTGTCGTCAAGACGAAGTCCACTGTCTTCTCCGGGTCAGAGCGGCTGCCTCGTAGCTTTTGCCTCAAGTCTGTATCCTCTGGCCAGGTCTGCTGTCTCTGCTCTTTCTATGTTGGGCAGACCTAAAGTATGTGTTCCGGGGTCTGGGTTCCGGATCCACATGGACATTCATCTGTGTATGAGATCCTCAATAGGTAAACGTGACCCAGCAGTCTGCAGTGGCCTGTTCTAAGGCGAAATATTGTGTTTCATCCTTATTTCCTTTAATAGTTATATTTTCGTATGAAGTATTGCTAGAACCTCTTCGTGTGTTTTTTTCTTCTAATTCCATGAAGTTCTTCCTACTCTACAATATACGACTAATAAGCGAGACCAGTTTCTTCTCAACATGACTTAAGTTAGACTCCTCCAATGTGTATTCAATATATGACATGTTATACAGTGAAAACATATTGCGTGCAATAGTAGATATCCCAGGAATATCTGTGGGAGGACATAACATAAATAATTTGAGATATGCGGATGACACTGTTCTGATTGCAAAAAGTGAGGAAGACCTTCAAAATTTTATTAAAGTAGTAGTCACAGAAAGTAAAGAGAAAGGCCTCTTCCTAAATATCAAGAAAACAGAAGTAATGGTTTTTTCAAAGGAACAAAATAACACACCTTGCAAGATCACAGTGAATGATATAGTATTAAAACAGGTCCACCAATTCAAATATCTAGGTACAATGATTACAGCAGATGGAAGAAGTTCAATAGAAATAAGATGCAGAATAGGACAGGCAAAAACAACATTCAGTAAAATGAAAAATATACTGTGTAATATGACCTTGTCATTAGAGGTGAGAAAGAGAGTTCTGCATTGCTATATAACCCCTATACTAACATATGGGTGCCAGTCTTGGACAATAAACAAACTGGAAAGTGGGAGATTGGAGGCAACAGAGATGTGGTTCTACAGAAGAATGCTGAGAATATCATGTACTGCCATACAAACTAATGTGGAGGTGTTGAAAGAGTGAAATGCGAATAGGACCTTAATCAACAATATAAGAAAAATGGCAATCTTCTTTTTTGGCCACTTCATGAGACAGGCAGGTTTAGAGAACATAATCACAACAGTCAAGATTGAAGGCTCCAGAGACAGAGGGCGGCAACGTAAGAAAATATTAGACAGTTTGACAACCTGGCACGGCAACAAAACAACAACGACTTTGATACATAATACTGTGGACAGAGAGCTGTGGAGAGCCATGACCGCCTACGCCACCCGGCATGACAACTGATGATGATGATGACATGTTATCATTGACACAGAGTTAATTTTTAAAGAACTCAACAAATTGAAATTGATAATATTGCAGATAAAATATGTATCAAGTAACCTACGATTAATATGGTCAATAAACATCTATAATCAAAATCTCCAGGTTAAGGATAAATGGAGGATAAGAAGATGAAGTATTCAGAAATATTGAAATGTATACAAGGTTGAAGTGTAGAAAAGAAGGCAAAATCGTGTTATTCTTTTAATAATAATACAGCTATAGCTGAAAAATTAGAATTATTGTGTGCATTCAGAGCAATGACAGGCGTGTGCTGAAAGGGAACAGAACAATGACATGCGTGCGCTATAAGTGGACGGAACAATGACAAGCGTGTGCTGTAAGAGAATAGAACAATGACAAGCGTGTGATGTAAGGGAACAGAACAATGACAGGCGTGTGCTGTAAGGGAACAGAACAATGACAGGCGTGTGCTGTAAGGGAACAGAACAATGACAGGAGTGTGCTGTAAGGGAAAAGAACAATGAAAAGAGTGTGCTCTAATGGAACAGAATAATGACAAACGTGTGCTGTAAAGGAACATAACAGTGACAAGCGTGTGCTCTAAGGGAACATAATAATGACAAGCGTGTGCTGTAAGGGAACATACTAATGACAAGCGTGTGCTGTAAGGGAAAGCTATTTCATTGTACTACTATTCTGGTGACTATAAAGTATATCTACTTTATGAATCTACTTTCCAGAATATAGTCTACTTTATGAATCTACTTTCCAGAATATAGTCTACTTTATGAATATACTTTCCGGAATATAGTCTACTTTATGGACGCTCTGAACTCCATACGAGTTTGGTCCAGGTCACTGCTGCAGTCAAGGACATGTCTACACACTTTAAAAAGTCTCTTATCAATCGTCGTTTTGGGTAGCACTTTCTCCTTGCAACCAGCAACCGTGTCTTCCTTACCAGTTGTGTCTCTGCCTGTCTTCTTCTACTAGTTGTTATTTGTTATCCTTTTTATTGAGTTCTTCTTCCTCTCAAACTCATATAGATTAGTAGGATGTAGTCTGGAGAACAGAAAGTCTGTCACTGTTTACAGATTGACTGCGATATATGTGCCTTTGACCTGACACATCCAATATAAGCGCATGATTTTAGATCACCTTTACCCTTACTTGAATTGGACAACCGTCGTCATCCCAAAGCCTCCTTATTCGCCTTCTACGACATGCATATCATGTAACAGTGCCATCATTCTTTGCTCAGCCCTCCAGTCCCAACACCAAATTGACATTTTATTGAGCTTATCCGATGAAAGAAACGAGAAACCCGTTTATGAAAGTTCAAACAGTGTTTTGCTCATAGAATATTCACTTCTTTAGTGTCTCTGTAGAACTTGAGGGCCGAAACTTTGTGACTTTCGATATCTTTGCCTTGCAAATGTTCCCCTGATGTCACGGAACAAGTTAGTAGCACCGAGGTACATATAATAGCTACCAGAGTACTCTAGACTACTGGGTTCAGTTTTAATGGCAATTCAGAAAAATCTGCATGATACAGGTAGAGGAACCCATAAACGCAATAGCCGGTAAGATGAATGGCAACTCACAAGAAATAAACAAAATGCTAAACATGAACATAAAGAGAGTACTTGAAGTACCACAGAGCTCAAGAGACAGATACTTTTTTATAAAGAATTGCAACGGACTATGGCATTCCATGACAATGAAGGGACGTTTAGGAAGATAGTCACAGCGAAAATTCACTTGAAATATCAGGGTCGATGTAGCTTTTTCGAACTCACCCTCTTGACTCGTACTTTTCTACCATAACTGTGAAAGCAATCATTGACAACAATGAACAGCCATGCCGATTACAATAAACTCTCAGTTATCACTGCTAACAATAAACCCTTCATTGTTACCGTTAACAATAAACCCTGCTGAAATGCATCACCTTACTTTGGAACATCACTCTGTCGCCTTGACACTTTACTGTCTCATGTTCTTTGTGACCAAAGTGGAATCTTATTTTTTGTCATTTGTTGAGAGTGTCATCTTCAATATGTCGCCTGCTGTCCATCTCCGTCAGCCTTTCTTATGTCTGGTATCTGACTCCCTGGTCATCAAGTGTCCATTTGTTTATCTGTCTATAAGAACCACCGAGTGATGAAACGAATCTGAAAAAACACTTCTCTAGCGTCTAGATGGAAGCGACCTTCTGGTCCAACCTTTATAATGGGAAACAGCTTTTTTTCAGGTTATAAAGAACATTCAGAATGAGCCATTGTGTGGTCACGACAGTAGAAATAGTTGCACATTTTTATGGCTTTTCTAAATTTACGGGAAATCTAACGTTGCAAATATTCACTATTATCCTATTGTAAAATGCACCAGTGGTTGGGAAACCAGGAAAATTGCTCCCAAATTTGGTTTAAGTGCTGGGGGTAATAATATTTGAATATTTTTTTTCAATATTTTATTTTGCTAACACGTTTACATGTTTAATTATGTTCTAAGCGAGTGTTAATTTTATTGGGGGAAAAAAAGTAAAGAAAAAAAGATTGATCCCAAACCTGAGTGGTACCATGGATGAACTTAATCGAATTACACAGTTCATTGAATAAACAATAGATAGTTGAAGTTATTGGCGATTTAACCTGATATCTAATTGAAGAACTGAATCACATAGTTAATTGAAGCTGTTGGTACTGTAACCTGATCACTGACCGAAGATGTGAATCACACAGCTCATTCAAGTTATGGTATTGGCGATGTAACCTGATAATTGACTGACGTTGTGAATCACACAGCTCATTCAAGTTATTGTAGGGGTGATGTAACCTGATAATTGACTGACGTTGTGAATCACACAGCTCATTCAAGTTATTGTATTGGTGATGTAACCTGATAACTTACTGAAGAAGTGAATCACACAGTTCATTGAAACTATTGGCGCTGTAACATGATACTTGACTGAAGAAATCACACAGTTCATTGAAACTATTGGCGCTGTAACATGATACTTGACTGAAGAAATCACACAGTTCATTGAAACTAAACAATGAACTGTGAACTAAACAATGAACTGAAACACCAAACCATGATGAACAAGATTTCAAGGCGCCGGTTGTCACACCAAACAGACGATATGATGAGCCATAATTCTAGGCACTGGTTTTCACATCACACAGGCGAGATGATAAACACGATTTCATGCCGCCGGTTGTCACACCACACAGGTTTGATGATGAATCCGAATTCCAGGTGCCGGCTGCCACACCGAAAGGATGAGCTTATCAAGATAGAATAGCAAGGGAATTAGAGATTATTACTGTTTCTCCTTATGTCAGATGACAGTCTTACTTTCAGCTTTGGTGCTGAAGTCAGAAATACCAGGCCAAGAGGCTCACCAGCAACATGCACAGTTGACATGTCTACATAACAAAATGAATAATTATTGCGTAGACATGATTAGCAAAAAACATGATGAAGAAGAAGAAGACTCACATTGTAAGAATTTAACTTTTAGTATCATTGATTTTACTATTTTTATTATTTGCCCACTGTTTGATTTGTACATTCTTGATAAAGACCTAACGGTTAAAACGTTGAAAATGTCTTGTATACTGTTATTTGTATTTTGTCTTGATGACATCCAATAGTCCAATATTGATAGTCTCTTAGTCGTCAAGGAAGACTAAAAAATGTTTGTTATACCTAAGAACTATTATTATACAGTTTTACAGCAGTATTGCCTATTATTAACTTTCAGATTGGCGCTTTGTTTAGATTGAGACAATCTTTTGATGCGTATGTGCAATAAAGGTAACAACCAAAAACTGCTAAACGCAAATCTTGGTCCACGGCCTGTAGTATTCCTGCTAGATAAAAGATCATAGCTCTAAAAGATTCATTCCAGAAAATAACCAGACCTGCATATATTACTGACAGAACTAAGCAATCAGCGTACAGTACCTATGCAGTGGGTTCCATTGCAGTGTGAAATGCCTGCTATGCAAAGGGTTTCGCATTGCTCTCGGGCTGAACCAGGGTTAGCAGATAACCAACATCCTAAAAGTACCTCCTCATGGTGCGCCCTGGAAGCATAAATACAGCTGCTCTGCTGTCTTTCTGGGTAAGACTTTTAGGTTCGTGTCCGTGGATGTGGAGGCTGTAGATGGAAAGAGAATTACCTCCAAATACACAGTATCGCTAAGACCTCTACATTTAGAAGTACTGCCGACACACAGGGATACAAAGCACATGTGCATGTAGTCTAGGTCAGCCAAAAAATGCAGAAACATTATAGGGGTGGGCAATGTCAATAACCCGAAATGGGTAACTCTCGTGAATATATGGCGACCCTAAGAGTACACATTGAATCTGGAAAAGGCAACACGCGATAGAAGGCAGACTGTGTACGTGAAATGATATAGTGGCAGCGAAGTTTCAACTGTCTCACAAGAGATGGACTGGTGGAATTGATCCCGTGATCATGCTCGAGAACATACAGAAGACCACATGTGCCAAACACCATTAACCCCATTCAAAGTTGGAGTCATGACTCGGGTAATGGATACACCAAATTGAACATGCACTCATGGATATGAAAAAAAACCAAAAAACTTTCAATACAGGTTTCCATTGCATACAGGACAATCATTGAAAAAAATGTCCGGGAGCACATTGTAAAAAATATCTGTCCGAAGCAGTTTTGAGACGCATACTCAGGACGCTGTGGGCAACGTAGACGGGAGGAATGTGAACATGTGGTCAGGAACCTCAGACAGATGAGCCAGAATTTCCGAATAAATATACGCTGAGGAACATACACTGGTCCTGAGAAATAGTAGCGCAAAAAAACTCTACTTGTCTCTGCATCATTTATACATGGCAGTCAAGTTTATAGAAGAGACAACATCTCAGATAAAAGCACATTTATGGCGATCGAAAGAAGAGGTATATGGTAACTTTTCTAGAACTTGTGTAAATTTCAGATAATTTTGTGACTATATGATAGCTGGAGGTTGGTTGGTTGTTATCCCCAAGAATTGTGAGACATTTGCCCTTAAAGTTCATTAAGGGAATCAGTGATCACATCACGTAATTCATTCCAACTGTTTAATATTATGCAAAATTTCATACAGCTTTCGTTACTCGGAGATAAGAAAGTCGCAACTTCTGCTGGCACTGAGTCGCTCTGCGCGCAACATACTGAGAGCCACTCCACCCATCCCTTTCCCTCATGGCTGGAGCAGTGGTGGCACTCAGTGAGTAGCGCACATATCGTTCGATGCGGCGGTTTGTGTGTCTTTATTGAGATTTCATTTCGTTAAATAATGTATATTTTGTTTCGATAGATTGTGGCCACTGATTCTCGTAATAAATCCCTCTTACTCCCTATGTGCAGTGGGCTGGTTTCTCAAAGCTTTCTTCATAGCCAGGAGACTTCAGCTTTTGGCTTAGTGCAATTCCTATTGAATGACATATTCTCAGAGTGGTATATGTCACAAGAAGAGCTGATATCTTCTTTCTTCTTCTACGTTCGTTTTCAAACTCCTGCAGATTAGCAGGATGTAGTCCAGAGCGCGGAATGTGTTGTGTCATGGTTTACAGCATTGCTGCGATATCTGCGCCTTTCGACCTGACACATCCGACTTCAGCATGGCTTTTGGTCACTGACCCTATATGGAATGGGACAGCAAACTCCATCCCATAACCTCCTTAGTCGACTTTTACGACATGCGTGGAAGGTAAACAGTGTTGCTATTCTTTGCTCCCCTTTCGGATCCCGGCAACACGCGGGCGGAAGAGCTGATATGTTACTTGGGTCACCCTTTCTGTGTCTCTCCTCCGACGAGGCGCTTCGCAGGCAGAGAACTATTCCTCGTATAGGAAAATCGCCTATTACCACCCTTTGTGTTGCTAGGTCCCAGACCTAATTTCTTCGGTACGAACCATGTTGGGCAACGGCAACAGTCTAATTAGACTCATGGTTGATACACCTTCCTAGACGAAGTGCTGCTTTGCCAAACATGTCGGATGAGGGGTGGGGGGTGGGATTTTACCTGAAAATTTGTTTACGCGTTCGCCGTGTCCGTCTGTAATGGCCTTCCAATACATCACCAGACAGATTGTGTTTTGACTCTCCGTCATTGCGTGTATCACCCAAAGAATTAGATAGATTGCGCCTATTCCGAGCGAGGAGAGTCGCAGTCGGTAAACAAATCTCGTGTAAGAAAGGCACAAATCTGCTCTTTCCCTTGGGTACTCAACCCAATTCTTTCTGATATAGCAGTGTTGAGCAACGGCGTAAGTCTAATTAGACTAGGTTTGCGATATCCTGGAAGACAAGGACTTGCTTCCCGTCTATGTTGCCCACAGCATCCAGAGTCAGAGTCTCAATACAGCTTTGAACGGAAGATTTGAAGAATGTTCTTCTCGACATTTGTTTAATGATTTTCCTGTGCGCAATGGGAAACTGCATTCAAAGCCTTTTTCCTTACTCATGGGTGCATGTTCAAGTTGGCATACCCGATACCTGAATCATGATTTCACCTTTGAATGAGGTCAATTGTAGTGGGACATGTGGACTTCTGTGTGTTTTCTAGCGTGAACAGTAATTCCGCCAGTCAATCTCTTGCTGGAAAATTGAAGCCTCGTTGCCACTATATCATTTCACGTACACAACGCTGTACTGTAGCAGGTATTGCCTTTTCCAGATTCAATGTGTACTCTTAGGATCATCGTATCTTACAAAGATCTACCTATATCGGGACATTGACATTGGCTGCCCCTCCAATGTTTCTGCGTTTTTGGCTGACGGAGTCGAAATACACAGATGCTTTGTGTCACTGTGCGCCAACAGTGCTTTTGTTTGTGTTAGCGTGGGGGTCTCGGAGATTTTGTTCGTTTCTTTACAGACAATTTTCATTATATCAACAACCACCACATCCACGGACATGATCCTAAAGGTTTTGGCCAGGAAGAGAACATAAGTAGCTGTATTTATGTTTCCATGGTGCAACACGAGAAGGTACTTTTAGGAACCTGGTTATCTGCTAATCCTGGGTCTCGCGAGATCCATTCTGGACCACTTGCTATAATTAGGGGAGATATACACTATTGCATTAACATCAGTTTGGATGTATGGTATTCCGTAAAATACTTTGATGTGATTTTTCTTCGTCTTCTTCTTGTCGTTCGTAATCAAACTCCTGCAAATGTAGAATGTAACAGAATGTAGTCCGGATAACGTAACACTTTGTGTCATGATTTACAGCTTGGCTGCGACATCCGAGACTTTCGACGTGACACATCCGACTTCAGCATGGCTTCTGGATCACTTGACCCTCTAAGGGATGCGACTGCCGAATTATTCCCAAAACTGCCGTAGCTTCTTATTATAACGTGAATGTCAGTTAGCAATGCCACTATTCTTGCTCGTCTTTCTGATCCCGTTAGTACACGGTGGTTGGGGGGGGGGGTGGATTTATATCAATATCTAGAAATTTCGCGGATAAAATAGTTGACTTTCTTCTAACAGTACATTCATAAGTCGCCAGTTTTTATCATCTTTGAGTAATGATGTCACATTCAATTCCTCAATCGCTTCTTACGACTTACATGGTGAGTTATAGTGTTTCCATTCTGTTGTTCCTCTTTCAGACGCACTGTAACACACGAGCGCTTATTTTCAATGCCGATATAAAAGATGCGATCAATCGTTTGATGATAATTATCTCAAGCCGGCACCTACTGTTCTAGACCTACGCTTGATCTAGTTTATTGGCTCAACTAACGGTGCCAGAAACAGTGAACATTCCGCAATGTCTATCACTTTCAGAATATCCCTATTCAAAGAACAACTGCCAGCGTACTGCACAAAGAATCCCATTGATTTCCTGAACTCCCTGCACGTGCCATTTGTGTGAACGGGTCAGGACAATAATAATGCGAGTTTCACGCACTAACGAACAGACTAACGGACACGGTTTGTAAACTTTCTATCCCAAAGATCCCCAATTTTCTTGTTTGATTGTTAAGCTCTGGTGGCTTTTTTCAGATTAAGCAGAATGTAATAGTTGAGGAGTCATTTTTATCACGAAGCAGCCTTCATACGTCACTGATTTCTAAGAAAATAGAAAACAAGGACAACA
Organism: Meghimatium bilineatum; assembly: GCA_034231615.1. NCBI lineage: Eukaryota > Metazoa > Mollusca > Gastropoda > Stylommatophora > Philomycidae > Meghimatium > Meghimatium bilineatum. The sequence goes on from CM067321.1 coordinate 30,179,677, forward strand.
AAGCCTTTGATGATTTCTTGTAATAGATTACACTGTCGTGAGGAAAACAAAAGAAAAATCATTCTTTTTAAGTACTTCTACCTTTTCTTGTTGTGTGTTCGTTCTGGTAAAACTAGAATGCTGTCATAGAAATCCCTTCTTAAATTCTGACTTCGGAATTATAAGACACACTTGGAGGATCCAAGCTAGGATGGATCTTATTGCATACGGCCCCATCTGGAGCATTTTTATTCCTTCGACAGCTGATTCGTTGAGAACAGATTAAGCATTGAGGTTTTCGTTCACCGAAACCTGATTCTGTAGTCTCTTAAACAAATTACATGCTCCGGAGATCTCTCTACGTAATTTACAAAGTCAAGGATTATTTACGGAACTATAAGTTTCAAAAGGGATTATCATGAGACGAGGTTAATCCTATGATATAATGCACGAGACTACACAAGCAAAAACTGAATGTATATAATGAGTCCATGTGCTATTTGAACAATCCCAATGTTCCCTCTAAACGTGTTTCTATACTGGTCTCAATTTTTTCTGCTTGTTTTTAAATTATAATAATAAGTACTGGCCCCCTTTTCTTCTTTCCAGATAATAAACTTGTTATTATGCCATAAAGAACACTGGGTCACTGAGAAAAATCACCGTGTACTCATTTACATTGGTGGTGACACTGCGTCATATGAATTGTCAGTATTTAGTACTGGTCTGTGTGTCGTCAGTGCAGTAACTGTATTGACACAACATATAATCTACAATCCGTACACATCGAAGTCATAACACTCTATATAATCTACTATCGATGGTGATGATAAATTAATAATGCCTCGTGTATTGGAGGGGTCCGAAATAAAAGTAAAGAAGAGCAACAATATTTATCCTCCATGCATTTCGTAAGAGGTGACTAGAAAGGGTTTTGGCGGAATTGACTTTCCCATCCCAAATAGAGTCAAAGTTACCTAGAATCCATGATGAAGTTGGATGTGCCAGACTTAACATTGTGTTCCGTTCTCCGGACTACACCCTGCTAATCTGCAGGAGTTTGAGAACGAACACAGATGCAGAAGAAGGATGAATAATCAGTAAGAATTAATGTAATAAAGAACAGCGCAATATAATTATCCATTTGTCATGTGTATCAATACATTATGTCCTTAATCTAGTGTTAGTGCTGCCGTGTTGACTCATGCTGCGAGGCGAATAGGTGCAAGCTGAACAAACCTGGTTCAAATCTCTGAAAATGGACTGGATACTTCATTGCACTAGTAATAAAGTGCGTGGGTTTGTTTACAACCATCTTCCATATCTATAAAATAATAAGTAAAACTGCTGTAAAATAGTGTATTAATAGTACTTACGTAGAGCACACGTTTTTGTAGTGTTACGATTACCTACATACATCAGACTATGAAAATATAGATAAAATCATACAAATAACACAATACTAGACATTTTCAACGTTTCAACCATTAGGACTTCTTCAAGAATATACAAAACAGTGCACAAACAATAAAAACACTAAAACAATGAAGTTTATAATAATTGTTATAAGTACAACTGTTTTTACTGTTTTATTGTTTTTTCACTGTTGTATTATGTAAAAATTGTAAAAACAATGGCAGTTATAACAGTCGTTATAAGTACAGTTGTTTTTACTGTTTTATTGTTTTTTTTTTAAATGTCTGTTTTGTATATTCTTGAAGAAGACCTAATGGTTGACACGTTTACAATGTCTAGTATTGTGTTATTTGTATGATTTTATCTATATTTTCATAGTCTGATGTATGTAGGTAATCGTAACACTACAAAGCATATTGTTATATAAGCATATATGTTACAGCCATAGCATGAAGAGTGGATAGGTCAGACAAACGAGTGTTGATGATGAGTTGAGAAGGAGTGAGTAAGAGATGAGGTAATGCAGTGGAGCAAAATAAAAATGAAGTATCTCGGAGTACATGTTATTTATCTCGGAATACGTGGCGACCAGTCCTACAGTTTAGCTGTGGTATCTGCACCTTTCGTCCTGACTTCAGCATCGCTTCTGTATCACTTTGACCATATACGTAATTGGATAGTGAATTCCACCGCAAAACCTTCTTAGTCGCTTGTAACGACATACATGCAAAGTAAACAGTGTTGCTATTCTTTGCCTCCTTTAGCCCCCCCCCCCCACCAACACTGTGGCGAGTTTTGGGGGCATGACGATGAACCATCGAATTCTGTTACTTTGATGTTTTGATATGTCGAATTAGTGTCTGAACTTCTATACACTTGGATTCCTTGTTTAATCTAGAATGGAACACTTTATGGGGATGCCCCGTGCACTGTTGCTGATGTCTAACCAAGTGTCAGGTGTGGTGGCTGTCTATACATTAGGTCAACAATGAGAGCAGATAGAAAGAAGCCTGACATTTTTTTACAGTATTTGGCAAGGGAAAGGGGAATGACAAAAGTTGACGTCAACAATATTGTTTTAAAAAAAATACATCCATTACATTGTTTGAATTTCAAACATGTTTTTCTAAGAATGTGAAACTGAACATGTATTTTTTTGGGTACTTTTACCTGCAAAATATTGTTGTGGATGGGGAAATCAAATATTTTAGAGTAATTAAGAAAGTGTCCTTGTAGACAGTTATTTAAATAAAAGTGGGGATGGTTAAAAATTTGATGGCGTAATTTATTGACAGCTCTTATAAGTATGGGTTTTCAAGATGTGCTTTAATATATTAAAGACTCTACTGAACATGTGTGTCGTAACACCTGTGGGGGTCGAACGACCCTTTTACAGGAGACGCCTACGACATCGGAAAACATACTGTGAAGTAGCAACGAACATAATTTAATGGTTAACGGTTACTAAAACATAAGGAATTGTATTAAAGGGTAGAGGCATTAGGAAGGTTGAGAACCAATGTGTGTCAATGTCATGTGACGTATTCTGTCCAGAACGTTGTCTTCCTAATAAACTCTCTGAACCCCCTTCTGTCTTGGGCGATGCGGCTTGCATTTTTCAACGATGCTATTTTAATGTCGTCAGTCCATCGTCTTCTTGGTCTGCCCTTTCTCCTCTATCCAGTTACTCTTCCCTCCATTATTTGTGTTTCTAAACAGTTGTGTATCTTTATATGACTAGACAGGTGCAGTTTTCTTTTTGCTATTGTGTTTAGTAACCAACACCCTGGAATCTTCAATGTGTTTATAATATCAGAGTTTTTTGGGTTTTTTTCCCCATTACATTCTAAGTATCTTTCTGTAGCATTTCTTCTCAAAGGCGTTGATCTTCTTTGACGTTGTCTTACTTAGGGTCCATATTTCCCATCCGTATGTTGCAACCGGAAAAATAAAAGTTCGTAGCATTAGCAATTTCGTTTCTATTTTTATTTCCATATGATTCTCCAACTGTGTTAATTTACAATATGTCATTGTCAATCTTTTCCTTATTTCTGCCATGCAGTCTCCTGCACCGTTGATGCTTGCTCCTACGTATTCGAATTTATCCACACATTATATCAATATATGTCAATAGAACCAATGTATTATGAGTATTTTAAAATTAATCATAACGTGCGTCTAATTGTGAATTCAATGGCACACGGGAATTAAGAATTGAAACACGATGTCATACATTCATCTATTCTTCTTCTTTTGGCTGGATGCCTCCGTCTTCAGCACACATTCATCTATAAAACTAAAGGCAAACAAATATGTATCTCCATTATTTGCTAGTGTTATTAAGTTAGTCTCCTGTGTTCCTTCTCAAAATCCTGCAGGTTGTAGGCTGTAGACCAAGAAACCGAAATCGGTTTCTGCATGGCTTACTGCTTGGCGTTGATATCTGCTATATTGGTATGCTACGTCTTATGTCAGCATGCTTTCTCGGTCACTATAAATTATCGTGTATGATAGCCAGCTCGTATAACATTGTAGTTAGAAGTACCACGTTGGATTAAGACGTGTCAAATATGAAGTGAAACACGATACTTTAAAGTAAGACACATCACGTTAGAGTAAGACGTACCACTAAGGAGTTAGGTGTATCATGTTGGAATTAACACGCGCCATGTTGGAGTGAGATAAACCACGTTTGAGTGAGACGTATTTTAATGCTCTTTCGATTTTTCTCCAAGTTTATGATTGAATTGACACGTATATTTTCAGATTGTCAGATATTTTCAATTCACATCATCATCATCAAGTCCCGTCTCTGCAATGAACCTTCGTTGCGGAGACGACACTTGATGATGATGATGTGAATTGAAAATATCTGAATGGAAAAGAAATGACAAAAAGTGTCGTAACCCGGAAGTAATCTCATAGAGCAAGGGAAACAGGACTATTTAAAAATAAAGCGTGGGAATGTGAGAATATTAGAATGAAATTGGGAACCGTGGAATCAGTATTTTGTCTCCTTAATATCCCCAAACCCAGAATATGAAATTACGGTGTTAGGGAAGAGCAAGCAGCGAAATACGTGTCAATTTTTTGGCATTGTACCTAACGGAAGTGAGGTCAAGTTCTAGACTGGCACAATGAATGGTACCTAAGCACTCCAAAAGACTAGCCATTGTATGATATCCGGACCTGGTGTGAAAATAGTGAAATATAGTCAACACCACAGTTTTTCCACGCCCCCATCTTTTTTCCTGGCTAGCTTGCTCCCTTCTTCCTTTGTCTGTTGCCTATCCTTGTCTTCCACGGTGATATTTTTCTCCTATTAAGGTCACTCCGACCTGGTTATTCTACTAAAATGTAACACACTAAAATTACTTTAAGAAATATTGTCAGTTATCTACATCGCCCGTGTGTTGCCAGGGCCCGAAAGGGGAGCAAAGAAAAACAACACTGTTTGCCTTCCATGCATGTTGTAAGAGGCGACTAAGGAGGTTATGGGGTGGAGTTGGCTGTCCCATTCCATACAGGGTCAGTGACCCAAAGCCATGCTGAAGTCGGATGTGTCCGGCAGAAAGGCGCAGATATCGCAGCAATGCTGTAAACCATGACACAACGCATTCCGTTCTCCGGACTACATCCTGCTAATCTGCAGGAGTTTGAGAACGAACGCAGAAGAAGATGAAGAAGAAAGTTATCTACATCATGTACTAGACATAGGCCTATTACTAGCGCAGGATTTACGTATAAGCTACACAATCTATTGCTTAGGGCTCTAACTTTCATGAGCAATTGTCCTATATACTTACTTGAATATATTGCAGCATTATTTGTCCTAATGCCGCACGTCCAGAAAGCTTAGGACGTTATCAAGTCTAAACTCGGCGCTGCTTGTTACTGTCTAATTTCTTGAATGTCCACAAATTTATTTCCGGAAAGGTGATTTTCAATTTAAATTTAGACGGATTTTCGTAATATGAGATGTGTCGTTGTTTACAGCGTGTCACCGAATTCTATGTCTTTCAGCCTAATACATCCGAGTTCATCCTGTCCCCCTGGGTCACTCTGATCCTGTTTGAGATTAGACAATCAACATCGGTCTAAAAACTGTCTTCGTCTACATTTATGATATGAATGGCAGGTAACAGTATCTACATTCCTTGCTTTCCTGTCATGTAAGGTAACACAATGGCGAGCGCCACAGCAGAGGCTATCAAAGCAAATAAAGATATTTGAAGAGAGTTCATGTTTAAACATTTTGGTAGAAAATGGGGAGAAGAAGAAATACCAACATACTAGAAACAAGTATATCTTGTCAAACTATATAACCACCCGAGTGATGCCGGGGCCCGAAAAAGGAACAAAGGATAACGATCATTTTCCTGCCACGAATGTCATGAGAGAAGACTAAGGAGGTTTGAGGGATTGAGTTGGATGTCCTTTCCCATAGAAGGTTAATTTGCGTGTTGGCTCATGCTGAAGTCGGATGTATAGTGAAGCGGCCTAGAGGCGCAGCCATCTTAGCTAAGCTGTAAACAATGGCATAACTCATTCCGTTCTGTAATTTATATTCTGCTATTCTGTAGAATGTTCAGAATGAACGCTTAAGGAAAAGACGGAACTGCACAAGATGGACCATTTACAGGATTGATTAATTTATAGAGAATTTATGTTACTTCAAGTTACAGGCAACATATTACACATGATTGGTATGAATAATTTAAAGATGAACAGGTTACACAACGAAAAACTTGAAATAATCAGTACTAAATATGATTGTATAGATTGCAGAATAATGAGTTTGATGGGCCACGAAACCAAAATACTACAGAAGATAATGCGTGAAAGAATTAAAAACAAAGTAAACATCAAAGTCGGCCTAAATCAGTGTGGTTTTAGTTAAAAAAAAGAAACCAGAAAATCAATATATAGTATCAGACTTTTGACAGGAAAATATGTCCAAAAAAGTATCTACATTTGTTTCATTGACTACATGAAAAAATCTGACAGAGTCCAACATGAAAATTTAATTGAATGCATCACATAAATAGACTTAGAAGTGAAAGACATCAGACCGATTAAAAATATATATTGGGAACAGACTGCACCAATAAGATGTGAAAACAGCTACTCACCATACATATAATTGTCCGATCGTAATTTATTAAGTAGTTTGTGACGTCACTGCCGGTTCATTTTCTATTAGCGAAATGGCTGCCTTATCGAAAATCTTCGAATGATAAGAAAGCAACACATCTTCTGTCACCCTTGAGATACAGATATATAGAGTTTAAGAGGGGGGGGAGTGGGTGGGAGGAGTGCTATTGTTAGAATTAGATATAACCTTACACCTAACCCCCCTCCCCTTCCATCTAAATTCTAGGATCATCGCTTCTCCTCCGATGCGCAATCGTGGCATCAAATCGCGGCATAATAACAGTTTCTTTCTCAATGGCACGCAGTAACCCGGTGATAGTAAGCAATCCGACTATCAACTAGGTTAGAACATGGCACGCTGTAACTAAGACCGTTGTCAGTATTGAAGACCTTCCAACATAATTAATTAGGACACCTTCGCTATGTTTTTGATTAATTTTGGGCTTTTGGATGGTCACTATTTGTATAATTGGAGTTGCTTTCGCTATTTGTGGCATGCGATTCCAATGATGTAAATAGTGACCAATCGAAATCCCAACAATAATTTTAAAAAACGTAACGAATGTGGTCCTAATTAATTTTGTTGAAAGGTCTTTATTTGAGATGGCTGTAACTTGGTAGACAAGCTGACTATCAATTAGGTCTCCATAATGTTAACTATCATAATCAGCAAAAACGCAGAAGAACAGATGCTAAACATTAAAAAAATACGTGGAGAGAAACTACAACAAGTAGAGAACAGTATCAATCATTTGATTATATAATCACAAAAGATGGCAGATGTGAAACAGAAGTTAAAAGGAGAACGGGAAAACATAAGAGTATTTTCAATGACACGAGGAAAATATTAGCATATAAACAAATCACAAACAAGTCAAAAATGAGAACTATACAATACGACATCTATTCTACATTAATGTATGGATCTGAAATATAGATAAGAAACACACAACTATTATGGAAGACCGAATTGATGCCTGTGATATGAGGAAATCGCCTATATTTTTCCTTCGATTGAAAGGTGAACACAAATAGCACTTGTTTCACTTCCATACATGTTGTAATAGGCGATTAAGGATATTATTGTGTGTAAGTGGGTGTCCGATTCCAATTAGGGTCACAGTGGTACAGAAGCACTGCTGAAGTGCCGGACCTATGTGTCGGACCGAAGGCGCAAAAATCGCATTTAAGCTGTAAACCATACCGCAACGCAATTCGTTCTTCGGACTACACACTGCTAATGTGCAGTGTTCTAAAAATGTTTGATAGTTGTTGTTAGAGTATTGGTTAGGATTTGACAAAAGTCGTCTCAAATAATGTTGTTTTTATACACGAATTAAATTGTCTATTATATTTATTCTTCCCAAGTGGCTTGTTATACACGTTGCCGTTAAGCTTAGGGTGATTGGAGCGCGAATTGTGTTCCAAGGCCAGCTGTGTCGCATTGGCTGTGCTATGACCGTGTTTGTTCAAGATGTCCATGACGTTTTCTATCCATCTTTTTTCCTGATCTTCCTCTGGTTGTGTACCCTGATCTCATTTGATTATATACCTTTACGGGCAACTTGTCGTGAATTAAACTGTTTATGTTGAAAATGCAAGTACATTTAAGTGGGAAGCCAGAGGACAATTAAATAAATTTTTGAGACTAACTGGAATTGAACCAATCCGTTCAACGGCACCAAATCTCCTAGCAACTATTTAACACGCGTTCTTCCGTTAAAAAAAAGATGCGATTTCGTCAAGACATTCAAAGCGTGCACTGAAAGTCACCGGAACGGACCGATCAAGACAAGGACTATTACAACAACAACAAAGATCCCGTACTAGTATTTAAATATCCTAAGTAACAACAAACATATAACATAATATCCGTATTATAGTCCGTTCAGAATCGTTTGCCGAGATGTTAAATTATTTTTATCAAAAACGTATTGTTCATTTGGATTGATCATTTGAAGTTAGGTTTAGAATAATAATGTCGCTATAGAAATATTTTTTTATCAAAGAAATGTGATCCAGTATCAAAGATACCTTATTTAACCTATATTAAAAAAAAGTTAATCTAAATTATAAACAATCGCTGGATTATGTAGATGCTTACATCTCACAGCTGATTATTAAATATAAAGGCATGACCCTCACGGTAGAATGTGCACCGTTCTAAAAGTAGTTGTTTCCACTGTACATTTGTATAAAGCAATGTTACATATGGAAATTCCCGTTTAGCACCAAATATTATTTTTCCTGAACTTAGAATTATGTGAAATCAAAAACGGCTATTGACTCGATTTCAAGTCACAAGTCAGAGGCACGTCTCAATATTTACAGAATGTAGGCGGCACTAAGCATATTACCTTCTGCAAGTCTATGTGAGAATGAATCTGAAAGCGAAATATTTTACTGAGCATAACATTGCTATAAAGATTTATCAATACTTCTGCAGAGAGCGTAAAAAGGGACATCTTTATTGTTCTTTATCAAATCCTGAGAAGAGAACAATGCATATTTTAGGTTTGTGTAAACGTTCATTTGATCGAATAGTGGAAGCAAGCGGATATTTATTGCCAACAAATTCACGAAAGCAAGGAAGGAAAGAAAAGATAGACAGTTTCGATAAGGACCTAGTAAAAAGAGAAATATGTAGAATGTTTGATAAAAACGAAGAAGTGACACTTAGAAAGTTGAAGATTTGGCTGAAAACTAATAACGACATTGAAATATCAAAAACTTTATTATGGAAAACTGTAAGAAATGCAGGCTTCACCTTTAGAAAGTATGCTGGTGGAAAAAACATTATTTGTGAAAAGCCACATCTGGTAGCTCTTAGAAGCAAGTATTTACGTGAAGTGAAGGGAATGCGCGAGAATGGTTATGATATTGTGTATTTAGATGAAACTTGGATCAACGCTCATCATACAAATGAAAAGGAATGGCAGTTAGCAGATGGAAGTATTAAAAGATCAGTACCAAGTAGTAAAGGGCAACGTTTGATAGTTGCACATGCAGGTAGCAGACATAATGGGTTGTTGCAGAATGCTCATCTAATTTTCATTTCAAAATCCATTGACAATAGAGACTACCACTCCGAAATGAATGGGCACATATTCGAAGACTGGATCGAAAAAAGTATTCTTCCAATATTAGATAGACCTTCTTGTCTGATAATGGACAATGCTTCATACCATAACGTAGTGAACGTAGAAGATAGAATCCCAACATCATCAAGTACAAAAGATGCAATCAAAACGTGGCTCATAAAAGAACACATACCAGTTACCGACAGGTACTTGAAACCCGAATTGCTTAACCTTGTAAAACAGACACAACGAACAAAGATATTTAAAATAGACAAGTTAATTGAAGAACATGGTCATAGATGTTTGAGACTACCTCCATATCATGCACACTTAAATCCTATAGAGCTAATTTGGCAAAAGTTAAAGGACACGTAGCATCTACAAATACAACTTTCAAATTATGTGATATTGAGGCACTTACAAATCAGGCTCTATCAAATATACATAAAGACTACTGGGTGAAATGTGAGGATCATGTGTTACGCCAAGAAGAGGAATATTGGAAAAAGGAAGGTTTGTTGTTTGTTCAGCCGAAAACAGTAATCGACCTATTTGACTCGTCTGATTATGAATGATCATTACTCTGATTAAGTCTACACTAAAAAAAGTTTGATTTGCAAAATTTACAAGTTGATTTGTAAAACATTTCATTGCTCAATACCACCCAAGCAATTCAAAAAAATGTTATAAGCAAACCATCAACCATTACTTATAAAAATTAGCCCGCTTGATTCAATACAGAAGTTCAGATATCTTGGATCAACTATTACAGACAAAATTTCCTTACATGAAGAAATATATGTACTTATTTCAAAGGCAGCGACAACATTTGTGAAACTCACACCAAGAGCATGGAACAATATCAAATTGACTCTACGAACAAAAGATATATTTTAAATTTTTTTTACACCTGCCACCATGTAAAATTTTGTGGACACGCCTATGGGTCATCATTGCACTAGATTACTGTAAAATATTTTGTTTATGGTCGAAATCATATTTACATGGGCAAACATCAAAAGAATTCGCCGCTTTCAAATAACCGTTACAGCTATACATCAAGTAACACATATGTTTTCGCGACATGGACATTTTAACAACGTATGCCAAAATTCATGTGAAATCATCAAGAACTTTTTGAATTATAAATCATAACATCTCGGCAAACGATTCTGAACGGACTATAGTTATACAAGGGCCGATCGGTCTTATTGTAAAAAAAAGTTGTAGATATTTTCTTTATTACATACATATAATTTCTATATTGTATACAACTAAATTCGATAATTAATATTGTGCATTTCCATAATTTATATAGGAAATATTTATATTTTAAAAACTTATTTCTGTATTTATACAGCAAATTTTAATACATTATATAATGAATTTTTATATTTTATATACCGAATTTCTATATTTCATATAGTTAATTTATATTTTATATAGCGAATTTCTATTTTTTTGTATTGCTAATTTTTATAATTATATAAAAATTGCTTCTCTCCTGATTTTACTGTCTTTTATTGTGTTTTATGTAGTGCCTATTCTTCCTTTGTCCTGGTTCTCAAACTCTTGCCGATTTGCAAGATATGTTCAAGAGAACGGAATGCGTCGTGTTTTAGTTTACAATTTAGCTGCAATATTTGCACCTTTTGCCCTGATGCCCAATTTCAGCGTGGTAATCACTTTGACCTTATATGGATGGGAAACTCCACCCCAAAACCTCCTTAGCCACTTCTACAACGTGTATGGAAGATAAGCAGTGTTGTAATTCTTTATTCCCCTTTCGGGTTCCAACAACACACGAGCGTCTGCAGTGCTAGTTATGATGTTCTTTTGTCTATTTTAAATGGAGGAGGGTGGATCTCTTCCCATACATGGGCTCGTTAGAGTATTATTTCAAGGTAATATAATAGTAACATTATAGCGACATATTATTTCTGTTTATTAGTCCACTTCAGTCTGTGCTTGTTCCTTTCTTAAAAATTCATTGAAAGTCCGAACTGAATCAGAAGTCGGTAAAGTCACCATGACCCTTTGAAAATGTCTTCACACCCAAATCATTTCTACATCAGGACAGCTACAATTTATCCCCCGTCACTATTTCCATTTCTCAGTCTTCCTTCTTCCACTTTGCTAATCTTCAAGTATTGCGTCTTTTCAGGACGAATGAATTGAAACCCGAGGCAGGTGCACCCCTGAGGCGAAAACCCTGAGCTGCCCAACACTTATTCAGGGTCTTAAATGAACTCGCGCCGAAAGTGTCTTCAAGTGGGGGTCATTTTAATTTTACGTGCGTGTCAGGTCACAGTTCTGGGATGACCGTTGCTTGTCTCCAGAACTGTCCCAACTCCTTCCCTGCAATATGTTTGACACTATTACAGTGTTCATCATCAAGTGCCGTGTCTGCAAGGAAGGTTGGCTGCACCAGTTCTTCAACATCTCCTGTCTCTTGTTTTGGTGGTGCACTCTGCTAGACTGTAACCTGTCCATCTTGTGATGTTACTCTCCCACTTGTATCTCTGCCTGCCTCTTGCTCGCTTTCCTTTGACTTTACCCTCAAGTAAGGTCTTCAATAAGGTTATTGTCCACAAAATTTTTTCATTGCATGATCTTTATTTCTCCTATTAATTCTTTCTTCATTTTAAGTGTTTATAGATCCTCTTTGTTTATTTCCTTCTCTTTCCATGATATTCTGATCTTTATTTCTCTTATTAATTCTTTCTTCATTTTAAGTGTTTATAGATCCTCTTTGCTTATTTTCTTCTCTTTTCTTCTCGATCCAGATTTCACACGAATAAATTATGTCTTCTAGTTTGTTTAGTGTCCATGTTTCTGAGAAATACATTAATACAGAATAAATGTATCATTTTATAATTCTCATTTTTAACTTGTTTGTAATTTGTTTAGATGTTACTATTTTGCTCATGTCATTGAAGATACTTTTATCCATTCCTATTCTCCTTTTATTATTTTACTACCTATTACAATTACATTAAACACTTCTGAAAACCTAATATTATATTTGAGATGTAATATATTGAAAAAACACATTTGTTAGATGGGATGGTCAGTCAGAACACTACACCAGACAGGAAAGTTAGAAACTTAATTTTAGAGCTAGAACTACCAGTTTATTTGTTATGGTCTGAAAGGGGATTAAAGAATATCAACACGGATTACCTTCATAGCACGTCGTAGAGAATACTAATACGGTTTTGGGGTGGAGTTGGCTACCCCATTTCATATATGGTAAAAAAAGACATAGAACGACCGCTTTATTTGCTTAAAGACCGCCATGCAGCTCGTGCTTATGCTAGAAGGGGTGTCATGTAGAGTCATGTGTGTGATACTATTGACTCTATCGCAGCAGACAGTGTACAACGTTGTTCTATGACGAAGAACATGGTTATCCTTGACTTGTTGAATATACACGTATTTTTCACTATACATGTTTGTATATGTACCTATGTATGTGTGGATATATATATATATATATATATATATATATATATATATATATATATATAATATATATATATATATATATATATATATATATATATATATATGTGATGAAGTAATGTATTTTGCTATTCTTCTTCTTCTGCGTTCGTTCTCAAACACCTGCAGATTAGCAGGATGTAGTCCGGAGAACGGAATGCGATGTGTCATGGTTTACAGCATTGCTGCGATATCTGCACCTTTCGGCCTGACACATCCGACTTCAGCGTCGCTTTGGGTCACTGACCCTATATGGGATGGGATAGCCAACTCCATCCCATAACCCCCTTAGTCGCCTTTTACGACATGCATGGAAGGTAAACAGTGTTGCTATTATTTGCTCCCCTTTCGGGCCCTGGCAACACACGGGAGGTCTTTTGCTATGAGCAAGTATCTCTTGACAGTTCGTTGAATTTCTAACAATAAGATTCGCTGTCTCAAAGGCATGGCTCAGTTCAGACGTTTTGACACATGCTATATCCAAGAAGGGGATGTATTCCATATAACAGTATCCCAGGATAGAAACGTCATGTCGGGAACGTAGACTATTTCTGTGCCACCTATTTAATCATTCTTCTGTAAGATTTGTTGACACATCTGCAGTGGCATTCCTCGCTATCTAAGAGTATGTTACAAAAGGTCAAAAGTTCTATTCAGAGTACAGTTTTGCTGGGTTTCGTTCATTCGTAAACTAGACGGTTTATTGAGAGAAGATAAAAGTAAAAAATGGATACAAAACATACATTTAATCCATGAATGGGGGATGGGGGTGGGACAACAGGTCATGCTACATGAAACATGTCACTATAAAGGTAAATTTTGGAGTGATTTTTACTAGAAGAAAAGACTCGCTCTATATCCATGTAGAAGTATCATGTAATATGATGGTTTGTCTGGAAGGGCAATGTTAAGTCTCGCTATAAGGCCATATCATCTGCTAGAAATATCATGTTGGTTGGTTGGTTGGTTGCTGATCCAGCGGTCCATGGGTTCATGCCCTTTGACTTTGACCTAATGCCATTAGATGACATTATATTGCTGGGAAGTATGTGGATTTTCGGCCCACCCTGGACAGAGCCAGAGAATAACTATCACACCTCCAGGAAGGTAGGTTTTAACCTATGCACTGATCCTAGCCACTGTAGCCAAGATAGGGTTCACTGTGCTCATTCCCCGCCACCAATTGACTACTGGTTATGCCGAACTTCTCTATTGCTCCAGGCATGCAACCAAATGTTCAAGTCAAAAGGATTGTCACGTCCTGAGTCACTGTGCCTCTATGATGGGCTTCAGCCATAGGAAAAACAGAGAGGTCAGTTTCCTCTTCCTCAGTGCTGCACAGTACATCTCTGGCTCCCTCCCAACCATATGAATTGAATTTAATTGAAACATATATATTCAGGCAAACATGAAAACACATTTCAACAACAAAAGAAAATCATAACTGTATAGATGACATGCCATAAAGCTTCTATAAGAAGATAACCTCAATATAACGGCATGTCATCCATTAAGGTTTTCTATTGCTTGGATGGTATGTCTAGTGGCCATTGGTGAGACCCACAGACGCAACCACATGCGTAAATATCATGTAATATGATGGTTTGTCTGGTAGGGCACTGTTAAGTCTCGCTATATACCCCTACCATCTGCTAGAAATATCATGTAATATGATGGTTTGTCTGGAAGGGCACTGTTAAGTCTCGCTATATACCCATACCATCTGCTAGAAATATCATGTAATATGATGGTTTGTCTGGCATGGCAATGTTAAGTCATATATACGAATATCCTTAAAGCACATAACCAATAACCAATGCACGTTTTTGACACTGAATCATATCAGCTTTAATGTCCAAACCATGCACGTTTTGAATGCTTAGCTAGCTGAAGGTAGCTTACGTAAACAGAAACATTCGCAGTACCGAAACTAGGTAGAACCGACAAAGGTGCCCAACTAAGATGAAAGCACCAAAGGCAATATCTAGGGCGAAATAATCAAAATCAAGCTAGTTTATTTAAAGGGAGGTATTAGGAGGAGGGGGTCGAGCTTGCCTATGGTAGTAAAACATCTAGTCCCGGTGCTGTTTATTCGCCATCACGTGACTTTCACGGTTTACATTTTTCCAAAGAACTTCTACTGGAACTAAATCACGTGAACATCAATTAAAGTTCGAACATCTGTCTCGTTGCTTTCCGTCACAAACTCATTACAATATTAGCGTTACAAGTCACGTGCCTTCTTAGCATGAGCGCCGTACTAATGTGCGAAATAATATCCAAGATTCCTACACTGCTCATCCCTCTGCTCCCTCCGCACGTGTCTGAACAAATAGTTTTCTTTAACCTAGTGAAGAGAAATCACCAGAATAACAGAAATAACACGTGCCACTGCAGGTATAGAAGTTGCGGTAACACAGGACAATGTGAGTGTTAATGATAATAGACAAATTAAAATGTTGCAAATAGAAATAGCATGGCATACTACCAGACGTACTAACAAGGCTATTCTTGCGCTCGGCTGTTAGTGTGCCGTGTCGTCATCTGTATTGATAGGATTCGAAGCGGGAACAAAGAATAACGGCACTGACCCTCAGGCATGTGGCGATTAAGGATGTTTTCAAATGTACCATTTCATAGAGCATCAACATGGCCCAGAAGCTGTGCTGAAACCATTGTCTTTTTACCGATCGAGATTGAGAGCTTACTAGTGTTGCTTGTCATAATCTTGATTTTACTTTCGTGGACAAGCAATATAATATAGACAAATAATAAAGACACACTATATAAACATATAAGAAGATACACATCACATGATAATCACCTACAAATCACAACAAATCCAATTTCTCAGGATAATTCAGGAGCCCAGGATAATTTCACTATTAGTATTGCCAATATGTACTCGGTCAGCACGCAGAACAGCAAGTCGCCTACCTTGATTATCACTCACCGCACTTAACTCCGTAGCTTCAGACGATAATTCTCAGGAATAGGCGGATTCGAACCCGCAAGTTACTGAGCAGAACATGAACAGCTCAGCTACTACGCTAAGGAGATCTCCTCTTGTGAATCAAATTGTAGGGTCGGTATTTGAAACGTGAAATCACGCATAGTAAATCTAGTTAATTTTGGCGCAATCTTCATTTGATTTTACACTAGATCGGAATTAAGTTCGGAAATTTCTATTATGCTAAACTTGAATTGCACTTCAAGTGTCAGACGATGCTTCGCATGCTCAGTTGCGGACTATTCAAAAAATCAGACGGCAGGTTCTGTGGGAGGTTCAGTGAAGAGTCGCGTAAGATGCATCAGTATTCAGTAGCTGTCCAGCTTTCTTCCAAAGGCAGCGTCTGTTGCGTAAAAGGGAACAATTGACTAGTCCGTCACTGGTCAGGTGGAAAAAGAGTTGTGGTCAGTCAGATGGTCAGCAAGGTCAAAGGGTTAAGTCAGGGGTCGCAAGAGAAAGCCCCGGTGTTTTCAATTTTTCTGAAGGCGTTGGTTTGGGCGGGACAGCTGAAATCGGGTCCTTTGTAGTCTCTGAGAGCAATTAGGGTATTTTGAAAATAGGATCCGATTTTGATTCACGAAGAAAGTGTTGTCTCACAGCGAGACAAGGTCTGCAAGAGTTCGAAGATAATACAAGAGACGTTGAAAGAAGGCGTAGTGGTAGTGCGGATGGACGTAGGTACCAAAGCCTCTTCATCAAGTCCCGTCCCCAACTACGGACTAAGTCCATCTTGGATATATATGGACGTAGAACAATTTCGTATTTTGAGTGGACAAAGATAGAGATGTGATTTGAAAAAATGAACACTTGTCTTGGTATGTTTATCCATATGTGCTTTTATCTATCTGTCTGTCTGTCTGTCTATCTATCTTTCTGTCTGTCTGTCGGTCTCTCTGACTGCCTGCCTGTCTGCCTGTCTGTATCTTGTCTGTCTATTTGTCTGTCTATTTGTCTGTCTGTCTAATTGGTCTATACACCCGCCCGTATGTTGCCGTAATCTAAAGGGAACAAAGAGTAACAACATTGTTTACCTTCCATGCATGTCATCAGTGGCGACTATGGATGTTCTGGGATAGAGTTGACAGTCCTATATCATATAAGATTAAAATTATCCAGGAGTAATGCTGAAGTCGAATGTGTCAGGCCGAAAGTAGCAGATATCGCAGCTTAGCTGTAAGCCATGACAAGGAGTATCCTGTTCTCTTGACTACATACTGCTAAGTGGTAAGAGCTATAGAACAAAACAGTAAACCACTTTCTGTATACTGTATGTTCATCTGTTAATCTATATATGTATCATATTCTACTTCAGAAGTAGCAATGAGAGCAGCATTTTTTAGGGGACGTTGATTTTTTTAGGCCATACGTTCAGTAGTTTGCCATTGAATTCTGAACGACTGTAATACACATGTGCCTGTTGCGAGATTTGAACCCGGTACCTTGACTGCCACGGAATATGTTTATCTATGTGTTTTTTTAATATCTAACTTCTCTGTCTCTATCCATCTATCCATATAAATATACAAGGTTATATCTAATCTATCTAACATTTATGTTTATTTTCTATTTATCTACCTGTTTGTCTGTATATTTCTCTGTGTTTCTATCTATCTATTAATCATTCTATCTCGTGTATATCTCTACTTGTATTTTTTATATCTTTCTGCCCACTATTAAACTTTGAATTCAGAAATTAAAATTCCACCCCCTGTCACAGAAAACAAAAGTGACAAACTTGTCCTGTTCCCAGATTTGATTACCATCACCGCCGCACTCACCATCACCATTATCTTCATCACACAACTTTATCGTTAAAAGTACCCGGTCTTACAGCATCATGCCAACAGACATAAAATATAATAGATCAATTACAACCGATCACCTTCAATATTGATTTTATTATATATTGAGATTTTTTTTCGCGTTCGTTATCATATTGACTCTAGAACTGTCATATAACAGGACAGTCTCCATACTAAAATTCACTGTAGAATTCTCATGTAATGGGACAATCTCCATACTCGATTTTCAGCACGATGTAGTACATAGGAGGTTTCGTAAATGACATTATTTCCAACTGATCTTCAAGTACAAAGAAAAAAGCAGAAGGTAAAAAGACGCAGATGTTTAAGTTAGTTGTAATCAAGATTCTGCATATATACTACGGGAGCCGCGTTAGCGCAGTGGTTAGCGCACTGGCTTCGCATAATAGTGGTTCATTCCCCAGTTGAGTCGGAAATGTTTTCAGATGGCAACGGCTCCCGGGTCGACCCAGCCTTAAATGGGTACCGGATTAATCCGGGAAGTAAAGACTGCGAGGGAGAGGAGATGGCTACCGCCCTCATTTTCAGAGCTGTGAAATGTGAGATCGCTAACATCTCACACCCCTACGGCATTAATAAATGCTATGGGTTACTTTACTTTTACTATATACAACACAGACGGTCATTAGATTCTAGAGCAGAGGTGGGCAACCTTTGGGTCTGCTGGCCGAATATCGAATTGAGCTCTCTTTGTGGCCAAAAGTTTTTATTAGTTCTTTGGAGCTACAATTAGTAATTTGTTTTAGTATTGTTGTAACTGCGTATAGTACTTTTAAATTAGAATGCGTGCCAAAAATCGCCCGAATGACTGGATTTAACCCGCTTTTTGTATTTTTCCCACCATTTTTCTAGAGATCGGTGAGAGAACGCAAACGAATTACTCAAAAACTGGAGGCTGCAGTAATACTTTGTAACATGATCAACAAATGTAAGCTATCAGTAGGTTAAATATCAGTTATACGTTGACTAATTACACGGAATCGGCGTTTCGACAAAAATCTCACAGATTATTGAATGTGTTTGTCCATATCTTCATGAAATATCCTCAAGTATCTTCAAGTATTTGTTTGAAGCATCAATTTCGTGTATATGTTCAACGCAAAACCGAAATCGTATCAATTTTTGCGAATATTATACTAGGTTGCTGAAGTGATAATCCTAAATTACCTCTGACAAAACTAGCTCTGAACCATACATCGCGGCTGACTTCCATGCCGCATAAAAGAAATGGCTTGACCATCTCGCTACGGATATCAGCTAGACACAAACAAATGTTCTGAAAATGGAACACCATTTGTTTTCATTCTCTGGAACATGGCAATTTATATCAAGATCAATGCATTGACCCATGAATCATATATCAATGTTGAACATGATGGAAGAGCCGATCTCAGCATCTGTTGCAATAACTCGAATCTGATAACTGATACAGTATGATTTTTGTTCTCACAAAGAAGCAACACAAATATAACAAAGGGGAAATAATATCCATAAATGAGCTACAAAATGTCACAGGGGAAACAACTTACTAAAAAGTCAGCTTAATGTGCAGTTGTATTGTCTTACAACTTAGACCAGTGGTAGTTTGGGTGCTTGACTAATAATGGATGTCAATAAGCGGTCTAGCAGAAGACATGCAGCAACCGAGAATGATAAACGACCGGCGATTTTCCGGTGTTTTGCTGCTCCTTTCAAAAGAAGGTCTCCTACATTTCAATCATACAGAGGATGAATACGGGCCTGCATGATCCATCTTAGTAAAATTATTAGGGTGTACCCTGATTCTTGAGTTTCCCTTGCCCACTTTCCATTACTTCAATGTTCCAATCGTTCTTCCACTTCTTCTACGTTCGTTCTCACACTCATGTAGACTAGCAGCATGTAGTTCGGAGAACGGAATGCGTTGTGTCATATTTTACAGCTCGAATGCGATATTTGCGTCTTCCGGCCTGACACATCCAACTTCAGTATGACTTCTGAGTCACTTTAATCCTATATGAAATGGAACAACTAAGTTCACTGCTCCCATAAAGCCTCCTTAGTAGCCTCCTACGTCATACATGGTAGATAATTGTGTTGCTATTCTTTGTTCCCTTTTCAGTCGTCGGTAAGCCACGGTCGAAACCGATTCTATCTTACAGACTAATGCATATCATCATCAGATAGTATATCTTGAATATTACGTAGCAATCATCACAGCCATTCGAAATTTCTGTCTATCTTCAGTTATTCTTATTCAGTTACTGCTTCAGTTATTCTTATGTTGAGGTGTCTTTGATGTTTTTCAGGTGATCTTTTATGTCCATTTTATTCTTGGCTTGTCTCTTCTTTGTCACAATAGCATCATCCCCTCAATTACGGTTTTCTCTAGGCCGTCATGGCGTTTGATATGCATATCTAAATGCATGTTAGGAGCTATACTTTCTAAAGTGATAGGCCCAAACATGACAATATGTTCTACATAAAACAGTTTACAAAACCAACCGTGAGTTGCCGGGGCCATGGAGGGAGGCAAAGATCAGCATGTATGTCGTAAGAGGCGACTAAGGAGGTTAAGGGATGGAGTCTCATCCTATATAGGGCAGTTACCCAGAGCCATGCTGAAGTGGATGTGCCAGGCCGAAAGGGGCAGATTACAGTAATGCTGTAAACCATGACACAACGCATTCTGCTCTCCGTACTACATCCTGCTAATATGCAGGAATTTGAGAACGAACGCAGAAGAGGAAGAAGAAAACAATTAACAAAAAATACTCTGGATCCGCCGCTTGATCTCTCTTGTAGAAGGACAATGGTTCTACTAGATTTCCAGCAGAATGTAGCCCAGACAATGGAAATGCGTTACATTGTCATTTTATTTGCACCAAAGTCCTGACATAGCTGTTTTCGGCGCACAAAACATGAAGAGTAGACTCTTCCATGACACGATTTTAATAAAACAAATACAAGAGGAATCAAAGGGGAAAAACGCTGTTTCATAATGATATTCTCCAATTATTTATTCTGAAGTTTCTAAACTCCACATAGAACTACACTTGCAAACATCACAATTAGTACTTAGAATCAAAACGTATGTGCAAATAGAGATATTAAATAATTATGGTATATAGCGAGAAAAAAATATGGATTTATATAACACATACTTTGTTTACTTTATATTTATGTACTTTATTTAAATATTTGCAGCAGTTTCTAAGAGAAATATACAGCGATAGGTACTTTTTTAAATGAACACTATAAAGTATGACCGATACAAAAATTAGCGGAATTAGTAATGCTAATAGTCTGAACTGAATAAAGTATAACTAATAACACATCAAAAAATTATTATTACTAAAAAATGGAGGTAAAAAAGTGCAAGGTGTCTATAAAGTATATGTGCGCTCACTTACATTGCTGGTGATAACTAGGATTTTTAGTATTTTGGGAAGAATGGACGCAAAAAAAGGTATATTTTAAAATAACAACACTATTGTTCATGTTGATCGCTTAGTAGATAAAGGGCACTTACCACAACAAAGTTATTTCCAAAGCAGAAGTTAAAAATTGTGCACCAGAAAACTTCTGCAGGAATTGTATAACAACATATGTCGTATATTTACTATCGTATTTAATACAATGAATATTCAATATTTATTCCACAATACACACGCTGTGTTCAGTGGCACCATTCTTGATTTGGGAATATATAATTCTTTTGAAATTCAGTGCACAGCGACTTTGTAGACGCCCTGTATTAATATTCAAATATAAACGAAATAAAATATTACTAATTGTTAAAAATTAAATGGAATAAAGTGGTATAATTAAAATGAACGTAATAAGGTGATAATAACAAACAAATGGAAAAAAACGTTACTAATAAATAATAAACGGAGCAGTGTTACCAATACAAATTTGAACGAAATAAAGTGTTAATATAAAAAAATGAACCAAATAAAATATTATTAATTACAATAATTGAACGCTTCAAAGTGATGCTTCATTGACAGTTTGATTGGGGACGTTTTCCAGAACTTTTGAAAGCATCAGATCAATCCTCTTTAAAACACAATGTGACACAATGTGTAAAACAATGAAGTTTTTTACTAGTGGATTTTCCTTTAACTTGACGACAATTTTAAAGTCGTGTCGTTGATAAGAGGTTAATTTTCTGCTAGTAGTCAATTCATAGGTCTTCAGCAGACATTCGTTATTCGCAGTCGAAATCATGAAATGGGGGTAACAAACACTAAAAACTAATATCTGTAGTCCTTTCCTATTTACACATGGGGGGGGGGGGCAAATTATGGGATTCTTTTTCTTCTGCGTTCGTTCTCTCACGCCTACAGTCCAGCAGGGATAACGGGCTTTATAATGTCACAGTTTACAGAATATCTATTTCTATCTTTCTCACATTCGACTTCTTCGTGTCATCTGGGTCACTTTAACTATGTATGGGATGATACGACAAACTCCACCCCAAAACTACTTTAGTCGCCGCTTACGACATGCTCGGCGGATATCAGAGTCGCTATTCTTTGTTCCAGTTTCAGGACCGGAGAATAAAACATTTCAAAAGCATTAGCACATGATAATGTCTGGTGAAATGAGACCCATATGACAAGCATCTTAAGTGGAAAATAGTCCATTTCTTGTTGGTGCACGAAAAGGGAGCACGTAATAAATCAAGGCATAAAAGTTCCAGTGTCGGGTAACAACCCTAAACAGGAAATAGGTGGATGGGGTAACACACGGCAAATATCAACATGAACGAAAATAGGTATAAGTGTTACCAAACTAAGTCATAAAACAACCTAACAGCGAGACACGGTGACAGACGACGTTTCAAGTAAAAAACTTTATTCAGCACAAACAAGGGCCACAGTAAACCACTAACATAGAGATATACATGGTTGTGATAGAAGGGAGAGAAAAGGAGAGGACAATCGCGAATAGACGACGGAGGAAGCAAAGATAAGACAGCATAACAGGGGAGAGGAAGGAATGTAAGGAGGAGAACGTGTACAGAAGTGATAATAGATAAGTTATAATGCAAATAAATTAAAATTAATCTAAATTTGAAATGTTCATCTCGAAAATGGTCGGCGAGAGAGAAAGGACGTATGGAACCAGGGGGGCAGATTATATATGGACACAGGCCGGTATACAACCGTGAGAATACGTGGTGGCAAGATAAAATATATCACCGGGCAGTACAGAGCAATCATCATCATCATCAAGCGCGGTCTCCGCAACGAAGGTTGGCTGCAACAAATCTCCAACAGTCCCTGTCTCTTCTTTTGGTGGTCCACTCTGCTAGACTGTAACCTGTCCATCTTGTGATGTTACTCTCCCACTTGTATCTCTGTCTACCTTTTGCTCGCTTTCCTTTGACTTTGACCTCAAGTAGGGTCTTCAACAAGGTGTCATGTCTTTTAATGTGACCAAATTATTTGATTTGCCTGATCATTATTTCTATTAATAATTCTTTCTTCATATTAAGCATTTTTAGCACCTCTTTATTTGTTTTCTTCTCTTTCCATGATGTTCTTCCTAATCTCTTATATACCCACATCTCAAAGGCATCAGTACAGGGCAATACAATCGGACAAAGGCATAGTAAATAAGGAAAGGGAGAAAAGAGGCGCGTGGCAAACAAGAAAAAATGCAAAAGGCAGGGGCGTAGAAGCTGAAATGGTGGGGGTGGTTATCGTACTACACGCCTCAGGCGGATGTGTGGAGCAATTGGTTGAAATAAAAGGGCAATACAGTGCATTTTCAGTTTTCTGTACCACATTCTGATATAAATATTGTAAGACCATTATCCTTATATAGGAGAGATCCGACGGGAGTTAGAGAACAAAGGCAAACAAAAACTCGTATTATGAATATATTTACTGTAGACCGTACGTTTTCTAATAGATCTTGATTCAAGGTACAGTAATTAAATAATCATATAGTTCTCAGAAATCGCATGTGACCTTGACATCTAAGCGATGTCTGTTCTAAAACACATGTTTCGTTAATGGGGTTGAAGGTCTTATCTTTGGAGATCTCTTATGCAGCGTGAAATATCTACTTAGCGAAACTGTTTGCACGCCATCGGTTCTCCAGGTCTTAATTAA
The DNA here is from genome assembly GCA_034231615.1 of Meghimatium bilineatum. Lineage (NCBI taxonomy): Eukaryota > Metazoa > Mollusca > Gastropoda > Stylommatophora > Philomycidae > Meghimatium > Meghimatium bilineatum. The sequence goes on from CM067321.1 coordinate 30,203,750, forward strand.
CTGTTGCAAGTATTATCTGTCGCCTGACACGAGACTAACAATAGAATAAGAAAATCTGTGGAAGTCCGCACCAAGTTATATTTCTCTGTACCTGAAAACACGTGCAGCCTGAGCGACGACGACAACATCTTGCAGACTGAATTCAAACATTCTCCTGGAGAGATATAGAGAATACCTGTCTCAGGCACATGTGTCAAACTGAGTGTTGTGACATGCCTTTAACATACTGCAACCTCGTTGCGTGTTGACTGCCCTAGGATATTGTTCCCTCCCAGCATGAAAGCAGGGAGTATAAATACTGCATTGGCAACTGCCTTGCAGGAAGCGCTGTCGGAAACATTCATTTAGATTGAATCAGGAACTGTAACACGAGTTGGTGGCTGCGTCAGTTCTGGTGTTGGTATAACATCGAGTTCAAATAGTTCGGTGGCAGTGTGTAGAATTTACCAACCTCTCGTGTTGTCGGGGCCCGAAAGTTCGCAAATAACAGTGACTATGTTTTCTGTCATGTATGTCGTAAAAGACGACTACGGGGATTTGGAGGAGGGAGTAGAGTTGGTTATCCCATCCCATAGAGGATTAAAGTGAACCAAAAGTCTTGCTGAAGTCGGACGTGCCAGGTCGAAAGACGCAGTTATCAGCCAAGCAATGACAACGAATTCCATTCTCGGGAGTCTTAGAACAAACAAAGTAGAATTTACTAACTAGTGAAGTTTTTAATACCATCTTATATTGTTCTAAAACTCCCACTGATTAGCAGGATGTAGTTTGAAGAAAGGAATGAGTATTACTATGAGATATTAATGAGTATCCACATGTATAGGATGAGGTGGTAGTCTGGTTGAAAGTGAACTTGCCTACTATCGCCAGATTACAGCGTGTCAGTTCCGAAACCACGCCAGGACAAAAAAAGTCTGGGTTGTGATTTCTCGCTTGAGACGACCACTCTTCCAGTCAACTCAACTGTAAATGAGCCCCTGACACATGAGTTAGAGGAGATAAAGACAGCAAGGAAAGGAACTAACCACCTCACCTAATAGTTGCTGCGGCGTAGTACATGAAGAGTTATCGTTATCCCCCACGGCAGGTTACTGCCATGGGACCTACCTTTACTTTTTAGGAGAGCGAAGTAGTGTTATTCTTTGCTCCACTTTCTCGTCCATGTAAGCGGTTCAATACCGAATACAGTCTATAACTTCACAGCAAAGTCTAGCGAAGAATTGCAACTTCTTCTTCTAATGAATAACCTAAAGAGAATAATACAGTTCATTGAAGCTATTGGCGCTGCAACCTGATAACTGATTAAAGAAGTGAATCACACAGTTTATTGAAGCTATTGGCGCTGCAACCTGATAACTGATTAAAGAAGTGACTCACAGTTTATTGAATCTATTGGCGCTGTAACCTGATAACTGATTAAAGAAGTGAATCACACAGTTTATTGAAGCTATTGGCGCTGTAACCTGATAACTGATTAAAGAAGTGAATCACACAGTTTATTGAAGCTATTGGCGCTGCAACCTGATAACTGATGAAAGAAGTGAATCACACAGTTATTTGAAGCTATTGGCGCTGTAACCTGATAACTGATTAAAGAAGTGAATCACACAGTTTATTGAAGCTATTGGCGCTGTAACCTGATAACTGATTAAAGAAGTGAATCACACAGTTTATTGAAGCTATTGGCGCTGTAACCTGATAACTGCTTAAAGAAGTGAATCACACAGTTTATTGAAGCTTTTGGCGCTGCAACCTGATAACTGATTAAAGAAGTGAATCTCACAGTTCATTGAAGCTATTGGCGCTGCAACCTGATAACTGATTAAAGAAGTGAATCACAGTTTATTGAAGCAATTGGCGCTGCAACCTGATAACTGATTGTAGAAGTGAATCACACAGTTTATTGAAGCTATTGGCGCTGTAACCTGATAACTCCCCTAAGTGCCAAGAAAAAGAGTGTTCTTCTGTGTTAATTCTCAAACTTGTACAGGTTAGTAGAATGTAATCCAGAAAACGGAATGTGTTGTATCATGGTTTACAGCTTAGCTGCGCTATGTGCGACTTTCATCCTAACACATCCGTAATATTGGTACATATCGTATGTTCGATGAACACAATTGTACTGTGCAGGTGTGATATCGATGAGGGTTTATGCTAGGCGAAAGAAGTCTCCCGTTTCTTGCCAGGGTCCAAGAGGAGAGCTAAGAATAGTTGCATTGTTATCCGCTACGAATGTCGTAGAAGGAATCTAAGAAGATTTTGGAATGGAATTGTTTGTCATATTCTATCTATCCATCCATCTATCCATCATCCAACCATCCATCCATCCGCACGTTCGTCTGTCCGTCTGTTTGTCTATGTTACTTCAGCGCCGTAACATGGCACATAGGACAGAGTCAATAACTTTCTAGTGTCACGTTGTGATGCTATTCTGTGTAATTCCTGCATGTTTTTTAGATATTCATTCCCTCTTTGATGGTTGCTCTGCAAAGAATTTCTCTTGGTCGTCCTCTTTTTCTTTTGCCATATATATAGTCAAAATAAACCAGAAACCATGAAAAACTTGGCATGCCAAGAAGCGCAAATATCGCAACTCAGCTGTAAACTATGGCACAGCGTATTCCATTCTCCTGAGAACATCCTATTAGTCAGCAGGAGTTTGAGAACGAACGTAGAAATAGGAGAAAATGAAAGAGATTGAGCACCAAATAGATCGGTGAGGTGTGCGTAAAATAGCCACCACTTTATTTCGCTCTCCAATTTTCTATAGATAATAATAATAGACATAAATCAAAATTCACTCATGTGTTTCCGCAGCTCCAAAGTGGAGCAAAGAATAGTGAGACTGTTTACATACAAATGCATGTCATAAAAAGTGACATAGGAGACTTGTCAGTAATGTTGGATGGCCTATTCCATATAGGATAAAAGTGAGTGATTCAGCATCAGTACTGAAATAGGTTGTAGCATACCGAACGGCACAGATATCGCAATGAAGCTGTAAACCACGACACAACGCAATCCGTTCTTCAGACTACATCCTGTTTGTGTGCTACCGGGTCCGAAAGAGTAGCAGCACTGTTTCCTGCCATGCACATTAATAGAGTGCACTGAGAAGTTTTGTTGGATTGAGTCTTTGTTCCCCCATATGCTGTCAAATGTTCCCCCATGGAGCCGCGTTAGCGCAGTGGTTAGCGCACTGGCTTCGCATATGAGTGGTCCTGGGTTCATTCCCCAGCTGAGGCGGAAATGTTTTCAGATCGCAACGGCTCCCAGGTCGACCCAGCCTTAAATGGGTACCGGATTAATCCGGGAAGTAAAGACTGCGAGGGAGAGGAGATGGCTACCGCCCTCATTTGCAGAGCCTGTGAAATGTGAGATCGCTAACATCTCACACCCCAACGGCATTAATAAATGCTATGGGTTACTTTACTTTTTTTTATGCTGTCAAAGTGATCCATATTTCATTCTGAGGCCGGATGTCATGCCGAAAGCGCAGATATTGCAACTGGTTGGTTGGTTGGTTGCTGATCCGGCGGTCCATGGGCTCATGCCCTTTCACTTAATATTGCAGCTGAAGTGTAAACCATGATACAACAGTTTCATTCCTTGGACGGCATTACCTGTAGAAATTTGAAGATAACACAGACGAAGAATACGAAGAATATTATATACTGCTAGTATACAGGAGTTCGAGAGCGAACGTAGATGATCCCTGTGTTGCCGCGCCCGACTGTCAAAAATAGAACAACACTGTTTATATCTTTCATGTATGTAGTAAGAACTGACTAAGTAGTTTATGTGGTGAAGTTTCCTGTCCCTTCCCATATATAATCATAGTGATCAAGAAGTCATAATCATCGGATGTGTCAGACCTAAAGGCACACATAGTGCAGTAAAACTAAACTATAATACAATGCATATTCTGTTCCCCGACTTCATCTTGCTAGCGCTGCAGTTGTTTGCGACACACTGGACAAGAAGATATTATATATCTGCGATTAATAATGAGCCATTGTTTAAATTGTAGACTCCACTAATACTTCTTCTTCTTCTGCGTTCGTTCTCAAATGCCTGCAGATTAGCAGGATGTAGTCCGGAGTTCGGACTGCGATGTGTCATGGTTTACAGCATTGCTGCGATATCTGCGCCATTCGTCCTGACTCATCCGACTTCAGTATGGCTTTGCGTCACTGACCCATAACCTCCTTAGTCGCCTTGTACGACATGCGTGGAATGTAGACAGTGTTGCTATTCTTTGCTTCCCTTTCGGCCCCCGGCAACACACTGCGGACTCATACTTCAAATTTCAAAGTACAACGTGGAGTATTCACATTTAAACCACCAGCAAATTTAATTGAGTTATGTTTCCGACCCCAAAATCAGCTTTTCCAGATACCGCTGATTTATTAGTGCATTTGTGAAGAACGTAATTAAAAATGAGGTACCAGATAATATCCATAGCTTTTGCCCTCTGACGTTTGGACTGTTGATCTCCATAATACATCGGCTATAACAATCTGATTCTTAGAAATGGAGAGCTCTACTTGTTTCGCAATCATCAAACAAAACCAACACTAGATCGCATTAAGGAGCTATTGTAATGTTTCAGTGCTCTCAAATCAAACTTTTATGGCTTCGCTAGAAGGAACAACTTGGTCAGAAAAAAAAGGAGTACATCGTTTGTATAACTAGATTTGGTTCTTTGTATCTAGTAAAAGCGGTTTTCAAACTTCTTTGATATTTGGCCCCTATTTTTGGTTAAGTTACCGTTCGTGCCAATCCTCCCCCCTTGAACAGCTAAATTTCATCGTTAATTTTTCGTTGCAAGTTACCAATCTTTATAGGTTTCATAGCTATACATTATTTTTGTTGATCTTTTAAATAGTTACCGTCCTGTTGCACACGCTTACCCCGAACTAGGATTTCCTTCTTCAATTTCAAAAATTATCTAGGTGGCTGTTCTCCAAGTCACTGTGGTTTCTAGTGGGCCATGCGACCCGTGATGATAACCACTGAACAATGAAGAACAAATACAAGTCTAGGCAATGAAAATTGATAAGGTAGTTAAATATGCATTTAAACGGACCAATGTTTACACTTGAAATTGGTGATAAGACCATATGCAGAAAAACACAGAATGCTTTGATCAAGTACTTATCCGTAAATTGTGGTTTGATCTCCATTCAGATAGTTTGACTGAAGTATCAAGCGTTAAAGACAAAGCCAGCAGTGAAAATCTTTGTTTAGAAGACAATCTGCTCGCATGTTGTCTGGGCTCGAAAGGGATTCACAGAGTAGCAGCACTGTTACCTGATGTGCATGTCCTACGAGATTTGGGGATGTAGTTAGCTCTTCTATCCCATACAGTGGTGAAACTGACCAAGAATCCATGCTGAAGTTGTATGTGTCAGACCAAAAGGCGCAGACAACGCAATATAGCTGTACACCATGGCACAATGAGTTCAGTTACGCTGACTACATCCTATTAATCGTTATGTGTTTTAGAACAAACGCCCAAGAAGTAGTTCAATGCCCAAGGTCAAAATGTGGAATTTCGTGTTTTTCTGTGTATTTCCAGTGATTCTCAAAACTTCTTTATGTTGTGTATTCAATTTCGACATGTTGTGTCAAAGTTCTGCAGTAGCTCTCCAATTATCGACTGACTTAATCGAGGAATAAACGGAAGTTACGAATAGTATAGGGAAGGCTAAGAGTGATCTCAATAAGAGGAGGAAATAATATTATTTATACAAATAAAAACTGTCGAAGACCGGTGTATCTGGTCATTAGTGCAAATAAAACGGTGACACAACGCATTCCCATTCTCTGGACTACATCCTGCTGGAAATCTAGTAGGAACATTATTCTGCTACAAAAGAGAATCAGCGGGAGTTTGAGAATGTACGCTGAAGAAGAATACGTATTACAAACTTAAAATAGGAATGATACAATACTGCATCTACTCTATATATATATATATATATATATATATATATATATATATATATATATATATATATATATATATATATATATATATATATTACCGTATGGCTGCGAAACATGGATAAACAAACAATTAGAAGAAAGAGTTGATAAGTTTTAGATGTGTATATGAGAAGAATCGTGAGAACTTCTTGAAAAGAGGCGAAAACGAACAAAGAGTTTCTGACAATACTTGCTATGAAAAAAGGACTATACAAATTAAATACATCGAGTATTGTGGACATGTTACAAGACATGGCATATTGTTGAAGACGTTACTTGAGGGTAGTGTCGGGAGAAGGGGGGAGTCGAGCAAGAGGTAGGAAGAGATTAAACATACAAGTGTGAGTGAAATATCACTAGGTGGACAGCTTAGTCTAGAAGATTGCACCACGAAAGCAAGAGACTAGGGATATTAGGGTTACGTTTCAGCAAACCTTCGTTCTGGAGACGCTACTTGATGATGATCCTAAATCGTAGAAAATATTTATATATATATATATCTATTAATTTCATAGTAGTAGTATTAATTTCATGCAGATGAAGTTGTGGAATCCGTTGGGCAAATAGAAGTGTCAAAACTACGTACTAAATCATACTTCTGTGAGAGACGAGTTTACACTAACTCTTGTCGAATGTCTACATTATCAGTACCGTTGACTGAGTTATCAATTATTTTCTTGTTTCCATTTACGAAATTGATCAGGGATATTAAGCACGCGTTTGTCGAGCACTACCAAACCACACAACACGTTTATGTGCATGATCCATACAGTGATACTTGTTTATCGAATGGTGTCATTTATTCTCATGTCAGACGGTTGTCTATCATTCTATGCACTTGACACAAGTCTGTTATAGTATAGCTACTGTTGTTTCAATGTCAGAGTTATCTCTACCGAATAGAGCCAACTTTCATTTTGTTGAGGAGGGGGTAATCATGCGTGAAAATATCCTCTAGGAGATTTGAAAGCATCTTTGTTTATTTACTGCAACCGGACGCCGCTGACGTTCTTGAGCTTATACATTGTCAGAGGTGGGTCTACCAATATATGAGATTGGATTGAGTACTTTTGTACGTTTAGGCGACCTACACACGACAGCAACATGCGGCCTGTCCATTTGAGAGAAATTTCTAACCCCGACAGGTCACACGGTGTCGTATTCCGCTTCCCTGTAGACAATCATACAACGGCTCTTTGTTATTATTCCAAAATTCTGTTCAAGTTTTTGTCAAAATTCTCTACAAAGCTATCATTTGTCTATTCAAGTAGCTGTAACGTTTGTGTTTGAAAAACAATCGAATATCCTGCTAATCTGACGCTATCATCCGCCCTTGCGTTCTTCACTTCCGGGTGATACAAAACCAATCAACGCCAGTCACGTGTCGACTGGGTAGGAAGCCATTATAGAACTAGCCACAACATTGTTGGCGGGATTTGAACTATGAAGTATGCTGAACAAATGTTTGAGAGAAGATTCAAATGGAGTCCAAATTTACAATAACTGACATTGCATTATGAATTAATGCTTTTAGCTTCATATTAATTGTATAGAATATTTAGATGTCATTATGGCTTCACTTTATTCGAGGAAAAAATATGAAAAATGTCACGCTTGCATGCAACATGTAAGATAACAATTACTTGAAAAATATAAATACAGACAGCGATCAAGAATATGACGACGACGATGATGATGATGAGTGTGATAACAATGACGATGATAATGTTCATGACGATTTTGTTTTAACATTCGTTTCCAAACTCCTACCGATATCTCCTAAAGCAGGACAATAGTCTTACTATATTTCCGACAGGGTGCAGTACAGCAAACCGAAAATCTTAGTGCCACCGGTTTACTTCCTCAAATGGCGCGACACATCCGACTTCGGGTTTATAATAATGATTATTATGATGACTATCACGTTAATGTTTAAAGCCAGTTATTATAGAACCTCGATGTAGTACGGGTTTGTCACTCATTCTTCTTAGACCGATTGGTGCAGTTCAACGTTCAGCTTTCGACTATTATTACAATTGTGAAAAGAGTAGAAATGCAGCAGCTCAACAGCAGAAAGTAGTTAGAAATTCACAGGTAGACTTGGGGTAACCCACTATCAGGATTAAAGGCATGACGAAAACGGATGTACTGGGCCCCGAAATGTCCAGGCCACAATGTGAGCCAACTAAACTGCAAATAATACAGTTCAACTCTGGAACTAGCAGTACAACATACTTAACGCTCCCCAGCGGAAATCACACGACTTATTCGTTGTGGTTATAAGAGAGCGAACGAAGACGAAAAAGAGGATTGGTAGACCAAAAACCATCTGCAGTGGTCATCTCATGCTCTCAGACCTGTAGATAAGGATCGTTAGTGTTGGTGAAACTCCCTTAGCGAATTTTAACATGACCTTTAATACTAGAGACGTGGCCAAAACGCGGAGAAAAAGCCCCATAGTATTCCTCGTTAGCCATTTTTCACAAAAAACATAAAATTTCTCTCAAGACGACGATTTGACACACGAAATTGACGAATGTCTTATTTATAGGTAAAATCCCATCTTTCAGGAGATCATATCTACATCCCTGCATTCCTGAATTGTCCAAGGATATTTGAGGCCAGAAAAACTCGACATCTACGGACTCATAATCAATGGCATTTGAGGCAAGAATGTTGTACACTAGACATCTACGAAGTCGTAGTCAATGATATTTAAGGCTAGAATATGACAATCTTACAGTACTTTGCACCCATTGTGGGTCCTGGCAAATATGTTATCTTCTTCCTCTGCATTTGTTCTACTGTCTGTACACAGAATATTTATCTAGAGAACGGGATGAGTTATATTATGATTTACCCCATCCAAGTAGAAGACTTCTTCGCAATGTATTGCTAACCTCAGGGAGTTTGAATCTTCTGAGTATGAAATCAATCTATGAAGAAACTTCCAACTGTACGCACAGCGAGCTCTAATGCTTGCTCTTTTTTTCTTTTCGCTGTATACCCCTTTATATAGCGTATAGCGAGCCGCGTTAGCGCAGTGGTTAGCGCACTGGATTCACATGTGAGTGGTCCTGGGTTCATTCCCCAGTTGAGGCGGAAATGTTTTCAGATCGCAACGGCTCCCAGGTCGACCCAGCCTTAAATGGGTACCGGATTAATCCGGGAAGTAAAGACTGCGAGGGAGAGGAGATGGCTACCGCCCTCATTTGCAGAACCTGTGAAATGTGAGATTGCTAATATCTCACACCCCTACGGCATTAATAAATGCTATGGGTTACTTTACTTACTATACCCCTTTATGTCTTCCAGCATCAGCGGTAGAAGAGTTTTCTGGTGATGACTTATGTGTGTGCTTCATATGTGTTTGGTTTCGTTGACTATTTCATTTCTGTATACCATCGTGTGCAAGGTCTGCTCCTGAATTTGTCTTCATCGTTGTTTGTAAAGTAATGTATAATAATTTATAGTAATGTGTTTTTTTAGAGGCACTATCTGATGGTATTCTGGAAGCATGTGGCAACAACTTAATCTGTTGTCTTCTGACACTCATGCTTATTCTGTTCAGATAAGGATGGATGTGTAAAGACACTCATGCTTTTTGTTTCAAGAAAATGATGGGTTTGTAGAGACGCTCTCGTTTGTTGTGTCCAGATAAGAATAGATGTGTAGAAACACTCACGTTTGTTGTGTTCAGATAAGAATAGATGTGTAGAAGCACTCACGTTTGTTGTGTTCAGATAAGAATAGATGTGTAGAAGCACTCACGTTTGTTGTGTTCAGATAAGGAAACATCTCAGATCGTGGTCTAAATTCACCTCACAATAGAAAGGTGTAACCTTTAGATGTATATAGTTAACGACGGAATTATCTCTAAAGTCATCATACTCGTGAAATCTGCTATGAGTAAATTAGTCCATTAAACTGCTGAATCTTTAAAACTTTCAAAAAATTCAAAGTAAAAGACCAATAATAAATATACAATAATAATAAGTTCCATAATAAGTCGGGGGGGGGGGGGGGTTGTGTCTCACATGAGATTTCAGCGCAAAAAAGTCGCCAAACATTGCTATACTCAGCCATTCAGAGGAGTGTAGAATATTCACGTCAAGACCATTACTAGATATTATCAATCTAGAATGTTCTCTGCCGTCCTCTTCTTCTTCTACCATCGACTGTTCCTTGCAACATAATTTTAGAAAATGTATCGTGTCTCGTGTTCAAATCAAAAACTTGTACGTCGTTTTACCACCGCCAAAAGTGGTTCGATATAACCTGAGATTCAGTTTATTTGCTACTATACGAATGAATTAGCCTTGTGTTCGATATAGTTAATTATTAACAAACCTCTGCTGAACTTGTTTTCACATGGTTGTATCCTTTTCATATCTGCATTGAGCATCCAACTTTCACATCCTCGTAAAAGTATACGAGGAGTAGGGCCACATGAGTTCGAGCGTTATACTGCAAAAAATCGATTCTCTTGCAGCCAAAATTGGAAGGATTCGAGACGAGCAATTTCAGCGAAGTATCGTTCGACATTTAGGCGTCCTTCAATTTGCAGCAGGTCACTTCTTCCCATGAAGTTGATCGCCCCCTCCACATCATTACACCTCCACCACATGGGTGGAGTCTCCCCAACGCTATTCTGGACGTAGAGTTCACGTAAAATCTACTCCATCTATCATGTCGCTAGATCACACAAAATCATTAATCACTAAACCAAACCTGTCTCCAGTCATTCCCAATGGTCCGATGATGATGCTGGTTCGCCCATGCAGTCTATTCTGGCGATGCTGGTCTGTAAGAACAGATTCTCTATAGGGTATTCCAGCCAAAAGGCCAGAATTGTGCGGCCGGTTCCTGGACGTTTGATATGAAATTGAGCTGCTGCTATTGAGTTAACTGTAGAGGACGCAGATGCAAATCAATTCTGAGGTAGCACAGCAGCATGAAGTGGTCTTCGGCAGGAGTTGTGACATTGGGTCTTCTACTGCGCGACATGGTCTGCCACTGAGTCAGTTTGTTAAAATCGCCCCCAAAGGCAACTAATGGTGCTTCTGCCCACATTAAATTGTATGGTCACTACACTTTGTGATTGCCCAGTCTGCAATCGTCCAATGATGATGTATCGTTGTTTTGTAGTGAGATGAACCATACCTGCGAATTGAATATTCAACTGAAGGTATTTGAGGACCGTCAATCTTTTATAAGCATTCAATAATATGGTAACAGAGTTTTGTTCGGTAATTTTCACGGGATTCTCATGAATCTGTCACGAGATAAAAGCGTTGTTCTGACCTTGATCTCTTTCATGACCTCACGAATCATGAGGTGAGTATAATTCAGGTAACCACGAGCAGTTAATGAGCAGGTGGACACAGTCGATACGTTTAATGATGTGAATCAGAGAACAACTTTTATAAAAGAAATTAGAAATAGAGTTGTGTTTCTTGTTTTTGAACAGTGTATATGTTACAGCTTGATTCATTGTATTCTCAAACCAAGTTGACGTAATTAGTTGTGACTAAAAGAATTATATGACATTCAAATGGTAAAACATGTGACAGGTAATTTTTTAATATAGATGTAGAAATGTATTCGGCATTTGTTCTAAAACTGCAGTTTGTGAGCAGAATTTACCCCGGAAACATAGTGTTTTGTGTCATGATTAATGAAAGGTTAAGCTATCTGCGCCTTTCGGCATCACAAATCCCACCAGAAAGACTTTTGTGTATCTTTGATCTTTGGGATAGGACAGTGTACTTCACTCCAAACCTATTTAGTCCATCTTATATACCATGAAAGGTCACAGTACTGCTATTCTTTGTTCCCCTTTCGAGCTTAATCAACACACAGGCGTGAGTAAAGTAAATCAATGGTAATAGCAGCTCACGCTGCCTCGGAAATCAAAACAAAGATGTGTTTTCTAATCTCATCATCTCACTGTGGCGGCTCATGAAGATTTAACTATTTCATAGAGAAATTGTACAAGTATTCAAGGGAAGCTATCTCATTACTTATTGATCAGAACGTGATCTAATTATCTGATCTGATCGTCTTTGTGTTACCGTGTTCTGAAAGGGGAGCAAATAATATAGCGTTAGTGTCTTGTGTTATGCATGATGTACGAGGCGACTAAGACAGTTGGACGTAGGGCTGATAATCCTGCTCACCATATCTGATGTGATGTGAAACCAGATGAAGACGTGTATCTGGATGGTTGGGAAGGTAGGGGTAACCTTTCCTTTCTGCAGCATGTCTGGAGATGAAAGTCAGGACAGTCTCTTCTATAGTAGATTGCGGTTTATTTACTATACATACATACTGAGTAATGAAGTCATCTTCTTCTTTTACTTCTATGTTTATTCTCAAACTCCTGCAGGTTAGCAGGATATAGTCCAGAGAATGGAAAGCGTTGGTTCATGGTTTACAGATTAAATGCGATATATGTGACTTTCGGCTTAAATTAACTTACGTCGTTTGATCACTTTAACCTTATATGGGATGGGACAACCAACATCACTCCAAAAGCTAATCTTTCGCCACTTACGACATGCATGGAAGGTAAATAGTGTTGTTATTCTCTGCTCCCAGGTAATCACATTGTTATATCGTTGCAGTGTACTTATTTTTATAGTGGTTCTAATGTTGAAGAGGATTTACTTCATTCTATATGGGTACTCACATACGTAATTTGTGGCTTTCAACAGAACACACGTGCTTTCCACGAGTATCATTCATAGTTGACAACGCCATAACACAAGATAAGTTATTCATTGGACTCCAAAAATGTACTTGTGAGCAAAACATTGCGGGCCCATTTCAAACACTGTCCTAGTAAACGACATGTAAACTGCTATGAGAATGGAAGAATGTAAAAGTCCACCACAAAGATGTGCAGTCTCATTATTACGAAAATGGAAATAAGATTGGAAGGTCTCACTATTTGCCTATCAGAATTTCCATTATGCAAAAGATAATATGTCAATATTGTGAGCCTGTTAAATAAATGGTGCTTAAGACTGGAACTAGATAGGAAGATTTTACTACATAATTAAGGTAATCTTGCAATATATCCCAACTACATAATTAAGGTAATCTTGCAAAATATCCCTACTACATAATTTAGATAGGCTTTCAAAAATGTCTCAACTACATACTTTAGATAAGCTTGCAAAATATCTCAATTACATAATTTAGATAGGTTTGCAAAATATCTCAATTACATAATTTAGATAGGTTTGCAAAATATCTCAACTACATAATTTAGATAGGTTTGCAAAATATCCCAACTACATAATTTGGATAGGCATACAAAATGTCTCAACTACATAATTTAGATAGGCATGCAAAATGTCTCAAACTATAAATGTTACGGACATCTGGTAATTGCTTTTCCGAAAAGGTGTTTAAAAAAGGTTTATACCACTACACTAGGAAAATCCCTTAAAAAATGTTTTCGACCTTTCTCGGCGGATTATAAGTGCTGCAAGTGTGTGAGAATAGGTTGGTTGGTTGCTGATCCAGCGATTCATGGGCTCATGCCTATTGTCCTAATGCTATTGTGTGATATATGCATGTCTTTGTAATCTGTTGCTTTATTCCATATAGGATGTTCTATTTTTCTTTCCCCATAAGAAATTGTTTCTGACGTCAGAGGGGAAGCATTTATCTAGCTGTGAAAATAGGTAAGCCAGCATCGAAAAAAATCATAATCAGGAGTCATGTTGGTCGCAAGTGCGCTGCCGAGGCGCGAAAGAGAGCAAAGAATAGCGACACTGCTTCCTGCCATTGATGTAAAAAGACACGAGTGTTTCTTTAAAGTGGTGGTTGGGGCGAGGGGCGCAGTTGGCTGTACCATCCCATAATTGTCAAATTAATCCGAAGCAATGCTGAAGTCATATGTTTCAGGTCGAACGGCGCAGATATCACAGCAAAAATATAATCTATAGCACAACGCATTCTGAACTACACTCAGCTAACCCTCAGGAGTATGAAGACGAACGAAGAAAAAGAAATCCTATATAAATTTAAAAACTCATTTCTGTATTTACATAAATCATAAAATATCTTTAAGTTATCTCGCCAGCATAATCATGCTCAAAACTTTCAAGCCATATCACCAGCATTATCAAGATCACAACTTTTAATACAGCTCGCCAGCTCAAACAAGTTCACAACTTTCAAGCGAGATCACAGGTATTATCAAGTTACAACTTTTAAACCAGCTCGCCAGCTCAAACAAGTTTCCAACTTTCAAGCCAGATCACCGGTATTATCAATTTCACAACTTTTAAAACTAAATCGCCAGCATAAACAAATTCACAACTTTTAAGCCAGCTTGACAGCACAAACAAGTTCACAACATTCAGTCCAGATCTGTAGCACAAACAAGTTCATAACTTTCAGATAGTTATATTGCACTTATTGTTTTAAATACTTTTATTATAATATTAAATAGATATAAACAGCTATTGTTTTATTTAATACATCAAATCAAACTCTAAATGGATGATAGACGTCAGGAGCTATCACGTCCGTGGTACATATTTTGCTATCACGACAAGGACATTAAAGGTCGCTAAAGTGCACCGGGTTACTGGCGAGTACCGATTTGAGAACCCCTGTTCTAAAACGTGTATAAAAACTAAACACCAAGGGAAATAAATAATCATACAAATAATAAAAACTAGAATTACAATAATTATTCCATCAAGGCTGGATTTGTAGTTAACTTTTTCGAAATCTCTACAACTGAATCAGATTAGTAATAATTGCTTCAATTGATTGGTTAATAATAGATAATCTTGTCTGCCATCTTTTAATTAATGTTCATATATGATTAAGGAGACGAAGATATATCGTATTGACGTCTGTTCTCACTTGTCACTTGTTCGACGCCATGTTGATCATGTCGCAAACTGTCAAATACGACGTGTCTTTATGATGTCTGCACACAACTCTGTGAGTTGTAAGGACTGTAAGAGTATCAATACCTGCTACACACGGTTGCCCATTCAACCGTTCAGTAAGCAATGGTAACATACTTTTAGCAAATATGATCTAAAACGTCACAAGAGACAAATATATTAATATTAAGTACTTATTATTGTATTATTGGATCTCTTTTCTTGAAAATGTTTTATCCATGACTATCCATGTTTTATACATAAAGTTTTAAAATATCCCCAGATGTTTCTTAAATCATAAAACGCCCAGCTTAGTTTTATGCCTAAAATACATAGTATAAACGATGCCTAAATAATCTTTTTGCATAACTTTTTATCAACCAAGATGAGGCTGTCGGGTTACGCTTAATTCTTAATTATTATTGAGTTTTATTACCAACAAAACTCGCAACTATATAAACATAATTCTAAGATTATTATCAAATTAAAATTATGACTAGACTTTTCAAAGTTATATATTTTAGCATCAACATATGTCTAGTTCTATGTATACAATGTTTTAAAGATAAGAAAACAGGATTGGTTCAAGTTTGCTGCTTGTTACAACCAAGTAACATATCATTTCTTGGACATACATGTCTACAAATTCTCTCTCTTGAAAACCAAATGTATTCATTAACAAAGTAAAATCTAAATTGTGGAATTTGATCATATTTGCATATCTCTACAGAAAACCTACATCACACAAACTTTCAAAGAACTTATACAAAAACTAAACACATAGCATTTTGTCCGGAAACTTTCTGAGCAGTTACTTCGAAAATAGGACATAATTCTTTTTGTGATTTATACAAAAACTAAAATCATAGCATTTTGTCCGGAAACTTTCTGAGCAGTTACTTCGAAAATAGGACATAATTCTTTTCGTGATATATTTCATGAAAAATTGTTGTTGACGTTTGTTGGCAATGTTACTGCACTATCTTGTGTGATGAGTGGGTAATTGTTGTTGACGTTTGTTGGCAAAGTTACTGCACGATCTTGTTCGATGAGTGGGTAATTGTTGTTGACGTTTGTTGGCAATGTTACTGCACTATCTTGTTTGATGAGTGGGTAATTGTTGTTGACGTTTGTTGGCAATGTTACTGCACTATCTTGTTTGATGAGTGGGTAATTGTTGTTGACGTTTATTGGCAATGCTACTGCACTATCTTGTTTGATGAGTGGGTAAAATATATTTTATCATGATGAAATATATGTGACAACAGATGTTTGAAATATCCACCATAGGCATTATCAACACATACTTGGACACATCTTTTATTGAAGATCTTCTGATTGGTGAACAGTGTTATTTGTTGATTGCGAATGATGATCGCTTCATGCAGTTCAATAAGTGTATGTGGATTGTCTTCCACGCATCCCAAAGATAATTGTCTGGTGAAGTATGATCAGGAAATCGTGCTGGTGAAATTCTACTAGAAATAATACAATTCGTGAGATTAAAAATCGAAGCGTCGCCGCAGTGTATGCAATTGCACCATCTTGTTAGAACGAGATTACGCATGTAACAGAGGCCTAGTAAAGAATTCTTTACTAGGACAAGATGGACAGGTTACAGTCTAGCGGAGTGCACCACCAAAACAAGAGACAAGATATGTTGGAGGTTTGTTGCAACCAACCTTCTTTGTGGAGATGGCACTTAATGATGATGATGAAATAATTATTTGTTTATTTAGTTGGGAAATGATATTCATGACGAAATGCACACAGATTTATGAAGTAATTTGGTTGATAATGTTTTGATATGTGCAATGAAACTTTCTCGTCAACTATAATCAATATAAGGTAATAACTGCGTGAAACGTAACAAAAACTGTACTTACGTAAAGCACATGTTTAAACCCGTTCCACTTAGACACGACGGACTATCACACAAACTAGAGGGTAATGGTGTGCAAACAGAAAAAAAATACAAATTGCAATATACAAAACATATTCAACGTTTCAACCAGAAGATCTTTATCAAGATACGCACACCACATCAAAAGACGACAAATGGAAATGATCAAAACACAAAAACGTTTCCAACTGAAATATGGAAGTGAGATGCCGGAAGGACAGGAAGTACATAAACAAGGTAAATATATGTGGAAACGAAACGAACAAAAAGATGGCGTAAATGATGGAACAAAATGAATAAAGACAAAGAACACACCAACCCTGTACAAGACAAAAGATTTTTCGGATTTGAGTCCAACAGGCTTGATGGTATCCAATTCAAAAATAAGACGATTTTGTAGTAGATCGCACCTAGATCTATCTTCGGTGGTGCAGGATATGTCAGTGACCTGAATATCAAGAGCACCATGATGGCCATCGCCGTTAAAGTGTGGCAACAGGAGTATGTGTTCTATGCTTGATGGCATGAAGATGGTAACAAAAGAGGTCGTCAACATGTTCTCGAAGTTTGCTATATTGCGACTAGCAGTGGGGAGGCACGGTTTAAAAAAAAAATGAATTTCGAGAGTTAAGGATCCATCTACGGGGGCACAAGAAGATAACTATTTGAACAATAAACAACAACGTTTATATCTAGTTCTCTTTTGTATTTTCTCTGCTTTTGCTGAAATACGTTGCAGGATTGAATGATGATCGGGTTTCTGGCTATTGCAGGATTGAATGATGATCGGGTTTCTGGCTATTGCAGGATTGAATGATGATCGGGTTTCTGGCTATTGCAGGATTGAATGATGATCGGGTTTCTGGCTATTGCAGGATTGAATGATGATCGGGTTTCTGGCTATTGCAGGATTGAATGATGATCGGGTTTCTGGCTATTGCAGGATTGAATGATGATCGGGTTTCTGGCTATTGCAGGATTGAATGATGATCGGGTTTCTGGCTATTGCAGGATTGAATGATGATCGGGTTTCTGGCTATCGCAGGATTGAATGATGATCGGTTTTCTGGCTATTGCAGGATTGAATGATGATCGGTTTTCTGGCTATTGCAGGATTGAATGATGATCGGGTTTCTGGCTATTGCAGGATTGAATGATGATCGGGTTTCTGGCTATTGCAGGATTGAATGATGATCGGGTTTCTGGCTATTGCAGGATTGAATGATGATCGGGTTTCTGGCTATTGCAGGATTGAATGATGATCGGGTTTCTGGCTATTGCAGGATTGAGTGATGATCGGGTTTCTGGCTATTGCAGGATTGAATGATGATCGGGTTTCTGGCTATTGCAGGATTGAATGATGATCGGGTTTCTGGCTATTGCAGGATTGAATGATGATCGGTTTTCTGGCTATTGCAGGATTGAATGATGATCGGGTTTCTGGCTATTGCAGGATTGAATGATGATCGGGTTTCTGGCTATTGCAGGATTGAATGATGATCGGGTTTCTGGCTATTGCAGGATTGAATGATGATCGGGTTTCTGGCTATTGCAGGATTGGTCCCTTGATGTGCAGCAACATTGTAACGTCTCAGAACATACGTAACTCCTTTTATCTACCTGTTTCTTGATCTTCCTCTGCCTCTTATTGTTTCTATTCTCAAGCTTTATACTTTTTTTCTCTTGGTAAATATGGATTCATTCTCATTTGAATTGGCGGAGCCCTTTTAGTCTGTGTTTTTCAAAATGTTGAAACACAGACAATGTTCCAAATGTTCTCTTAAACTCTTCATTCCTCACTTGATCTTTTTGTTCTGTTTACTGAATTTCTTATACATCTCATTTCCCACGTAGTCAACTTTCCTGCAAGTTATTTAGTTATTATCTGCGTCTAACATTCATACAACAATATTGATTATTTATAGTAATGAGGCTTAGAACGATACCATCAGTAGTAAAGACTTCTGCAGAGAACCTAAATACGTCTTCATTCGTTACGTTTTTATTATTGTTGTGATTTTCGCTTGTCGCTATTTATATACTTGGAATCGCATATCACAAAAAGCGATGGCCGACCAACGAAACGCACGGGAAAATAAGTAAAAAATCAACCTTTCAGATACACATTTTACATTCTTTACACTGGTCTTTACTGAAGCCTCGTTTTGCTTAAAAATCATTGTTGACTTACAAATAAATTCTTGTTGACTTACAAAGAAAGTCAATGACATGTTTTAGGTACCAATGAGCCTAAAATTACCCCAAAAGTGGTAATGGGCTAAAGAATCTTGAGAACCACTGCTCTACACAATTACATAAACACTAGCTAATGAAAGCCGAAAATCATTAAAGTTTAATGTTCAGTTGTGTTCAGCCAACACTATTCATAAAAAATTAAATAATGGTTTTATAAAATGAAACGGGCTACTGGCAGGAAGTAGATACAGGGAGTGTGGGTGTATACGGAGTTCATGGCAGGAAGTAGATACAGGGAGTGTGGGTATATACGGAGTTCATGGCAGGAAGTAGATACAGGGAGTGTGGGTGTATACGGAGTTCATGGCAGGAAGTAGATACAGGGAGTGTGTGGGTGTATACGGAGTTCATGGCAGGAAGTAGATACAGGGAGTGTGTGGGTGTATACGGAGTTCATGGCAGGAAGTAGATACAGTGAGTGTGTGGGTGTATACGGAGTTCATGGCAGGAAGTAGATACAGTGAGTGTGTGGGTGTATACGGAGTTCATGGCAGGAAGTAGATACAGTGAGTGTGTGGGTGTATACGGAGTTCATGGCAGGAAGTAGATACAGGGAGTGTGGGTATATACGGAGTTCATGGCAGGAAGTAGATACAGGGAGTGTGTGGGTGTATACGGAGTTCATGGCAGGAAGTAGATACAGTGAGAGTGTGGGTGTATACGGAGTTCATGGCAGGAAGTAGATACAGGGAGTGTGGGTATATACGGAGTTCATGGCAGGAAGTAGATACAGTGAGTGTGTGGGTGTATACGGAGTTCATGGCATGAAGTAGATACAGGGAGTGTGGGTATATACGGAGTTCATGGCAGGAAGTAGATACAGTGAGTGTGTGGGTGTATACGGAGTTCATTGCAGGAAGTAGATACAGTGAGAGTGTGGGTGTATACGGAGTTCATGGCAGGAAGTAGATACAGAGAGTGTGGGTATATACGGAGTTCATGGCAGGAAGTAGATACAGGAGTGTGGGTGTATAAGGAGTTCATTTCTCTTTCCTTCTCCGTAGTGATATAAATAATTTCACTTTATATAATTAATGTTTACAGCTTTGCAACGGTATCTGAGCCTTTCTGCCTGACACATCCGACTACATCATGTCTTCTTGGTCACTTTTCACTCTATATGATATGGGTTAGCCTACTCCAACACACAATCGGTTTAATCGCCTCTTACGGCACGCATGAAAGCTAAACCGTGTTGCTATTCTTTGCTCCTCTTTCGGGCCCGTTAAGACACTAGTGGTTTCCGAATTGATAATGTAACAACAATGTTAATATATGCGTATAATAAAACATCATGCTGTTTGGATCTACAAGTATTACGAGCGATTAGCTATTATCTCCTACATGTAATAGGGTGTTACACGAAATATTGTTCGGAGCCTTATTTTATACACATCAAACTTAGACAATATATCGCTGCGGTACTTTCAACTCCAACTGTTCTCTACCTGTTCATATACCAATTGAATTGTTTGAATTTTAAGCATTTTCTAGAAATGTAAAATAAATCAAGTAGTTTATTTTTTTGGGGGTGATTTTTCGAAAAAAATGTTTTAGGGCCTGGGAAATTCTGTAAAAATTAAGCAGTTGTTTAGGGAGAGGAGTGGGGGTATGTCATCGAATCCTTGACAGCTGTTGGAAATGGCGGAGGTAATTTTAATCAACAATTGCCACAAATTGGTGACATAATTTAAGGACATAAATTGTTTACGTACAATAATCCGAATTATTTTTGGTCTTCTTATATAAAGAACCCAAAAAAAAGGTCACGGATCGACGAGTCATGAATAGTGTTTCAAGCGTTTCACTAGAGAACAACAATTGAGAAACGTTGGTCTATAAGTACACGCACCCGCTTGATCTCCTTATTTATGGGCATGTTTTTGTCTTCCAACTGTGATTTATTGTGCTAACTGTGTGCCTGGTCGTGGCCACAGAACCAGTAAACAAATTGTACACCACAATCTTATCAACCACGAAAGAATAGCATTAGCAAATATAACGTGATTGAATTATGATCTATGGAGTGCATCTGGGTTATATTTTTACGCTCTAGTAAGTTCCATTGGGTTGCATCTCAACAAATATCTTCACAATTTCTGGAGAACGTTGAAAATTAACGGAGATATTGTTCGTTTCTTTCTACTATGATTATGCACCGATATAGTTTTAAAAAAGGGTGTTTGTTCACATAAGGATAAAGACTTTCGGTTGAAATTTCGAACCTTTATTTGTGTTTATTTGTAAACCAGTATTTTTCTACTTTATATATGCTGGTATTCGTCATCACCAGCATCATATGTCATGTCGATTGACTTTGATGATCATGGATTTCTTCAGCACTTTTTCTGTAGTCTCCAGTAGTACGATCGTAGTTGATTTTGTACTATGTTAGGTTAAGAAACTATCCAATACTTTCACACACTATCGACCTCAATCTCCCTTTCCTTCTAACTTGCCCGCTGTAACTATGTTCTCCAGACTTCCCTGTCTGATTACGATGCCAAAAATATTAACTAAGTCCCTTTTTGATATTATTAAGTAATCCCCATTTCGCATTGGAAACTTTCAGCACCTCCTGGTAAGTTTTCTACCTGTCCGCGGTAATCTCTGCTTTCTTTTGTAGAACCACATCTTTAGGTCAATATAATTTTTTCATACACAACCCCGTAATTCTGTGGTTATTGCAATAGAGGAGTCAGAATGTTCAGGTTCGATTGTTCAATTGTTCTGTAACAGTTGTTATAACAAAAAAAAAACCTTTTTGGTTGCACCTTTTACATAGACTTACATATAATGATCGTAAGAAGGGGATTTTACCTAAAATAATATTTAAGAAGATATATTTTGGTCCGATTTTGTGTGTAAATTTCACTATTTGACGGAAAATTTGAAGTTTGTTTTTGCAAAAATAGCGTTTAGGGGAGTGTTTTTACCGAGGTTTTGGTTAAGTTTCTATTAGTAACTGTCATATTCAAAATTAC
The DNA here is from genome assembly GCA_034231615.1 of Meghimatium bilineatum. Classification (NCBI taxonomy): domain Eukaryota; kingdom Metazoa; phylum Mollusca; class Gastropoda; order Stylommatophora; family Philomycidae; genus Meghimatium; species Meghimatium bilineatum. The sequence continues at coordinate 30,225,799 of CM067321.1, forward strand.
TTAAGGGGAGGCGGCATTAAACGTCATCCCAACCCCCCTCCCCCCATTATCTACTGGCTTGCCCTTTTAAGTAAATGTATCATCATGAGGTAAGTCTGGAGGTCTCGCCATTGACCTATCGGATCAACTAATATACAACAGTAAACTATCAGTAGAGGACATGCACATATGGTGAGGTTTTCCTCTTGTGGAAGCACCACAGCACTTCATTTGTACAAATATGTTTTCCATTGCGATGCAACGTTCGGAGAACCTTCTTCTTCTTCTGCGTTCAGCATGTGGTCATGCTATACTGTCAGACCTGTCATCAAGACGAAGTCCACTGTCTTCTCCAGGTCAGAGCGGCTGTCCAATAGCTTTTGCCTCAAGTCTGTATCCTCTGGCCAGGTCTGCTGTCTTTGCTCTTTGTATGTTGGGCAGTCCTGAAGTATGTGTTATGGAGTCTGGGTTCCGGATCCACATGGACATTCATCTTGTGGAAGCACCACAGCACTTCATTTGTACAAATATGTATTCCATAAAAAAGTATATGAGTTCAAGATGGCCGCTGTCTATTCTAATAGGATAAAGTGCCGTGTTTATATTAAAATATTATAAGATATACAAAACTATTTACATTCTGGATTACACCTGGAGGAAGATATTTCTATATCACATCATAAGAGAAGTGTCTAAAGTGGATAAGTGTAGTAATAAGTTTACAAAGTGAATATGTAAACAACGGTGGAGAAGATAACAACAAGTATGGCCATGAACAGCTAGTGGCTTGCGAGGGGAAATGGGCAATCCCGAGTAAACTTACCACACAGCCCTTAACCTGTGACTGACCTAGCACGTCGACAGGGGATACACATTAAGTGCTCAAAAAGAAACTTAAATGGAGAGGAAGGCACATCACACGCAAAAGAGATCAGCAATAACAACAAAAATAGCAACCATCAACATCTGCGGCATTAAAGACAAGGAAGAACAACTCATAGAAGAAATGATTAAAAGGAAAATACAAATTTTAGGAATTGCAGATACACGAACAAAAGGTAGAGGTGTGAAGAGGGCGCACAACAACTTTACAATTACGCACTTAGGTGTAAACGAGAATGACAATGCGAAACATGGTGTAGGGTTTATAGTGGAAGAAAAAACTGCCAAAAACATTTTAGAAATAAGCTATACTTCAGAAAGAATAATGAGCATTACAATATTAGAAAACAACAAAAGAACAACTTACATACAAATTTACTCCCCATGCAACAACAACCAGATAGACAGTGAAGAATTCTATGAACTATTGAATGAAAACATAAACAAAATAGATAAAGAGGATGACCTAATAGTAATGGGAGATTTTAACGGAAGGCCAGGGAAAAGAACGAGTGAAGACAGTAGATACCTAGGACCTTTTGGGGATACACTAACAACAAGAAATGAAAATGGAGACAGATTACTAGAGATATGCAGTCAAAACGAACTATACATCACGAATACTTTCTTTAAACGCAGAGAGTCACATATCTATACTTGGCACAAATGGAACAAGCCTGAATGCAGAAGCCAGATTGACTTCATATTAACAAAAACCAAGAACAGAAGACAAATCACGGACAGTAGAGCTGTACCTAATTTATCAGATGATACAGACCACCATATGGTGATGGCTACCATCAGAAAGCCAAATGCAAGCAAACATATTGATAAAATACACAAGAAAGACAATGACAAGATCATTAGAATTAACAAGCTTCAAGATGAAAACATATTAAAACTCTTTGAAAAACAAATAGCAGAAAAATACAAGAAATTAAACCCAGAAACAAGATCAGTAGAAGAAGAGTGGACACAATTTAAAACCTCAGTAATGAACACAGCTAAAGCAATATGTGGTACTAAACAAAGTGGTAAAGCGGGGAAAAAGAGCACCACGTGGTGGAGTGAAACTATATGACAAGGCGTGAAAGAGAAAAAGAAACTATACAAAGACTGGAAACATAACAAAGAACAAGAAACATATGAAAAATATGCATTAGCACGAAAAAAAGTAAAACAACTGATTAAAGAAGCTAAAAGTAAATCATGGTCTGATTTTGGCAAGAACTTGAATAAGGATTACAAAACAGCTACAAAACGCTTCTACAAAACAATCAAAGTTATGAGAACCAGAACAGAAAATCACGATCCTACAGAACTAATAAATGACAGAGAAGGTAATCCCATTTCAAATAAGCAAAGAGCATTAAAAAGATGGAAAGAATACTTTTCTGAGTTACTAAATACAACACCAAGCAATAATACAGCAAAAGAAACCATAAAGAGTTGTAATGAACAAGAGCCAAATATTCTCATAGAGGAAATTGCCGAGGTCATAAAAAAGGCAAAAAATAACAAAGCTCCAGGGATAGATAACATACCACTAGAAATTATAAGAGCAGCAGGAGAAACAGGATTATATTGGCTACACAGAATTTTTAACATGGCGTGGAGGCAACAGAAGACACCAACAGACTGGAGAAAAGCTATCAATGTGCCAATATGGAAAAGGAAAGGCAGCAAAAGAGACTGTAACCAGTACAGGGGAATTTCCTTGTTTAGCCATGCAGGAAAACTATATGCAAAAATAGTATAGAAAAGACTGAGACCTGTAATAGAACAACAACTTAGCAATACACAAATGGGTTTTAGAAGAAACAGAGGATGTACTGATGCAATATTTATTCTGAAACAGTTGGCAGAGAAGTCAATAGAATACAACCAAAATGTATACATATCCTTCATAGATCAAGAGAAAGCATTTGACCGAGTAAACAGAGAAAAACTATGGGAAACATTAAAAATGTATGGAGTATGCCAACATTTAATTAACGTTTGTAGAAGTCTCTATAACAACAGCAGTTGCACTATAAGAACAGCTGCAGGCTACACAGAGGACTTTGTGATTAGCACAGGAGTAAAGCAGGGATGTGCATTATCCCCACTACTTTTTATTACATACATGGACCATATAAACAAAACAGCAAATTCTAATGAAGCAAATGCACTGCTTTTTGCAGATGACCAGGTTTTATTCCACAACAGCATTAAAAACCTGCAAGACCACCTAAACACAATAGACACAGCAGGCAAGCAATTTGGAATGAAAATCAACATAGACAAAACAGAAGTAATGAATATTGCTAGAGAAAAGGAGAACATCAACATACAGATAAATAATAAACAACTAAAACAAGTAGATGAATTCAAATATCTGGGCAGCACATTGAGATATGACAACAAACAAGAAGCAGAAATAAACGCAAGATGTAATAAGGCTTGTCAGATCATTGGTCAATTAACACCTTTACTAAGAAACAAAGATATTACACTAGAAACAAAGAAAGCGCTTTTCAACACCATTTTCTTACCAACATTGTGTTATCAGTGTCAAACTTGGACATTAGATTCTAGAACAATACATAAGATTAACACCACTGAAATGAAATGTGTGAGACGTATGATTGGAGTTAGCATGAGAGACAAAATCAGGAATGAAGCACTAAGGAAACAATTAGGGATCAAACCAACAATAGAATACATACAGAAACAACAAGTTAAATGGTACGGCCACATAACCAGACAGAAAGAGCAAAGTACGAGCTCGTATTATCCAAAAAACACTTAACAAACGGTACGAAAACAGGAGACCTATTGGACGCCCTCGTAAAAGGTGGATAGATAGTGTATTAGAGACACTCGGAAATATAACAGCAGAGGAGGCAAATAGTAGGGCAAAAGACCGTACACTCACTCTCCCCTCAACACCGAAAGGTACATGAGGACAGAAAGAAGAAGAAGATGTTTTCCATTGCGAAGCAACGTTCGGAGAACCAATCATTGGACGAGGCTCGAGACCAGGTGAGCTTTGGTCCTAACCGTGGTCCTAACTATGACCATGAAAGTAGTGCCTAGGCTATGAACATGCTACATGTGGGGTGCGGGAATAACAACTGTGTGCTGGGTGTGTTCATTCGCCTAGAGAGCTCTGAGTCAGGCATTCAGACATAGTGTTGATAGTTGGAGATGTCTAGAATGAAATCAAGCTCTGGCGAAACCTCTGACCTTTCCACACAAAAAATGCAGCATAGGATACAGGAGCTCAATAATTATAAATGTCTGTGTGTCATGTGACGTATTCTCTCCAGAACGTTATTGTCCCAATGAGATCCCTGAACCATTCTCTGTCTTGGTCGATACAGCTTGAATTTTCCAACAACGTATTCATGCTATCTTTAATGTCTGTTTTATAGTGGTAAGATCTATTATAGTGGTTAGTTAGCTCTATAGTTTTCAGCATTATATAGTGGTAAGATCTATAGAGTCGTTAGTTAGCTCTATAGTTTTCAGCATTATATAGTGGTAAGATCTATAGAGTCGTTAGTTAGCTCTATAGTTTTCAGCATTATATAGTGGTAAGATCTATAGAGTCGTTAGTTAGCTCTATAGTTTTCAGCATTATATAGTGGTAAGATCTATAGAGTCGTTAGTTAGCTCTATAGTTTTCAGCATTATATAGTGGTAAGATCTATAGAGTCGTTAGTTAGCTCCATCGTCTTTTTGGTCTGCCTTTCCTCCTCCTCCCAGGTGCTCTGCCCTACATTATTTGTCTTTCTAAACAGTTGTTTCTCTTTATGTGACCAAACAGGTGTAGTTTTCTATTTGTTATTGTGTTTAATAACCAACACTCTGAAATCTTCAATGTGTTTATAATATTTGAGCATCCAGAGAAAGAAATATCTAGAAGTATTAAAATATCTAGAAGTATATTAAAAAAAAGGGGGAAAAATTCATCTCCGTAAGCGTGGTGTTTTGACTGATGCGTGTCTCTTGGCCGTAACTTTAACATCCAACTCTGTTCATTTCATGAAGTCAACATTGCTTGAGCTGTTTTTCTCTTTGTATCACTGTCTTCATCCATCAGCTTTCGTCACTCTTCAGCTTGTTATACATGTAGTAGCTGAGTCAACACAGGTCAGATATATACAGTGGTCAGCTCTATACAGTGGTACGTTATATGCAGTGGTCAGTTCTAAACAGTAGTCATTTATATACATTGGTCAGCTCTGTACAGTGGTAAGTTATATACAGTGGTCAATTGTATACAGTTGACAACTCCATGCAGTGGTCAGCTCTACACATTGGCCAGCTGTATAATGTGGCCAGCTTTATACAGTGGTCAGCTCTATATAGGGATAAGATCTACACCGTTGTCAGATCTTATACAGTGGTCAGCTCTATAGAGTGGTGAGCTGTATATAGTCGTCCGCTCTAATTAGTGGTCAGTTCATAAAGTGGTAAGGTCTATACAGTTGTCAGCTGTAGACTGTGGACATCTTAGGACAGTGGTCAGCTTCATACATAGTTAACAGCGCTATATAGTGGTTACCTCTATACAGTGGTTAGTTAGCTTTATAGTTTTCAGCATTGTAAAGTGGTAAGATCTAAACAGCAGTTAGTTAGCTCTATAGTTTCTATAGTTTTCAGCACTATATAGTGGTAAGACCTATACAGTGGCCAGTTCTATATTGTAATCAGCTCTAATATGAAGAATTTTAATATTCTCTCTTTCTACAATGGATGTTCATATCTCTCTTGTCAGTTTTAGGGCAATTTCTTCTATGTATGGAATAATAGAAAGATGAAGTTAAAATGATGGAAATTAATGGAAGTGTATTTTATTTGTAAAATAGTTCAGAACGTTAAAAAATAACATTTGGCAAATTGAAAGAAAAATATTTTTTTCAAATATTCAAACCGATGTTGCCATATATTCTTATGGGTTTGTCGTCAATGCAGCCATACATTCATATCAGCTTGTCGTCATAATTGTGTCCAAATGTGTATAATAAAATGAGTTTTTATATGATTCGAAATCCACATATCTTCTTCATCATTCATTCTCAAACTCCCGCTTATAACAGAAGATTGGTCATACTAGATTTCCAACAGGATGCAGACCAAAGAATGGAAATGTTTTATGTTCCCTTTTTATTTGCGCCAATGTCCTGACACATCCGTCTTCAGCGGAATATTCACATATAAAATGGTGGAACATTCATTCTACCTACACTCTGAATAGAGCTTCCTCTTAAAGCATTGCATAACATTGCGATTTTAAGCAGGTCTATTTACAGATGTGCAGTCATAACAAAGCAACAGGAAAGGTCACTTCTGGCGTACAATTTGATGGTTTCAATGTATTCTTCTTCTTCTTCTTCTGCGTTCGTTCACAAACTCCTGCAGATTAGCAGGATGTAGTCTGGACAACGGAATGCGTTGTGTCATGGTTTACAGCATTGCTGCGATATCTGCGCCTTTCGGCCTGAAACATTCTACTTCAGCATAGCTTTTCGTCACTGACCCTATATAGGATGGGACAACCATTTTCATCCCATAACCTCCTAGTCGCCTTTCACGACATGAGTGGAAAGTAAATAGTGTTGCTATTCTTTGCTCTCCTTTGGGGCCCTGGCAACACACGGGCGGTTTCAATGTATTACGCTACTGTGAGTCTGATGTGATCGATTTAAAATATGCAAAAAGCAATGTTTACCTGAATATAAATTCAACTAGGATTTAAAATACGCAAAAAGCAATGTTTACCTGAATATAAATTCAACTAGGATTTAAAATACGCAAAAAGCAATGTTTACCTGAATATAAATTCAACTAGGATTTAAAATACGCAAAAAGCAATGTTTACCCGAATATAAATTCAACTAGGATTTAAAATACGCAAAAAGCAATGTTTACCCGAATATAAATTCAACTAGGATTTAAAATACGCAAAAAGCAATGTTTACCCGAATATAAATTCAACTAGGATTTAAAATACGCAAAAAGCAATGTTTACCTGAATATAAATTCAACTAGGATTTTAATACGGAATATATTAATGTGCGTCCGTAGCTATGGAAATATTTACACTTTCATCTTGACCTGTTTGTGACTTTAAAATGCATGGAGAGTGTGTTCTAGAATTCGTTTAAGGTGCAAAAGTCAGGCAATAGAAAGTGTGTTCTAGAATTCGTTTAAGGTGCAAAAGTCAGGCAATAGAAAGTGTGTTCTAGAATTCGATTAAGGTGCAAAAGTCAAACAATAGAAAGTGAGTTCTAGAATTCGTTTAAGGTGCAAAAGTCAAACAATAGAAAGTGAGTTCTAGAATTCGATTAAGGTGCAAAAGTCAAACAATAGAAAGTGAGTTCTAGAATTCGTTTAAGGTGCAAAAGACAAGCAATATAAAGTGTGTTCTAGAATTCGTTTAAGGTGCAAATGTCGAACAATAGAAAGTGTGTTCTAGAATTCGTTTAAGGTGCAAATGTCGAACAATAGGGGGGGAAAAGCAACCACATAATATGTGAATATTTAAGTTACCATGAGATCCTCATATGTTGGGAAAGAGAGAAGAGATGCATTGCACGAAGCAATTGGTTTTCTATCAAATCAAGTGTAGTTTCTAAAAAACAACAACGTGTCTGTCCTTGCTATAGAACTGTCCCCCTTACAGTCACTGACAATTCGAAGTTAACATGATCGTCCAGGAAAGAATCTTGATTATATCCATTATTTACTTTACTTAAACGTAAGTAGTTAAGCTTACTCCACGCACCGTTGTCAAATTACTTTGTCGACATCTTTCTAACGACGGTCGTGGTTTAAGTCCTGTGGGTATTAAATTTAACTCTGGAGATATTCCACCCCCTCCATCAATCCAATCACACAAGGAAATTAGAGATATATCGCTAGTAATTTATGGGAATCCAAACAAAAATAAATATTCAAAACACAAAACGCTTCAAATACATCACGTGGAGCTGCATAATTTTTCACACGAACGGGAACATTGAAAGACTTCAACAAATTACTTTTCTTAGGTGTATACTGGAGTATCACGGTTTATCGGTCTCATGTTTACAACAACAACAGAAATACTCAACTTCAAAATGTAATTCTAAGAGTATGAATGCGCCGCGGTTTTTTTGTAAGGTGCAAGCGTATGCATAGTAGGTTTTATAACCGGTAAACTGTGTATTCTACGCGCAATCTTTTGTTATCACAAATCTAAAGTTGAATAGTATTTCTAGACAAAGATTACACAATTTCGTATGCCGAAAGCCTTGATAAAATCTTCTTGCAGACAAATATTTCTATGAGAACTATATATGTATATACATAGGAAGTAGAAGTACTATTTCACAGTGTTGCCAGATGGTTCAACTTTTTATAGCTAAATTGTTTGTAAAAAATGACAAAAAGTTCCAAATTTCTAAACTATGTATAAACTACTATAAATACGCATAATTTCCAGAATGCTACATTTCTATAAACTTGTATTACCCTACTATAATTATCAACATTGATTCATTTCACAATGACATATATTGCTAATGTAATTGTAGTTCTTTTAATGTTATTTTGAGAGTCTCAAATTTCTCTAGATATCAAACATTGGAGATACTGAAAGGTTGCAGATCAAATAATACATTTTACTTTTCACTATGTAGTAATTAAATGTTTACTTAAATTATTGTCTCAAATATTTTTATCTGGTGACTTTTGCTGCCAAGGAAATTTCTTTTCTTAGTGTTTGCTTCACCAGACAGGACCGTAGATTAGACCTTCTCAAGAATGGGGGTGGGGAGGGGTGGAAATTGACTTAGAAAAGGTAATTCGTGTATTTGTGTGCGTCATAGCCCCTTTGTGATGAGAAATGTGATGACAAATTTGTAAAAAAATTGCTGCTTTGGGGGGGAGGGGGTTGACTGTTTGCCTATGGTCTTGGCATCATATCTGAATATAGTAACAGAGATTCCACTTAGACACCCCCGAGGAAAATATTATCAGAAAGTAACAACGATTTCACTTAGACATCCCAGAGGAAAGTATAATTAGAAAGTAAAAGGGAACGCATTGCTCTTGGCGGACCCAGGGTTAGCAGATAACCAAGATCCCAAATGTACCTCCTCGCGGTGCACCCTGGTAACAAAAAACAGCAGCTCGAGCTGATTCTGGCCAAATCATTTGGGGATCGTGTCCGAGAATGTGGAGGAAGCAGATGGAAAGAGATTTGACTGCAAAAGAGACAGACAAAATCTCCGACACCATTTGTATCACCACATAGAGCGACACTGTCGACATACAGTGTCGTTTGTTAGTCCAGTCAGAACATTTGAGGGGCGGCCAATGAAAAAGGCACGAAACGGTGGTTGCATGGATATAAACAAATATATGTCATAATGAGTACAATGACGCAATGAAAGGGCAGAACAGCGCCAGAGGGCAGCGGGAACTGCAAATAAAAAGTAAAATTTCCTAGGAAAGGGGAACTATAAGCTCTGTTAGCTCGAGCCGAGTTTCTAGTTACCTGTGATCCTTATAGGCAGAGACCCAGATCCAATCGTGGGCGCTCGGAAAAGCAAGAAGACCTAAACCAACTCTAATGTCGAGCCTTCCTATACCGGAAATTTGCTCGCGAAGAGTCTGGGTTCCCAACCTGATGGGCTTAGGCAAGAAGGGGACAACGATGGCAGTCCTGGCCCAAGTCTACTGTCAAGATCTCCTATACCGGAAATACACTTGCAGAGAGAAAGGGTTCAGTACCTGATGGGCTCAAGCACAAAAGGGACAACGATTTTAGCCCTGGCCCAACTCTATTGTCAAGTTTTCCTATACCGGAAAAACACTTGCAGAGAGAAAGGGTTTAGTACCTGATGGGATCAGGCGCTATCGGGACAAGGTCGCTCGGCTCGAGAACGCCTTGCTCTCAAACGCGTGGTGTGAGACTCAAACTTGTGCTAGAGGGTCACGATGTCTATGAACAACGCCTCGGGTAGGAGGGCGAACGAGCCAGGGTCCAACTCTTCTGGCGAGTTCTTCCTCATACGTAACCAGGCTCGCGGATGAGAAAAGGTTCGGTACCCGATGGACACAGGCAGAGTTCGTCCAATTGCACGAGATGGGTTTATGGACGGTGGAGCATCTCGTGCCAGATAGACGCGCTCGACAAGCGTCTTGGCGAAGAGGCACTACACACCAGCGTGCCCGGCGACAGATACACAGGCTGTCACGGACTAGGAACCAAACCCAAAATAAAGGAATGACGAAAACGGATGTGCTGGACCTCGGACGTCCTGACCACAAGTGGCCAACGGGGTGCAAATAATCACAGTTCTACTGTGCAACTTGCAGCACAACGTACCTCACGCTCCCCGGCGGAAATCACACGAAATAATCGCTGTGGTTATTTGAGAGCGAACACTGAAGAAGAAAAAGAAGAAGAAAGTAAAAAAGCTTCCACTTAGACATCGCCGAGGAAAGTATTATATCTGTTTGTAACAAGCACTCCTCATTCTACATTTGTACATGAATAGTACAGACCAGAACTGCTCCGGGACGGCGTTATACAGATCGCGACTGTGACGGCTAAGGTACCGGTTTCGAAGCCCGCTTCAGGCAATTGTGTATACGGACTGTTCATAAAGCAATGGCAAACTACTATTGTATATATATTGTCTAGAAAATCACTACAGCCAAATAATGTTAGATTGATGGCTACGTTCTGAATAGGATATACTACACAATTTTTTAAATAACAGTGTTTACAAATTAGTTAATGTCCGCGAAACAACCTGCCACACAATTCGTAGCCACACTTAAACAAGAAACTGTGAGAAAAGAAACCTAGGGCTGAAAATGGCACACACACACAAATTTTGTATTCAGTAGTTTTTAAAAATGGCATAAATTTTATAAATTTGGCCATAAAATATCCAATGTGGCAATCCTATTATTTCATTTAATCGTTTCTTCTTTTGTCTATTTCACATGTGAATATACAAGTTTTGCCAAAGCGTGTGTTGACGGGGTCAGAAAGGGGAGCGACTCATACAAACGCTGTGATATCGTGATCTGCTATGCATATTATATGATTCGATTAATGAAATTTGGCGTCAAGTTGATTTTCCCCATCACATCTGTGATCACAAAATGATCCAAAAACCATGCTGAAGAAAGAAATTAATGTTTGAGGAAGAAAATCACAGACATTACAGCTTAGCTGTAAACCATGACAGGGTATATTCCTTTATTCAGACTATATCATATTTTCATTGACTCTTGTCGTCTTTGCTTTCCCACTAGACCTGGTACCCATTTCGTTAGGCTAGGTTGACCTAAGACCATTGGTGATTTAAAAATTAGTTTCGGTGTCTCTGTGAAATGTATTTAATTATACCCTTTTCGTTCTGATCGATGGGAGATAGAAATGAATGGACCTGCTACACAAACACACGTCGGTTCAAAGTGTCCTCGGTTATAAAGACTGTGGTTTACATTGCTCCGGTATTGCGATTGAATGTGCATTAACATGGCACGAAACAGGAGCAAAGAATAGCGATACTGTTACATGACATGCATGTAGTAGGAGGCGACTAAGGATGTTACGGTGATGAATTTGTCTTTCCCATCTCAGTATATTATACTATTCATTGCCCCATTTCCATACAGGCCAAAGTGACCAATCTCCATGTGTAGGTATGATGTGTCAGGCTGAAAGTCGAATATATCGCAGCCAAGATGAATACCATGACAAAAGGCATTCCATTCGTCGAACTATATCTGTCTATATCGGCAGGATTGTGAGAACAAACGCAGAAAATAAAGATGGTTTGGAAATATTAATGGCTCATAAAATTTCACAAATTTCATCAAAGGTTATTTTTATATTCAGATAATCGAAGATTGACTACAACTTTGTAAAATACTATCACAATATAGGGTTTCACAGCATCTAATCAACTCCTGTAGAAGTAGTTACACAGGCAGTCAATGTGCAGTTAGAACGCGCAATGGGCTTTCAGATAAATTCTCTGGAGTGCGACAAGGAAGTATTCTATCACCCCTGCTATTCATTACATATATCGATTGCATATGTAAAACTGGCAACACTAATGCAAAAGACAACCTAAACAACCTGCTGAGTTTGATTCTTTTTTGTACATGATCAAGCAATAATATCAAAAAGACAACTGCAACAACATATAAATAGACTGCACACAACATGTAGGGACTATGACATGAAGAAACTACACAGAAAAAACTGAGGTAATGTCAATCGCAAATACAAAAAGAAACACCACTATTTTAATCGATGATCAGCAACTTAAACAGTTGAAAAAATTCATATATGTTAGAAACAGCACATCATCATTACAATACCACGAAATCCAATATAGATGCAACATAACATACCGGATCTTGCGACAGATGTCTTCTATGTTAAAAAACAAATATGTGATCATGAACACTAAAACTGCACTATATAAAGCGATCGTCATACAATCACTATGCTACCAATGTCAAACATGAACACTAACAACATAATTCAAAAGAAAACTTGTTACAACAGAAATGACTTTTCTACATAGAATCCTCGGAGTAACAATAAGAAACAGAACTAGGAAAGAAAACATCAGAAGACTAACCAAAACAACACGAATTCTGGATTACATCAGAAGACAACAGGTGCTTCCGCATGCTTCCAGACTACCAATAGACAATGCCCTCAGAAAGCATTACTATACAGACACGATGGATACAAAGCTAGAGGGAGACCTTGCAAACGATGAATTACAGAAATTAAAAAGTCAACACAAACAAACATACATGAAACACACAAAAAAGCATCTCCAAAGAACTCTTCTACCCCTGACGCTGCAAGGTATGAAAGGGGAATAAAGCGAAAAGAATCGAAGATCAAGTCCCCAATTTCAGGCATGTCAAACACAGTTGATAAATTGTGACTATGCTGAATTGCTGTTTCCACAAAAATGCATGTGATACACACAATTACTCTGAAAAGGTACGGGGATGTATGCCCTAAGAATGCCAAGACATGGTATGATTGCTACGTTATTTGTGATAAATACCACATTAGTCTCTGGACCACCAATTGCTAGATAGCTAAACTATTGTAAGAAAAAAACGTATATTTAGTTATTCTAGTTTCTTATAACCACTAGTAACCACTATCTCGTTATAATACAGCGAATTTCATGTATTTCTTTACTCAATAATAGAGACACTTTTTAATGAGTTGATTAAGTATAGCTGTAAAACATCTCACAGATATGTGACTCATTTTCTGCTCGAACTGCGCTGATACATTTGTCTACTTTCTTCTCGAACTAACTGTGCTGTTACAGTTGTCTACTTTCTTCTCGAACTAACTGTGCTGTTACAGTTGTCCATTATTTGTCTTCAAATTTCGAACTTCCTTCTGACATTAGTCAAGTAATAACAGAGCTTATGACTCACGAAATGGCAAGTAGAACATATATGGAAACGTCCCTAGTGTTGCGACGTTTTTTCCTGATCAAGAATCAAGAATTAACAGAGTTGTACATATTTAAAAAAAATCTGATTCCTTGCTTTCCTATACTGATTTGTCATTTCGATTATTATTTGACTAGCGCCTTTTCCTATGAGCATCAGACAAAAAAGGTAGCTTCTAGGCAATCTTCAATTTATTGTTGTTGATCTTAAATATTAGCTACTGTTCATTATTTTACTCCCACGGAATAATTTCAGAAGTAAATAAAATAGAACAATTATTTTGCGATAAATCTGTTAGATTTTCGTGGAGAAAACGCACATGAACTCTGCTAGTTATGAACATATAATTGATAATCTACAGCCAAGTGTCAAAACAGAGCAATGTACACATGTTTAAAATCATATTGTATATTTTAAAAAGAATAATACAGCGTTGTTGACGTCTATTTTTCACGAACCCCTGATTCCCTTATTAACAAATGTCAAACTTATTTTAGATCCCCCCACCCCTCACCCCCGTAATTGGTTTTGTTGAAATGTATAGACATCCCTATACAAGGAAAAGGTTCTGTAGCTTAATCTGAAATAAAACGATATTACTGTCTTCATTTATCTCATATAAACGAGTTATTAAGATGGGGAAAATTGGCATTAATTTCCATTTCTAAAATTCAGCATGCAAGTTCCATATAGCCAGAATAAAGGTTTGATCTCAAGATGTCTATTCCGAGCCGCTATGACCAAATGCGCTTATTCACAAGTCAGCTAGACTTGAGGACGGAAGCTATTTCCAGGCGACAAGTTAAACGTGCTAGTACCAAGCCTCGTTACACCGTGTCGCTTTTGTTCCTGTATAGACAGCGCATGCGCTGAGGAAATTGTGTGGCGCGCAGGTTCAAAATCCTTGAAATGACAATTCTGGAACCCCTGTTTCTGAAAACTATTTTTGCGTATTAGTGTTTTGAAGAGGCAAGTTTTTATGGTGAATTAGCAAACTATTGACCAATTACTGTTCTTTGACGGTGGTTTCAGCGTGTCGACGTAAGGTGTTCATGAAAAGAAATCAGTTCAAAACTCATTTTTATTTGATTTACTTAACATCTAGAGCAGAAGGAGAGAAAAGACATAAACGATACATACCACCTGGTTCAGCCAGGAGAAGAAAGAATTGATGACGATAGCGCTTGTACTATAAACATCACAGGCTTTTTTTTTTTGTCATTCATTTCTGCCAGAACTCTCCAAGGATGTAAGGTATAATTGCTGGTACTTTGCATGCATTAATCATGGTCTTGGACAGGAAGCACGCGACCCATGTTCCTTCACCTGTTCTCTGAGAATAAACCCTATTGTTACTCACTCACGTGCCTTATTTCAAAATTACTGCATCTTGACAAAGCGTCATGAAACGCCTGCACCGTTACTCTTGAAGCATCTGCATACTTACAATTGCCCAAAAAAGAAAATTGTGTAGCGCAAGATAAAAATCCGTCCTTTCATTTCATTACGAATTTGTTCCAACCGCGAATTCTTCTTTTATTTTCGTCTTCAGATGTCTTCTTTCTTCTTCGTCCTCCGTGGAGGCTGCAGGCTGCACTTTCAAAGCTTGCATGTACAACCGGAACACCGTGTCAGATATAAGATGGCATGCTTTGTTTAAACTTGAAATTGTCAAACCTTTCACTCTCAAATATTCTTTAATTCTGATGTCTGCCGCTGTTTGAGTTGCGCTCAGTATCTCGACCCATCTGCTCCATCTAGCTACAAACTATTTAAAAAAATTTTCGGCAAGAGTTACCAATCGCAGATCTGAAATATCTTTCTGATTTAAAAAAAAGAACGTTTATTGGCATAGAAACAAAGGACTTTCACAAGATTTGCTTGTTAAAAGAAGGTCACACGAGGCCAAAATGTAGCAAGCGACCCCTCCAATCTATGCAACCTGTCTTCATTGATGATGCCTCAAAGACTGACAACAATGGTAGAACAAAGTCTTCATTACCAAAAATTAGATATTGCTTTTTGCACCAAAAGTCTGGTGTCTTTCGTGCCACATGTCACTCCGGAAATATCTTTTTTTCCTCATGGAGTCATGGAGTGGAACTTACGCTCGTCCATGCTTTCCCTTACAAAGTACATGACCCATACATAACATTGAAGATGAAAATCTTGAACCTGTGAAACAAGAACGCAATTAAATGGTGTCTTCATCTTATCGAAGACGTGTCAGTTGGAGTAAATGGTCGGTAGTCAGGAGTGTGCCGTATCTTATCATCGTGTCTCTTGTACGACCTCTTATGTTCAGGCAGGAGATATCTTATAAGAATAAACTACAAGTTAGTGAAATCATCACGACATAATAAGAAGCAAGTTTATCTAGACATTTAGTTATTTTTTGCCATAAGTGTACCAAATTACATATACGTCATATGAGACACTGAAATAAAGAAAGAGTCCACATCCAAAGAAGCCACTACTTCTTGTTCTTTCTCTTCTGTATTAGTTTTCTAGTTCCTGCATATTAGCGAGGTGTATTTCGTGAATGAAATGAGTATATATGTCCATCGCTGGATAACGTCAGGAAAATGATTCTTCTTACAAGACCAGATAAATGGAACACAATATACGGAAATAAGCAACAGCTTTTGAACTTCTAATTTTCGCTATAATTTGTTGTTTTACTCCAGCATTTCTGAGAACTTCTACATTAGTTTTCTTGGCTGTCAATGGAATTTTCATTATTCTTAAAAACCACATCTTAATTGCATCCAGCGTATCGTGGGCACTTGTGTTTACTAACCATGCTTCGCTTCCATAAAGAAGGATTGGCTCAATGTAACATCCTAGCACTTGCACTCGTGTATGTATTGAAACGACACCATTGCATAGAATTTTTCTCATTTTTAAAATATTGATTTGGCCTGTGCTGTCCTGTTATTTGTCACATTGGAGCACTGGCCATCTGATGTTTAAATGATGTCAAGATACCTGATTTTGTCTGCTTGATTTATCAATACGTGCGCAGGGGAAAAAATAAAATGGACGTTTCGATTAGAAGGCCTTTATCAAGAAAAAACACGACAAGTAAAAATCGCACTATCGTGATTACAAAACATTACGCGATTACTGAAATCAGACAACTATATAAAGAAAATCAACGATAACTAATTACACAACAACTAAAGGAACAAAGACGAAACAAAACGAAAGGAAATAAACAGAACTTAGTAGGACACACATGAATGACTGACACACATGCATGACTGACACACATGAATGACTGACACACATGAATAACTGGGAGGTGTTAAGAACGAAAAACCGTACGGTACCAAATTCATGGATATACTTTCTCAATTGTCTACTGAATAAGGTCTCACCTATGTAGGTCATAATCGCAACATCTGCAATTAATGTTGTAAATTCTTCTTCTTCTGCGTTCGTTCTCAAACTCCTGTAAACTAGCAGGATGTAGTCCGGAGAACAATATACGTTGTGTTATGGTTTATAGTAATGCCGCGATACAATCCCATAACCGCCTTAGTCGCCTCTTATGACATGCATGGAAGGTAAATAGTGTTTCTATTCTTTGCTCCCTTCTTGGGCTCGGCGACAGACAGATGTGAAGTTGTAAATGACATCATCGATATAATATCAATATTTCTCTTTCACAATGGGAGCCTGCTCATTCCACCGAGGACGTCTAATACGTCCTTATTTTGCTTACGTGTTTCATGGTATTGTTACTGTCTTAATCATAACATGAAGATTAAACATATATCGATTTCTTAGTGCAAGCATTTAAATATTTTTTGGTTGATTTTTCATGACAAATAGAAGATTTTACAAAGACATCTGAACACATTTCAACGTAACAAACAACGCTATTTAATAACGGTAATAAAGTATTTTGAACATATAAAGACATGTTGCAAGTGATGATGACATTTTTTACATCCACTTTTTACATTCAGTTATGTCCTTCAATATGAGTTCCTAAATGGCTAATAAGACCTATTCGAGCCGCAAATGTCCTAGAACAGTTAGGGTATGCAATGACCACCGCAGACGGTTTTTGTTCTACCCGTGACTGTCTATCTACTCTGGTTGAGCTTCTGCAATTCACATCTTTTGACAAGATTGTGCGCCTTTTTTATACTCTAGAGCGCCATGTAACCCTATTTTGTGCAAGTTCTTCCCATGTATCTTGAAAATTTCGAAGGTTTTCAGTTAGGTCTTTAACAAGTCCTTATAGCGTTTCTTTTGGCCACCTTGAGGTCCTATTCCCTTCTGCAATTCATCATATAGAAGTATCATTTACAGGTGATGATTCGACATACCTACCACATGATCTTCTCAATCTTATCTTTCCATCTGATGTTCACAACTTTTTTGAGACAAGTTGTGTGAAAGTGATTGAATTTCCTCATACACAGTCCATCCATGTTTCACTAGTGTATAACAAAATGTCGTATGTTAATAGTTTGCCCCCTGAACTTTTGGGTCAAAGGGCATGAAACCATATACCGCTGGATCAGCAACCAACCAACCCTGAACTTAAAAAAGAAACACAGCAATTCTGACTACTTATACCTTTCAGTACAACTTTGAATCGTGACCTATACCTTGGTTATGGCACATTGAGTTTCTTGATATGCACATATGTTGTGCATTCTAAGTGTCCTCAAGGAGATTCAGCTGGGAGTACCACTGCCATGTAAACGTTTAGTATAGTCTTTAGGTTAATGCCATTTCTATGTCAAATATTTGCGTAGAATCTGCCGAAAGTGCTGCTCGTCTTGACTATTCTCGTATACACATCATCAACGTTGGTATTTTGTGATAATGTACTACCTGTGTATGTGAATCTATTCACACCTTTCATTGCTACGTCATTTACCTCTATGCAGTGCTCGGGATAGCTGTTTCCAGGTGATGCTTGTAACATGACTTTTATTTTCTCCGTTTGAATAGTAAGTCCAAAGTCGGTACAGGCTTTTGAAAATATAATACTATGTACATCAGCCTCCGAGTTGGTATTTAGGACACAATCATCAGTCGGCGAAGGTT
Source organism: Meghimatium bilineatum (assembly GCA_034231615.1). Lineage (NCBI taxonomy): Eukaryota > Metazoa > Mollusca > Gastropoda > Stylommatophora > Philomycidae > Meghimatium > Meghimatium bilineatum. Next base: position 30,244,228 of record CM067321.1, read on the forward strand.
GAGCAATTTTCCATCAATGCATATATGTTATTTAGTGCCAAGTTTAGATCTCTGAAAGCATCATCCAACATTGCAGAGAACATGATGCTAAACGGGGTAGTTGCTAAGACACATCCCTCTTTAACTACATCTATGACAGGAAACATTTTTTTAAAGATTGATAAAATTCAAACAGATGATACCGCGTTGAATGACTTACGTGAGGGTGGAGTTGTCGGAAGGAAGGCGAGCAAGACGTAAAGCACAGATACAAATGACAGGCAAACATCGTGAATTGTACAGGTTACAGTCTAGCAGGGTGCACCACCAAAGCAAGAGACAGAGCATGTTATATGTACGTTGCAGCCAAACCTTTAGTTGTAAAGACGGTACTTGTGGATGATTAATATTGTCACTAATTCTAAAACAAGCTGCATTTCTCATGAAAACGAAATTGACAAACTAATAATTCATACCACCATTATGTTATTGATGTTTAATATGCACTATTACCAAAGAACATAGGAGATAGCTTGACACGTGTAGAATTAGACGCGTAAGAAAAACAGTAAACAAAACAAAAAGATGGCATCAGAAATTCCGTGATCATTATTGCAAATTGTAGAAAAGCCAAGAATGAAGTGGTTTGATCTAATCTTGAGTGTACATCCAACATTTCTAGATCTGGCAGCATGAAAATCAGAAGTAATAGCAGAGAGAGAGAGAGAGAGAGAGATAGCAAAAAAGTGGACTGTGGGGCGATTGACACTTTGAATCCACAACATCTGTGAATATCTCGAAACTCAATGAACCATAACCAAGGTATCAGAAACGTTTAAGCCAAGGTTGCATTCCTGAGAGGTATAAGAACGCAGGAACACGAGAGATGCTGTTTTTTTTTTTTTTTTTTTTTTTTTAAGTTCATGGACAAACTATTAACCGGCAACATTGTGTTTTTTCAATTCGGTAATTAATTGGAAGAAACTGAAACATTCCGCGTCACTAATGAACACATGATAATGATGATTTAGCCATCTCTTTAGCTGCGAGAATGTTCGTAGATAAGGGGCTTTTGAAATACCCCGGGGTGCAAAGGGAACGCATTCCTCTAGGTGGACCCAGGGTTAGCAGATAACCAAGATCCCAAATGTACCTCCTCGCCGTGCACCCTGGTAACAGAAAACAGCAGCTCGAGCTGATTCTGGCCAAATCATTTGGGGATCGTGTCCGAGAATGTGGAGGAAGCAGATGGAAAGAGATAGACTGCAAAAGAGACAGATAATATCTCCGACACCATTTGCATCACCACATACAGCTACACTGTCGACATACAGTGACGCCTGTTAGTCCAGTCAGAAAATTGGAGGGGCGGCCAATATAAAAGGCACATAAAGGTGGTTCATGGAGAGAAACAAATATATGTCATAATGAGTACAATGACACAATGAAAGGGCAGAACAGCGCCAGAGGGCAGCGCGAACTGCGAATGAAAAGTGAATAAGTTCCTAGGAAAGGGGAACTATAAGCTCTGTTAGCGAGACGAGCTTCTAGTTACCTGTGATCCTCATAAGCAGAGATCCAGACCCAATTGTGGGTGCTCGGAAAAGCAAGAAGACCTAAACCAACTCTAATGTCGAGTCTTCCTATACCGGAAATATACTCGCGAAGAGAAAGGGTTCCGAACCTGATGGGCTTAGTAAAGAAGGGGACAACGATGGCAATCCTGGCCCAACTCTACTGTCAAGATTTCCTATACCGGAAATACACTTGCAGAGAGTAAGGGTTCAGTACCTGATGGGCTCAGGTACAAAAGGGACAACGATTTAGCACTTGCCCAAATCTATTGTCAAGCTTTCCTATATCAGAAATACACTTGCAGAGAGAAAGGGTTCAGTACCTGCTGGGCTCAGGCGCTATTTGGACAAGGCCGCTCAGCTCGAGAATGTCTTGCTCTCAAACGCGTGGTGTGAGACTCAAACTTGTGCGAGGGGTTCACAATGTCTGTGAACGACGCCTCAGGTAGGAGGGCGAACGAGCCAGGGTCCAATTCTTCTGGCGTGTTCTTCCTCATACGGAACCAGGCTTGCGGATGAGAAAAGGTTCAGTACCCGATGGACACAGGCAGAGTTCGTCCAATTGCACGAGATGGGTTTAAAGAAGGTGAAGCCCCTCGTGCCAGATAGATGCGCTCGTCAAGCGTCTTGGCGAAGAGGCACTACACACCAGCGTGCCTGACGACAGATACACAGGCTGTCACGGACTAGGGACCAAATCCGAAATAAAGGACTGATGAAAACGGATGTGCTGGACCTCAGACGTCCTGACCACAAGTGGCCAACCGGGGTGAAAATTTTCAGTTTTACTGTGGAACTTGCAGCACAACGTACTTCACGCTCCCTGGCGAAAAACACACGAAATATTTGTTGTGGTTATTTGAGAGCGAATGCTGAAGAAATACCCCACCCTTCCTCCTGTTAAAAATCTGGAAATCAGAACATAAAATTTAATACTACCAATTTAGACAAATGGTTGATTAAACCCCCACCCCCCTCTCCAAACCTCCGTCTTTCAACGGTAACGTTTCTTTACAAAAAGAGCATCAAATTGATCACGACACTGAAGGATTTGCACACGACGTAGTCCGAATAAGCTTTCTTTATGGTAACCCTCTGCCTTGACTGAAAACATATATACCTTTATAGATATAATATAGATCTATCTATCTATCTATCTATCTATTTATCTATCTATCTATCTGTCTGTCTGTCTGTCTGTCTGTCTGTCTGTCTGTCTGTCTGTCAGTCAGTCTGTCTGTCTGTCTGTCTGTCTGTCTGTCTGTCTGTCTGTCTGTCTGTCTGTCTGTCTATCTATCTGTCTATCTATCTATCTATCTATCTATCTATCTATCTATCTATCTATCTATCTATCTATTTATCTCTATCTATCTATCTATCTATCTATCTATCTATCTATCTATCTATCTATCTATCTATCTATCTATCTATCTATCTATCTATCTATCTATCTATCTATCTATCTATCTATCTATCTATCTATCTATCTCTATTTATCTATCTATCTATCTATCTATCTATCTATCTATCTATCTATCTATCTATCTATCTATCTATCTATCTATCTATCTATCTATCTATCTATCTATCTATCTATCAATCAATCAATCAATCAATCAATCAATCAATCAATCTACCTACCTACCTACCTACCTACCTACCTACCTACCTATCTATCTACCTATCTATCTATCTGTCTATCAGTCTGTCTGTCTGTCTGTCTGTTAGTTCGTCCGTCCGTCCTTCTGTCTGTCTGTATGCCTGCCTGCATGTCTGTCTGTATGCCTGTCTGTCCATCTATGAATGTTTCCAGGCTGTCAACGAGTAGATATTTACTGCCCATAACCTTTCTGACATTGGACCAACGTAATTGAGTAACCGAGATGACACTAGAACTCAAATAAGGTACGCCGTCTCAAAGGTATGAGTTGTGTTAGTGTGGTTTATGGATGCATATATGGTACCACAGTGGGAGCCGCGTTAGCGCAGTGGTTAGCGCACTGGCTTCGCATATGAGTGGTCCTGGGTTCATTCCCCAGTTGAGGTGGAAATGTTTTCAGATCGCAACGGCTCCCAGGTCGACCCAGCCTTAAATGGGTACCGGATTAATCCGGGAAGTAAAGACTGCGAGGGAGAGGAGATGGCTACCGCCCTCATTTGCAGAGCCTGTGAAATGTGAGATCGCTAACATCTCACATTACGGCATTAATAAATGCTTTGGGTTACTTTACTTTTTTTTATGGTACCACAAGGGAAACATTTCAGTGCGGCAGTATCGCTGCATTGTATACTCCCAGGAAAGTTATATATATATATATATCAATATATATATATATATACTGCTGTGCCAACCAGTTCAACATTCTTCTGTAAGATCTATTGACCATATTCAGTGATGGCATACACAGTATTCTCCGCTACTTTAGAGTGCGCCACAAAAAAAAAGGTGCAATATTAACTGACTGTCATTTCTTCGTCGTTCATGGGGATACTTTGACAGAAGATAAAAATGAAGAATCGAGACCAGACATGAAGTCAAAATAATTTTCACAGTTGTCAGGTTATCAGCACACCCCAACCATCCTTAGTTGCCTGCGACGGTATGTCTGGAAAGATAACGGCCCTTGTTATTTGTAGCCTGAAGTACACGTCCAGGCCTCGGTTGCCACACGGGGCAACTTCCAATACTACAACTTCACAAAGACATCATAGTTTCAACACTATTTCTCAACGATCTTCTATACATTTTTTATAACAAAATTATGTTCTGAGTACTTTAAAAATGTTATATTTAATGTTATACACATATTAACTCATATCACAATGGATTATCTTAATTACTCGCTCATTAATACACGGTGATACATTTGTTCTTGTAGTATCTCACTCGTTCTATACAAAAACCTCTTCAGTGATGTCGTCTTTATCTCAGCGAATAAAACACGTTAATAGAGTAATCAACAATTGTACTACACACATGAATTCTAATTGTCTGGATTAGGAGGACCCCTGATCAAGCCTGGACAGATATTTTTCAAGGAATACAGATAATCTACAACATTCTGTCGGCATTCGTCCCCTGACCTATTTTCACCAAGGAAGGCCAGAATGAAAAGTGAGAGCATCTGTCCTGGTTGTTGTATTGTACTCTGCTCAAACTACTCATCCCTGAATATAAACCTCAAAGATTCTAACAAAAAAGGTCTCGAATTTTAACCTTAAGAGGGACATAGCAAACTGGGTCATGTCTGTATTAGGGACAGGGTCAGAACATAGAAATTAAGCGATCTGTAAAAACTGATTTTGTACGAAATAATACGTTTATAGTCAACAAGAATAGTGGAATGAAGAAGATCACTTGATTGTTGTGGTGTGAGCAACGTTACCACTGACATATTATAAATAGCCCCAGATAACCCGGGAAAATCCCAGATAATTTCAAACTATATAATGCATGTAAATATGGCTAGGGCCTATGATATGCTAAGAAATTAATCTGAAGTGTGGTAAACTTACCTGATCAGTGGTTCATGATTTAGTTGTAGGCTTGTGATCTCCATAAATCACGAGAACAGAGGTATTGTATCCTTTATGTAATTTAAGAGATTTTTCCAACGCTTTATTTCATACTCAGGAGGCTCCAACTCTCAGCTGTTTTCAGTTCATTGAGAGGAAGCATACTACTAAGGAGGATACAAAAGAATTGTGCAGATCAGAAGTGACCAAAATACGGCACTTGGGCCAAATACGGCGAGTCAAGCTATTTTATTTGTTCCCTAGGCTGATTTAAAAGGGCTATATGCACTGCGTCCTGTACTTAGAAAACAATAATTTGAGCTGCAAGGACATTACAATTTTCTTGTGCCATACCACACACAAAAAACCGCTTAAACAGACGGGAAGTAACAACACACGTTTACTTCAACCAGTAGTTACAACAACAAAAACCCGCTTAAACCGACCGCTTGTCTGATACCTCCTATGTAACATATACATATTTTTGTTATATTGAAAAATATAATTATTCCCTAAATGAAGCTTAATTACAATTATGTGATGGTAAAAAAAAACAAGCGCGTAAACAAACCAGTAATCGCAAAAATCGTTTAAACCGACCAGTCATCATCATAATCAAGATTGTCTGCAACAGATCTCCAACATCCACTGTCTCTTGTTTTGGTGGTGCACTCTGCTAGACTGTAACCTGTCCATCGTGTGATGTTACTCTCCCACTTGTATCTCTGTCTACCTCTTGCCCTTTTCCCTTTGACTTTACCCTCCAGTAAGATGTAATGTCTTTTAATGTGTCCAATATATTTTATTTGCCTGATCTTTATTTCTCTTAGTATTTCTTTCTTCATATTAAATGTTTTTAACCACTTCATGAGACATGGTGGTTTGGAGAACATAGTCACAACAGGCAAGACTGAAGGCAACAGAGACAGAGGGCGACAACGTGAGAAAATATTAGAAAGTTTGACAACCGGGCACGACAGGAAAACAACAACGATCTTGATACATAATACTGGAGACAGAGAGCAGTGGAGAGCCATGATCTCCTACGCCAGCCGGCATGGCACCTGATGATGATGATGATGATGAGAATTTCTTTGTTTGCTCTCTTTCCATGATGCTCTATCTATTCTTCTATTTATCTACGTCTCAAAGGCATCAATTGTCTTCTAATTGTTTGTTTAGTGTCCATGTTCCTGAGCGATACATGAGCGATAGAATAGATGTAGCATTTTATAATTCTCATTTTTAACTTGTTTGTAACTTGTTTAGATGTTACTATTTTCCTCATGTGGTTGAAGGTACTTTAGGTCATTCCTATGCTCCTTTTAACTTATGTTATACATCTGCCGTTAATTGTGACTATGTGTCCAAGATATTGATAATGTTTTACTTGTTGTAGTTTCCATGTATGTTTATATTTAGCACTTGTTCTTCGGTGTCTTTGATGATTATCATGGTTTTTGTTTTTTAAATATTTATATCCAGTCCATATTCATTACTTGATTTATTGACTTAATCTATTAGTCTTTGTAGTTCATGTTCACTTTCTTCTAAAAGAACATTGTCCCCTGCATATCTCAGGTTATTATTCTCCAATTGATCTTGAGTCCTGGCATATCTTCTATTTTTTTTAGATATCCTCTGTGTAGAAATTAAATAGGCTTGGTGATAAAATGCATTCTTGTCTTACCCCTCTTCTTATTTCTATGTATGGTGAGTGGTTGTTTTCACACCTTATTGATGCACTCTGTTCCCAGTATATATTTCTAATCAGTCTGCTGTCTTTTCCATCTATGCCTATTTCTTGAAGACATTTGATTAATTTTTCATGTTGGACTCTCTCAAAGGTCGTGCTGTAGTCTATGAAGCAAATATAGATACTTTTTTGGACTTCTATATATTTATCTATCACTAGTGGATTTTAAGTATAGCTTCTCTGGTTTGTTTTTCCTAAAACCGAATTATTCTTCCCCGACCTCCGAGTCTATTTTGCTTTTAACTCTTGCATGTATTTTTTTCATGTAATTAAACATAGTACTTCATCCCTAATCTGGATGGCTGAAACTGCTTCTCTTTGCTGAGACGCGTATGTACATTATTACTACTATGATTCACTTATTAGAAATGTACGGTTCTTTGGAACAAAACCCTAAATTTGTTTTAATATTTACTCTAGCCCAATGTTTCCCAATCATTTTTTTAACCAGGTCCCATTTACGTATTTCTAAATGTATGATGCCCCATATGTAACATACATATTATTGTTATATTGAAAAATATAATTATTCCCTAAATGAAGCTTAATTACAACTTGTTCGAATTACCCACTGAACGATCTAATTACCCCTCTGTGGGGCTTAGGCCCCACGTTGGGAAACACTGGCCTAGCTTCTGTTGTCTACAGCGGACCAAACCTAATGGCAGAGCAGAGATTCCCTACTTCTGCTCTAACTTAACCTTTGGATGACACAATCACACGTCTAGCCCGTTTGTCATAAAATAAATCACATAAAGACGTTGGCCATGAAAAGATCCAGAATTTGATGCCTATTTTCGTTTCCACATTGACTATAGCCATATTCTTAAACTGGTGACTATTCCCGTCGTTCACAACGTGTGAGATAGTAATCACAGACACAGACAAGTATCATAAAAACTACAACCTTCAAAGGGAAACAATTATCATTGGTGAGAAGTCACTGTTGTGTCACGACTTTAATTGTGTCCCTTGTAAACACACAATACGAGTTCTGTATTAGAATATTCCGAACATAAAAGTTTCACTGGAATAAATAATGCTTCCCAATAGACATGTACAAACAAGAGTTACAGGACTAAAATTGAAAACAAAAGAAGGGACAGTGTCAGTAACAAAACAATAAAAGATTTCCCCCGTCCCCGGTAAAACCCTGAAGTGTGACAAGGACGCCTTTAATTAGCGCAGCAAACCGGGTCGCGTAGTAACATCTTTCCGTTCCTTATGATCTTTGACGCTTGCGCTGTTTCTTTTGAAAACAGTGGAAGTGATCCACGGTTGAGTGAGCTTGCGGATAATTTAACCATGTTAACAAAGATCTGTCTCTGGTACCTAACCAATATGCAAATTAAGTACTTCAAGTGAGAGACAATAAACAGGTGTAAAACTACAGGTGAGTCCAGAAAAAAGTAATATTTCTAATGTCAGATACTACGCTTTCGCCTCACACCGTCTGAGTTCGTTCTCAAACTCCTGCTGGGTGGCAGATTGTAGCAGGGAAAACTGAATGAAATGTGTCGTGGTTTACAGTCTGGCTGTGATATCTGCGCCTTTCGGTTTGACACATGCTACTGACCTGTGGTTCTCTGGCCTAGGGTTGGATGGAAAGTCAACCTCGCTCTCAAACCTCTTTAGTCACCTTATACTTTATATATTACAGATCACAGTTTTGCTATTTTTTTACACCCGACAACTACTGGCAACATTCAATACTTTCAAGGTACGGAAGGACGATGTGACGATAACATTCAAATGAAGACAGGCAATATTCTTCTTCTAATCCATTCTCTCAAACTCCTGCAAGATTTACACGATATAAAAGGGAATCGAAATATGTTGTTTGAAGGGGAGAGAAATGGGGGTTTAATATTCTTCTTCTTCTGCGTTCGTTCTCAAACTCCTGCAGATTAGCAGGATGTAGTCCGGAGAACGCAATGCTTTGTGTCATGGTTTACGGCATTGCTGCGATATCTGCGCCTTTCGGTCTGACACATACGAATTCAGCATGGCTTTTGGTCACTGACCCTATACGGGATGGGGCAGCCAACTCCATCCCATAACTTCCTTAGTCGCCTTTTACGACATGCATGGAAGGTAAACAGAGTTGCTATTCATTACTCCTCTTTCGGGCCCCGGCAACACACGGGCGGGGGTTTAATATGATTTTGCTAAACACATCTGATTTACGCGGGGAAATTATTATTCTCTTGAACAGTTTACAGGATGTGTTGTTGAAGGCCCATCGCAAACATTGATATTTCACCTGTCACAGTGTTTCTTCTTCTGTGTTCGGTCTGAAGACTTCTGTAGATTAGCAACAACCAAAGTGACATGCATTGTTGCACATAAAATGTCTTTATCTGCACTATCCTATCATGGTGCTAACCATGTGTTGCTTCTCTAAGCAGGGCCAGCACCACGACTTATACCTCAAAAGAGCACACTTCATGCGACTGGAGGTCCTCTTCGACTGCCTTGTGGAGCCAAGAGGCACAAGAGTAATATCACTGACCAAAATACATTACTAACTAATGAGACACTACTCACAATAATGCACTGAAATGTTAAGAATGTAAATATTAAAAAAAAAGATTGTTTTAGCAAGAAATTATATCAAAAGAACACCGTCTTTAAGAAATATGTCAACATTTGCTGTATACAAAAGTGAATACCTCACTAAAGTTATAGCCTTTAAAATTACAGATTAATAATTCTTTAAAGTTCATCGAATAGACATAAGAAAATAGGTATACTTACACTAGTCAGAGACGATATCAGTTCATATCCATGTCAACAACGGATGTGCTTGGTAGGAAGGCATAAAATAACGCAGCTCCACTGTGAAACTAGCAGCCCAACGTACTTAAAGATCCCCTGCGGAAACCATACGAACCTACGTGTTGGTTATCAGAGAATGAACGTAAAAGAAGAAGGAACATAATTGAAATATCAATGGAAGGAGCAGAAGACCAGATCCTTCAGCTAGATACTACAGAAATCTACCTACTAAACTACTATTATTCAAATGACCAGCTCCTTGCACTTGACACAATACTATACTGATAAGACTGATAGTATGCGGATATGTTAATAGCGACCCACGAGCTGGGGTTATGACCACATGGATAAAAGTGGAGAAGAACTTGAAAGCTGGCAAGATGACAAAAGTCTTCTATTTGCTAATAAACCGAAAAAAATGACCTAACATACTATTTAAGTGCATTGTAAACCACTTCTACACCAGATCTGGCACTGTGCTCAGCAGATCTAGCTTAGGAAATCAGCAGAACAGTGAGGGCGCAGCTTGGAGGTAGTGTCCACAGACCAGTTCTCTTTAGTATTAAAAATATAATCACATGATATATCCGTACACTCACAATATTAAATTTTAAAAAAGGCACGGGGAGGGGGGATTAATTTTTTATTTAAACGCACAGCAGTAATGTATTAACTGGAAAAAAAATATGTGGAAGGCAAATGCATAAACACCATAGACAAAGATTGCAGTAAAAACACAATACCAAGAGGAAAACGCAAATAATACATACTATACTGGAGTGAACAACTAAAACTAATGTAAGAAGAATTAAAAAATGCAATGGTTGCTAAAAGCAAAAACGGCTAAGGATAAATTCCAAATAGCAAACTAGAAGAGCTGGAAAGAGAAAACAGAATCCTTAAATTTTGAAAAGCATGTAATACAAATGTGGAAACTGATAAAATAGCCAAATGATGACGACACAGAGAGAAGCACTAACACAGCACTCGCACAGGATGACAAAAGAATTATAGGAAAGCAAGTAGTGTGCTAGAATATTTTCTCAAGACTGCAATAATGAAATGAATTTAGAGAAACAGCGTGAAGTACGGAGTGAACAAAAATGTGAAATGGAACATGCTCAGACCGGAGACAGTAATAATAGCCGCACAATGAAATTATGGATACATTGTTCACATATAGCGATTTGGAATTAGTGGTTTCTAAACTAAAGCTAAATAAGTCCCCAGACATTGATGAAATATCGGATGAAATTATTACAAATCTAGGAACAGCAGCAAGATGGACATTATTGAACATCTTAAATATTCGCTGTACTACAAAGAAAACCCCACAAATCTGGAGGGAATCAATTATGAACTCTCCTTAAACTTGCAAAACATGGAACAAAAGCACAATTAGTCTTACAAGTTGCCTGTGCAAAACAATGGAGTGTATCATATAGTTAAGAATAACATTTCACATAAAAAGTAGAAAATTCCTTGCATCACAGCAGTCTGGCTTCAGACATTGCTACTCCACGAAGAATCAAACTACATAACACAAACAGAAAATTCAGGATGCATTTCAAGACACGACAACAGTATTGGCGGCATGTATTTATAAACAAAGACCTTTTGGCAGGACACGGAAAGAAGGATTGATTAAAAAAACGAAAAAGTAAAAGATAAGTGACAATATTATGCGGGAAACAGGTAATGAAGTTTTACATGGCGAGGAATAACACACTATACTATCACTGTCGGATGCCTACATCAATATAAATAACAATACACAGGAAATAATCGATGTTTAGAACCAAATGACCTTTATCAAGATACGCACATAACATAAAAAGACGAAGAGTAGAAATGACTACACCACAACAAACGTGTCCGAGTGAAATCAACAGCCTTTCTCTGCAAGAGCCAAAACGAAAGTAACGCCAAGAAAAGTAAAAAGGAACTTCTATTTCATGTAGTGCCTCAGGGAGGAGTTTTCTCACTCACTCCTTTGGTCACACCGATTTAATTGAAGAAATACCATACGAACTAGAGTTGCACTCTATGTAGATGACCTGGTTCTGTGTTGCACTCTATGTAGATGACCTGGTTCTGTGTTGCACTCTATGTAGATGACCTGGTTCTGTGTTGCACATATGAGAGCGCTATGGTTACCACATTAATGCTTCAGAGAACCATGAACAATTGTCAGCAACTGGACGGACAATTGGTGTGTTAGTAGGCACAAGAGTAATATCACTGACCAACAAACATTACTAACCAATGAGACACCAGGAGGCACAATCGTAGTGAAATTAGCCACAAACCTTTTTACACTATAAAAACAAAGAGCAGGAAATATCTATGTAAACAAAATAGTCTCAATGATAGATGGCCAACCCATGTATGTCGGTGTAACATTTGCTGCCAGAATCACATGGGCGCATCATATCACCACAGCAGAAACAAAGACTAGACGAAAGATAGCCTAGGTATATAAAAAAAAAATGGGTTGGTCAGGTTGGGGAGCTAATGCAATTATTCTTTAAAAAGTATATCAACAATCAATGTCCAACGTATACAAGAAAAAAACATTGCAGATACAGACATTATTAGTGAACGAAAGAAGAAGCAGAATATACTCTTCAAATAGGTGGTCATAGTTGTAGAAAAATACTAAGTTATATGAACCTGTGAAAAGTCACCAATATCGCAGCCCAAAGATGTAAATCGTACACAGCGCAGTGGTCCCCTGGCTATACCCAGCAATTTCGCAGGAGTTTGAGAACAAGGGAATCAAAATACAATACTTGTCACGTATTGTGTTCAAGAGGTCATGAGTACGAATCCGGATCGTGTCGTCCTGTTTATAAGGTGGATTTTTTTCGGAGATCCCTGTGGTTTATCACTTGAAGCTACGGAGTTACGTGCTATGAGTGGTACTTTCGGCAGGCGGATTGCCGCTTTGTTGAGAGTGACGGAGTAAATTTGGGAAATCGAGTACAGTGAAGTGAATCCTCTACGACTTTTGAACCCTTTTTGAACTTGTCACTCATGTTTTTATTAACACCTTTTCACTTGTAATTTTTCCACGGCATTGTTACAATTGCGGTATTAATTACCATCCGCTCTAGCTTGCGGTCTTGGTCCACGGATCTGCACCTTTTCTGAGTATCACTACAGAAGAAACCATTATTATCTTTTGTTCACTAAAAGGTGTATTTATCGTCGGCGTACCTTCTGTCAGTCTTTGAAATAGGTCATCCAGAATGCAGCCAATCGTACAAACAAGAAACCGTTTATACGATTGACTGATTGTTGTAAAGACAAACTCATTGGGGGTTCTCAATGAAATATCGTAAATAAGGTGTAAAAAAAAAAATCCCAGAGAAAAGATATTCGCACAATTTTAACCATTGTCCTGCAAGACGTAGTGGTAGAAACAAGTGTTAGCAGAAGGATGCCATATGGGATACACTTACCATGCAAAGAAACACAAAGTGTTTCATTCAATAAACAGGAAATATGCAGAGCCATAAATAAGTCTTTGGTAAGGTGGGGATGTTTATCTTAAAAAAGGGACATTATCTAATTTTAATAGACGTTTCAATAATTCTGTTATTTTTTTTTTATCTTTTAAAAAAAAATAATTAAAAAGAAGGGGTGTGACGTGGGCGGGAATTACCCCTTTTCGTAATCTCGTTCCTTTGTCATATTCTGATTTCCTAAGGATGGGGTGGGGGTGGTTGGGGGTTTAAACACAAACATCTTCCCCTTTATCTAGGAGCATGAATATATGGTACGTATACTTTAAGATATTATTTTTTAAATTATGATGAATGAAACAATATAATTTTGCTCAATGTTTGTTCTCTACCAATAAAGATGTTAGCAAGAATGGTTTGGTTCTTGTTTGGAAGGCGTACCCCGATATGATTATTTCTGTCGGAAATGTTTGTCAATTTATGTTTATGCCTTATTAATTATAATATTAATTTATTCAGGGTTATGGTTAGTGTTAGTTATGTAACACACAACCTCTCATAAACCAAACCCTAAGTTTAAACATACACAAAATAAGAGTAAAATTAATAATTGATAAATATCAGTTGGCAAACTTTACCGATGGAAATAATAAAATGAATAATCACAGCGGGCAACGAGTGGGGGCGGGGTGTACGTGTTGCATACAAGAACCAATGATTTTTTAAAACAAATTGTGCCCAAGCATATTAGCACGAATGAATTAACAAAATGTGCTTACAGATGTTAGCAAGAATTGATTTAACAAAATGTGCTTACAGATGTTAGCAAGAATTGATCTAACAAAATGTGCTTACAGATGTTAGCAAGAATTGATTTAACAAAATGTGCTTACAGATGTTAGCAAGAATTGATTTAACAAAATGTGCTTACAGATGTTAGCAAGAATTGATTTAACAAAATGTGCTTACAGATGTTAGCAAGAATGGTTTTAATAGACTGTGCCAAACAGACCTGTAGATAAGATGGGCTGTGAGGGGGTGTTTAAACCCCTCTTAGCAAATATAAACATGACTTTTAATACTAGGAAATAATCAAAAGGTCGATAAACACACCCTCCCCATCCCTTGGCTATTTTATGCGAAATGATCTTCAATTTTACGTCAAATACTGAAATTTACACACGAAATTAAAAAAAAAAAGACATCGTTTTAAACCTTGTTTAGGTTAAACCCCCCCCCCCCTTTAAGGTAATCTTATCTACGGCCCACAGAGTTTGACAAAAATAGTTTTAATAAACTGTGCCGAAAATGTTCATCGTGGTGCCCCAGATACAGCAGCATAGGACCTTTGATTTTAAAATAGAAATGAAAAAAATCAAGAGAATTATCACCAAACACAGAACCGGAGCAGTCTGTTACCACATGCTGAAGGACATACTGAATATGAGATCGGACCACATATGAGCTTGTTTGGGGCGCCATGATTATGAGAGGACTAACTAACAAACTAGGGTCAAAACGCAAGCAACAGTATAATAATGTGTTTACGTAAAATGTATATAAAGTTAATAGAACTAGGCAAATTCAACGATGACAGCACATTTCCATTATCTGGAATACATTAGTCCGGCTCTGTGGCGGAGTGATGACGGCCAAGGTACCGAGTTTGATCCCCGCCATCAATCAATAAACCCATAACCCTTCAGGGTCGTAGGGGTATCACATTGGATGCTTCAGCACACAGAGTCCTCCAGCGAATTCTATCCTCAGCGATGCGGATGAGTGTGGAAATATCTAGCCCTGTCCATTCCTTGATGTTGTCTGTCCATGTCTTTATTTGCCCTGCTCTGCTTCTTCCACCCTCGACAGTTCCCTGCAGTATTGTTTTTGACAAGGAATCGTGCCTGCATACATGTCCGAACCATGCTAGTTTTCGTCGTTTCACTATTGAAAGCAATGGCTCCTGGACACCTGCACACATCTCTACTTTATTTCTTACGTACACATTGGTCTTATGTTCCCTATAGGAAATTCGTTGAATTCTTATGTAACATTTATACTCGAAAGCCTGTAATCTTCTCTCCATGTCCGCAGTGAGTGTCCAACTCTCACAACCATACAACACAACAGAAAGCACCAGCGACCTATACAGTTTGATTTTCACTCCAACACTGATGTTGCTTTTCCAAATCACAGTTAGCCTTGACAAGGACGCTAAAGCCATCTCCGACATAGGCGATTGTGAATCCGGACAGTTCAGAAAGTAATGTCGAACTACTGAACGTATTTATATTGCTTAAAGAATCCCTACAGCCAAAAAATGTTGAGTTGATAGCCACGTCCTGAATAGGATATTCTACCAACATTTTTTTAGGAATACATTATGTTGAAAAACTAGTAGGACATTTGACCGGCTACAAGAGAGATCCAGCGGGAGTTTGAGAATGAACTCTGAAGAAAAGTGTACAACACAGTTAAACTGTAATTTACAACACACCAGATTTCATTATCTGGATTAAGTCCTATCACCAGTAGGAGTTTGAGAACGTACGAAGATCTCACGAACCTACAGTCACGTTTCTCTCAGAAATGTTCTCTTCTGCTTGAATCGCCGTTTGTCTAGTTTACCAGAGCAGTAGATGACACCTCATGTCAACTATTAAATCCGTCAAAGTGGAAACCAAGATGTCGGGTTTCTTGACAAGGGAGACAATTTTCCAGATCAGGTACGGATAACCGATATCTTAATAAAAGTGTCAAGGCCGTGACCACAGTCTTCCCAAATAGCAGCTGGCATGTATGAGAGTTCGAAGAAAGTGAGTGAAAGACTATTGTGTTTCCTTCAAGTCACGTGAAATCAGGACCGCAAACCGCTACCTACCTACTAATATATCTATCTATCCAGGCCCGTAGAGAAATGAGGGGATAGTTGGGGGTTTTTAAACACACCTCATCCCACTAGCAAACCGCAACATGTCTTTTAGTACTACCGTCCGCCCGTCCACCTGCCCACCTGCCTGTCTGTCTGTCTGTCTGTCTGCCTGCCTGTCTGTCTGTTTATCTATCTATCTATCTATCTATCTATCTATCTATCTATCTATCTATCTATCTATCTATCTATCTATCTATCTATCTATCTATCTATCTATCTATCTATCTATCTATCTATCTATCTATCTATCTATCTATCTATCTATCTATCTATCTATCTATCTATCTATCTATCTATCTATCTATCTATCTATCTATCTATCTATCTATCGATCGATCTATCTATCTATCTATCTATCTATCTATCTATCTATCTATCTATCTATCTATCTATCTATCTATCTATCTATCTATCTATCTATCTATCTATCTATCTATCTATCTATCTATCTATCTATCTATCTATCTATCTATCTATCTATCTATCTATCTATCTATCTATCTATCTATCTATCTATCTATCTATCTATCTATCTATCTATCTATCTATCTATCTATCTATCTATATATCTATCTATCTATCTATCTATCTATCTATCTATCTATCTATCTTTCTATCTATCTTTCTATCTATCTATCTATTTCATACACTTTCATTAGTCAACTTCTGTCAACCCTCCATTGATGTCAACTTCTGTCAACCCTCCTCCCCTTGTCAGAAACTCTCAAATATTTTCACACACACACACACACACACACACACACACACACACACACACACACACACACACACATACACACATATTTGTTAAAGTAATTTATGTACATTGCAGTATCTCTACTCAGATAATGACAGTCAGATGTGTGATCTACGGTCGGTATGAAGTTCTCGAATGTATAGTTTCCTTACCTCTACTCAGATAATGACAGTCAGATGTGTGATCTACGGTCGGTATGAAGTTCTTGATTGTATAGTTTCCTATCTGCAGGGCAGTGGAAAATCTCTTAAATAATATCTACTTTTTCCCCACGCATTCTAAAATTCGTGCTGGTTAGAAAGAGGAAGACCGAAGTACAAATAACGTGCGTATATTTTCCCATCTTGGGTGCGTAATCATACATCCACCGTTAAATATCTTTACTCGCTTTTTATGACATACATGACGATTCACATTGTTGCTATTTTTTGCTCTATATTGATGCCATGGTGACAATGGGAGTTCTAGATTTCTGAACCTCCAAAGGTCAATGATCGATTGAGTTTTGTCCGTGCATTCTTGTGGCAGTAGCCTCCATACGCTGTTGAGTGACAGCTAACAAGTGCTTTCGTATAGAATCTGATACTTTAATCCTTGGCACGCTTCCAGGGACGCCGAAAGAACATGGCGCAAATCCTTGTAACTATTACGCGTTTTGACGTTGACTGCAGGACATGGGTACTATTCGTCCGACCTGATTAGTGTCTCGTTTACGTACAAGCAACACGGATGACAAAACAAACACCGTTCTTTGTTCGGACATGGATCTGGACCATTATCTTATTAAGATTCCATGACACTGAAAGCAGAAACAAAAAGTGTCAAAGAAAGTAAACCAACTATTATTAGTCCGGACAAAGTGCCAGTGTTAGGTCAGAAACATAGGCTTGTTTATGCTAAAATGAAACTTTTACACCGACATGACATCTATCAGTGATGGTCAAAATATGGCTGGTGGTGTAAATCCGCCATGTCAATTCCTTTTTTTTCTGGTCTGCCAGGCGGATCTAAATCATGCTAGGTTTGTCTTCTCCTTCCGTTTGCTGGACTCTCCCAGCTTCGAACTTTTGCCCTGTTATTTCATGTCTTTTACCGCGTTTTAATATCCTTCTCCTATACTACCACCATCATCATCTGTGCTTTTCTGCATTCAGTATGTTATTTAGGCCGCGTTAGCGCAGTGGTTAGCGCACTGGCTTCGCATATGAGTGGTCCTGGGTTCATTCCCCAGCTGAGACGGAAATGTTTTCAGATCGCAACGGCTCCCAGGTCGACACAGCCTTAAATGGGTACCAGATTAATCCGGGAAGTAAAGACTGCGAGGGAGAGGAGATGGCTACCGCCCTCATTTGCAGAGCCTGTGAAATGTGAGATCGCTAACATCTCACACCCCTACGGCATTAATAAATGCTATGGGTTACTTTACTTTACTTTTATGTTATTTAGTTCGTTCGTTGTCTTTCGTCTTGATGAGGATTTTTAATCGAAACGTCGTCATTCATTTTCTCTCCTTGCTATTTAGGATTTTTCATAGTAATATTGGAAACACGTATACCGATTTCATTTCTGTATATTTTGATTTAAAAGTACTACATGCGATGTCCCAATATATCCGAAAATAATACTTGAAACCACAACGGACTAAAATATAACATATTTGTTATCCAATTTCACATGAGATAAAGCTTAATTCGACCACCGATCATACAGATTTTGCCTAATCACTGACATATATCAGAACTTGATAGATACTTAACTCAAACGAGGTGTGTCATGTGTCATGGATAGCATCTAGACTTCAACTCTAGCGAGATGTGTCATGGATTCATGTAGACTTCAACTCCAACGAGGTGTATCATGGGATAACATGTAGACTTCAACTCCAACGAGGTTTATCATGGGATAACATGTAGACTTCAACTCCAACGAGGTTTACCATGGGATAACATGTAGACTTCAACTCCAACGAGGTTTACCATGGGATAACATGTAGACTTCAACTCCAACGAGGTTTACCATGGGATAACATGTAGACTTCAACTCCAACGAGGTGTATCATGAATGACAAGTGCAGATAATGCTATTACCATGTGACCCATATCAATCGCAAAAACAGAAAGAAAAATTACTATTAAATCGATGATTAACAATTTAAAAAAACGAAAACAATTACGTATCTTAAAATCATCATATCATCGAATGGGAAAAACACCAAAGAAACCCAACATAGATGCAACATAGATGCAACATAGATGCAACATATATGCAACATCGCTTACCAGATCGTGGGGCAGATGTCGTCTCCTATTTTCAAAAACAAATATGTGATCATGAACACCACATCTGCACTATATAAAACGATCATCATACCATTACTATGCTGCCAATGTCAAATGTAGACACTAACAGCAGAATACACACGAAAACTTGTTACGACAGACATGACTTGTCTACGTCAAATTCTCGGAGTAACAATAAGAGACGGAATCAGAAAATAAAACATCAGAACAGTAAAAACACAATGCCAATTCTGGATTATATTAGTTGACCCAGAGTACGTGGTTTTCGCATGCTTCCATACTACCATCAGACAGTGCCCTTCAGAAAACATTACTGTACAGACACGATGGATACAAAGCCAGGGGCATAACTTGCAAACGATGGATTACATAAATAAAAGAGTCAAACATATATGAAGCACACAAAAAAGCCATCTTCATAGAACTCTTATACCCCTGGCGCTGCAAAGCATAAAGGAGTATACAGTTGAAAGAAAGACGGAAACTGATACCTTATTGATGACTCAAATGGTAGGAATGAATACGAGCTGGTGAAAGTCTGTCTAGCTATCGAAAGGTTATAATCACTATCGGCAGGGAATGCGGGTAGTTGTGCAATGGAAAGGCGGATCTGGAAATCTCGGAACTGATAAACGACAACACGGAAAAATATGCCGTGGCCATATACACATAATGTTCTGTGCGGAGGTGTTCGGAATCGGGATGGGACTTTTATGACAAACTAAAACGTAGAACCATTGCTAAAAAGCTAAAAAACGTAGAACCATGGGAGATTTCGAGTCTGGTGCACTGAAAAGTGTAGCACAATACACTAGAGTTTGTCTCTAGTATGATAATGGAAATTGGTGCAGTTACGAAGGACATACGCACACACTGACAGTCAGGGCCGTTATTGTGTCAAATTTTCAATCCACTATGCGCGAAATTAATAATGTGTGGCTGCTACAGGAGTAGATAGAGTATGAGTCTATTGTCATGTCACACTTCCAAGGATTTACGTGTATATTTTGCCCTAGTCACGCTGAAGTTGAGGATTTTGATAGAGCCGAAATACTAGCGTCAACAGCACTAGCGTCAGGACACGTGACAATGAACATGGGAACATTCCCTGTATATGCGTCAGTTGGACGAGCACACTATTTTGGATGAGACTATTATTAAGAGATTGATGGAATTTGGAATTGCTTGAGGAGATAATAGAAGAGGACAATTAATGGGGACCAGGTAAATGCACAATCAACGCGTCAACGGAAATATCAGTGCATATCATTCAATATATGTTGGGGGAAAAACAGACATGACTCTTATAGGCATGTCCAGAGTGCACCGCCGTCAATTCAGATAATCACCAATCATCGATACGGCGAAGGCTGTTGACCGTGTTTGACACAATACCCTATATACTGTGATGAGACAATTCAATTTTAGCGCTAAGATAATAGGTATATCTGATGCACTATATGAAAGTGTAAACAGTACAGTTCTGATAAATACCATCGCCAGTCAATTTTTCAAAACGTTTATTGAGATAGACATGAATGTATTTCTTTCGCCATATTTGAAACATTTTTTTTCAACATATCACATGGAAATTTTACAGAATACAACATCAATATCAGCAGGAGGCCGTCCGTTTCACAATATTCATTTTCCTGATGAGATCGACTATATAAATTGGTCAGTGCAAGAACCACAACAATTAATCTGTAAATGAGAACAAAAAATTATAGCTTAGAATAGAAATCAGTACAGACGAAATTTAAGTTGCAGAAACTCAAATACTTGAACCAGGGACTTCAGGCTTCTGAGACAGGCGTTCTAGCCATACGGCCAGACTCCACGTTAAATTTATTAAAGTGACAAAATTACAGATGCAGACATATTTTAAGCGACCGAGAGGAACAAAAGTTACTACTGAAAAGGGGTGCAAAGGGAACGCATTGCTCTTGGCGGACTCAGGGTTAACAGATAGCCAAGATCCCAAAAGTGCCTCCTCGTGGCGCACCCTGGTAACAGAAATACAGCGGCTCGTGCTGATTCTGGCTAAACCTTTTGGGGATCGTGTCCGTAAATGTGGAGGTAACAGATGGAAAGAGATTTGTCTGCAAAAAGACAGGCAATATCTCCGACACCTCTGTGCCAACACATAAAGCAACACAATCGACACACAGTGAAGCTAGAAAGTCTGGTAGACGCATTGGAGGGCGGCCAATGTAGTCGGTACGAAACAGGCAGATGCCCCAATAAAAATAAAAGCACAATGAGTACACTGAGAAAGATGCACAACGCTAGAGGGCAGCGTCATGTGTAAAAAGCGAGTAAAATGGTTCGCTGAAATTGGAACTAAAGCATTGTTTGCTCGAGACAAGCTTCTAATTACCGGTGATCCCAGCCTGGGCCCAACTCTACTGTCGAGTCTTTCCTATACCGGAATTTTAAGCGACCGAAAGGAACAAAAGTTACTACTGAAAAGGGGTGCAAAGGGAACGCATTGCTCTTGGCGGACTCAGGGTTAACAGATAACCAAGATCCCAAAAGAGCCTCCTCGTGGCGCACCCTGGTAACAGAAATACAGCGGCTCGTGCTGATTCTGGCTAAACCTTTTGGGGATCGTGTCCGTGAATGTGGAGGTAACAGATGGAAAGATATTTGACTGCAAAAAGGCAGGCAATATCTCCGACACCTCTGTGCCAACACATAAAGCAACACTGTCGACACACAGTGAAGCTAGAAAGTCTGGTAGACGCATTGGAGGGCGGCCAATGTAGTCGGTACGAAACAGGCAGATGCCCCAATAAAAATAAAAGCACAATGAGTACACTGAGAAAGATGCACAACGCTAGAGGGCAGTCATGTGTAAAAAGCGAGTAAAATGGTTCGCTGAAATTGGAACTAAAGCATTGTTTGCTCGAGACAAGCTTCTAATTACCGGTGATCCCAGCCTGGGCCCAACTCTACTGTCGAGTCTTTCCTATACCGGAAGCGTGCTCGCGGAGAGAAAAGGTTCAGTACCAGATGGGCACAGGCATAGTAGTCCGAGGTGACAGGTACAGTTCAGCTATAGAACAACACACAAGTCCCTAAAGTTCCTAAATATGTGTACAGATTCAGACCTGGACGAGGGGCTCACGACGGTGGTGAGCAACGCTTCGGCTAAGAAGACGAACGAGCCCGAGCCCAACTCTTCTGTCAAGTTCTTCCTAAACCGGAACCAGGCTTGAAGACGAGAAAAGGTTTAGTACCCGATGAGCACGGGCGCAATACGTCTAATTACACGATGCATGTTCACTGGCTGCGGAACGCCTCGTGCAGGACAGACGTGAAGAACAAACCGTCTCGGTTTAGAGTCAGTACACATTCACTGTCTGGCGACAGGCTGTCACAATTTGTCACAGTCTAGGGAATTGTCAAGGGATGCCGAAATCGGATGTGTTAGGCCTACAAGGCGCATAACGGTGGCACAACGTAATCACGCTCCCGGCGGAAATCGCACGGATATCCGTGCTCGTTACAATGGAGCGAACGCAAAACAGACAAAACTACTGAAAACATGTAATTCGGTTCATTTAAAATAAACAAACTGATTTCAGCAAATTATACTTCATTACACCGTCACCATTAAGAAAAAACTAATTTCAGCAAACTATACTTAATTACACCGTCACCATTTTTAAAAGATTTTTTTCTTCTATTATTTCACCAGAATGTTTTCATTTTTCTATCCATATCTGCTCCGTCACATGAAATTTGCTTTCCTACAAGTCCTTCGTAATATAAGTCCTGTCAACTAGTAACCTCCTTCACTCTTCTTAGCTGATATGAGTTTCTTTTTATTTACAATACAATGTATACGCAAAAATGACTAATGAAAAGTTCCGATGAGTCCCATTAACCAAGATGAGTGACGCAAAATGTGATGAGTTAGCAGGACTAAGCAGGAAGAGGGTGCTTTCCTTAGAGTTCATTTCTATAAATAGTCATAGTGGTTTCGGTGACAGATGGCGCGTGCCAACATAGTGCGTAGTGTTTCTAAGGCTAATGGCCAAGGTCCGTGACGAGTTTAATGCGCTTACTACCAGGGACCCTCTTAACTGTTGGGAAAAAAAACTGGGGGTTGGAGTTAGGAGAGAGGTTGAACGCAGTAGGGATACATTTTTTCGTTTGTAAATCCACCAGCTTTAATTGAATTCTAGATTCATTAGCATCATCTAATTAATTATTCATCCGACGAAGAATTCAAGTCAAAGATTGGTTTCTTCTAAGGAAAGGTATGAGAAGTGCAGTTGGAGGATGGGTGGCGTAAGTGCTGGAGAAAGCAGTAACAATAAAGTGTTACAATAACTATCCATAACGTATATCGCTCGTTCACTGAAACAAGCAGTAACAATAAAGTGTTACAGTAACTATTCATAACGTATATCGCTCGTTCACTGAAACAAGCAGTAACAATAAAGTGTTACAGTAACTATTCATAACGTATATCGCTCGTTCACTGAAACAAGCAGTAACAATAAAGTGTTACAGTAACTATTCATAACATATATCGCTCGTTAACTGAAACAAGCAGTAACAATAAAGTGTTAAAAGTAACTATTCATAATACACAGCGTTCCTGTACTAGAACAAGCAATACAATTAAAGTGCTCAATGACAAGCATGTAGAAAGAGGAGACCTATGATGTTTAGTCGATAGAGTTATCTGTCCCATTCACATGAGGGTCAAAGTGACCTATAGGTCATGCTGAATCGGATGTATCATTCTGAAAGGCGCACATATTTCAGCTCAGCTGTAAAATGGCACAGCTGTTTTTGTTCTCTTGATCACATTCTGCTAATCTGTAGGAGGCACAGAACTAACGCCGAAGGAGAAGACGAAGAAGCAAAGTAGAGAGGAAACCTAATGGGCGGTTGTGACTATGTCGACATTGACGTAAGGCAGCGGGAAAAAGTTCAAGCATGTCTTACAGTGGTTAGCTATGAGCTTGATGATCAGCGTGTACGTACGAGAATCAGTCATATCGTAGCGCTGGCTTACACTACTAGCGATATGGTTACAGACATCCAGAGTTCAGAGGGAAGTGGTGAAACGCTGAACAAATTAGTTACAAACGCAGAAGTTGGATGTGTTAGGCAACTGACCGAAATGAAAACAGTGGCGCAATAAATTTCCACTTTCTGGACTACATCCTGCTGGAAAACTAACAGATCCTGTGCCCCGATATAAGAGATATCCAGTGAGAGATTGAGAGCGAACAAAAACGAACGAGAACAACTACTCCCCGCTCGAGAACAACTACTCTCCGCTCGAGAACAACTACTCTCCGCTCGAGAACAACTACTCTCCGCTCGAGAACAACTACTCTCCGCTCGAGAAGAACTACTCTCCGCTCGAGAACAACTACTCTCCGCTCGAGAACAACTACTCTCCGCTCGAGAACAACTACTCTCCGCTGCTGAGTTGATACTCCATTTTTCACAATATGCTGTACCTCTTTCTCTATTTACTGTATAGCGCATGTAGCTTTATTTTAGGTAGAGTCTCCACAAGTATCTGTACATTGTATCTTTCAACGCTTTGTATCCACAAGTATCTGTACATTGTATCTTTCAACGCTTTGTATCCACAAGTATCTGTACATTGTATCTTTCAACGCTTTGTATCCACAAGTATATGTACATTGTATCTTTCAACGCTTTGTATCCACAAGTATCTGTACATTGTATCTTTCAACGCTTTGTATCCACAAGTATCTGTACATTGTATCTTTTAACGCTTTGTATCCACAAGTATCTGTACATTGTATCTTTCAACGCTTTGTATCCACGAGTATCTGTACATTGTATCTTTTAACGCTTTGTATCCACAAGTATCTGTACATTGTATCTTTCAACGCTTTGTATCCACAAGTATCTGTACATTGTATCTTTCAACGCTTTGTATCCACAAGTATCTGTACATTGTATCTTTCAACGCTTTGTATCCACGAGTGCCGTAATTAACTTATCTCTGTCTCGTCTCTACGATTTGCTATAATTTTATCCACCAATGAATCAGCTATTTCTTTTTCTCGGAGTCCCCCATGACCATTTATCCTCATCATCATCAGGTGCCATGCCGGGTGGCGTAGGCGGTCATGGCTCTCCACAGCTCTCTGTCCACAGTATTATGTATCAAAGTCGTTGTTGTTTCTTTGCCGTGTCAGGTTGTCAAACTGTCTAATATTTTCTCACGTTGTCGCCCTCTGTCTCTGGTGCCTTCAATCTTGCCTGTTGTGATTATGTTCTCTAAACCTGCCTGTCTCATGAAGTGGCCAAAAAAAGAAGATTGCCTTTTTCTTATACCCTTGATTAAGGTCCGTTTCGCATTTAACTCTTTTAAGGGTTTACACAGTTTTTTAAGCATTTTTTAAAGCAGTTTTTTAAGCAGTTTTTAAAGCATTTTTTAAGCAGTTTCTTTAAAACTCTTTTAAGCATTTAACTCTTTCAAACTCAATGTAAGGATAAAAGGCAAAGTGTTAGAAAAAGAATGACCAAATATAGAAACAATTCTGCATTTTTATAAAATCTGCTGAGAACAGTGAAATGAGTTTTAATTCGCTAATGGGCTCATACCCTTTGACCCAATGCTATTGTGAGATATATGTATGTTTTTGTGAGCTGATGGTGTGTTCCTTATAAGGCGATCCAGTTACCTGGTCTTGGGGGAGGGGTGGGGAGATGATTGGGGCGGGGGGGGGGGGGAGACAAACATTTTTTTGACATCATCCAGCGCTGGACATTTAAAAGGGTTGTGATGGACAGCTTCGCAAAGATGAGTGAACAGTCAGCATTTGAGGTGTTGTGTAGATGTATCCCGTTCAGGTCATTGTTAAACTGTACATGTTATGTGTAAAGTCGGAAGATGGTACTTTGGTCTTTTCTTCACAGGAAGTTGATGTTTCGTCTGGATTTCGGTTGGTAATATATTTATAGATTTCTTTCCAAGTATTTCTCATTGCCCATCTGTTCATCTATTTCTCATTGCTCACCAATTTTTAACAGTATTTTTGTTCGTTAATGTGTATGATTGTTCTTGGCTTTCCCCCTTCTGTGCCACTCTGTATTGTTGACATTGCGTATTTGTATTCATTGCATAACAATACATGCAATTGCAGTCTGATGTGCTACAAAAAACGGCAATTGTAAACATATTTAATTGATAACCAATTGTCTTTCTGTTTATCGTTTTTGTTATTGCAGCTGTTAGCAGAAACAAAACTCTACCATCAACATTACTAGTTAGGCTGAAGATATATATATTTTAAAAATTTTATCCATTTAAACCAGAAAATATTTATAATTAGCAACATATTTTGCAGATGATAAAAATAAAATACCAAATATTTTTTTTAATATTCAAGGACTTTCAAAATTTGCAAAATTTGTAAACTTTGTCTATGAAATGACAAATATGGCAAACCTGTGATGAGAAACTAAATTGAGTGATATTGTGAATTTTGGCAACACGAAGTGCAAAATAGTCTGTCAGATTGCATTAGTAGAGGCGTTGTCTATATATTCTTCTTCTTCTTCTTCTTCTAGCTCACGTAATCCATCTGAATAAAAGGGCAACCAAGAGTACATAACAACGTTGTAACGTTGTTTTGTAACGTTGTTAATAGCGTTGATGCGATAGCTGTGCCTGACACATTTAATTTCAGCAGGTAATTTTTTGATCACTTTGAGCTATTGTGCTTGTTACTTGAGAGTGAAAGCAAATAAACAATAACAACAATCCTACTACTGTGAAAAGATAACACAATTTAAACGTTTCAAAGACTTCACGGTATCAGATTGCCGCCCTGCTGTCATTCATGAGAAAACATGCAGTAACGAAAGTTTTTACTCTTTTTATCTTTGACCAGACAAGGGAAGTAATAGAAAATATAACAGTTTTGCTGTCATGTATTATGTTACCGCCCATCATTTAGTTTGTTTCTTTCGTGCCGCGGCAGTGGTTTGGTTCTGTGTTGCGGTCCGCTGTCTGCAGTTTTATTTCTTATATGGTCTTGCAGCCTGCTATTTCCCCTTCTTTAAGTATGGTGATTTCTAGGGTTGCTTTAGGACTTCCTCATTTTCTTTTACCCTCAGGTGTCCACATAAGGGATGTTCGTTTAATCTGTTTTCATCTAGTCTTAAAACGTGACCCAGGTATTTCCATCTGCTTTTCATTATGTCGTTTGAAGCATATTCTTGGTGTGTTTTGTTAGAAGATTTTTGTGACGAAATCTCTTTATTTTATCTTCATCAGTTTCCGGAGACATTTGTTTTCGATGCTGTTTAATTTTTTGCCTGTTGCTTGAGTTGATTTCCAGTCACTTCCCTATGTTAATACTGACAGGAGTTGAATAGCTTTAGCTTGGTGTTTCTTCCTAGATCTTTTGATTTCCAGAAATTAATTAGTTTAATGAATGTGCTAGCTGCAACTGCTATTGTGTATTTATTTCTTTAATTGAGTCTCCGTCAACAAATATTCGGCTGCCCAAGTAATTAAATTTGGAGACGTTTCCCAGTATTTGGTTGTTTTCTGAGATGTTATTGTTTTATGTAATCCTTTCTTTAGACTTCATAAATTTATAAAAGTGAAATATACGTATATCACATACGTTCAATGTTATACTTAACTGCAGAAATCGTGTTGACTGAATTACCAGAGCCAAGCAGGTTAATTCTAGGACACATTTTCTAGCTCCTTCCCTTTGCTATGAGGGTGAGCTAAGCTATCATGAATATGGCTGCTCAGTCGACCACAGGGCTGCTGAACCCCATTTCTGCATTGAATTTAAACAGTAAGATAGCTACTCTTTACGCTGATCCGCCTGTCTGCAGGGTTGAGACTAGCTTGAGTATTACACAATTTCTGGTTCACCGCTTCCATATCGCTCCAAAACTTGTTGTGTCAGTTATAAAAAAAGATGACGATGAATGATGATAGTTGAGTTATGACTAGCGCTGAATTGTGTTTAAAGTGTGGAGGAGTTGTGGAAAACTGACTCACAAAATAATAACGTATACATATTATGAGTTCTCACGTTTATTTGTAAGCACGAAACTACAATTTATTCACATAAATCCCTGCAGGAACATTTTCAAAGTTGCATGATAGTTTAGAAATATTTATTAGATATTGTAAAAAGGAAGCATTAAGTAGGTACCAATCGTCAAAATAAGACATACTGGCTCATTGGAACAGCCTCATAAAGTAACTAATTTGACTTTTACCGTGATTCCATTGGTCACTTTCCTATACTTTGTGTCGACATCTAATAACAATCACACGCAAGTCAAATGAGTCACGCTTTAATACTATTATCTAATGCGCCCATATGTCTTATATTTCCAAAAACTCACGATCAAGTTGTATGTTTGTACTTGTACGCCTTTTATACAATTACTTCCCTTGTCATAACACCTACTTCAGTACTCTCTGGTTATTTCCCTTAGCTTCAGATATTTTATTATGCATCAGAACATTTCTAAATTTAGAGTTATATTTATAGTAAATAAATAAACCAACACTGGCGTTGATAATCTGGAAAATATCAGTCAGCCAGTTCATGGACAAATAGACGTTATTGTATAATCCGCTTAGACTAAGATCTTGCTCTATCAAACTTGCAATAGTCATGGTGATTTTTGGCATGTTGCATGTTGTGTATATGACCGATATAAGAATGACTTGTTGTATGACATGAAGATCTTTGATGCTCAGTGTGTGAGGGGTTTCTGAGTTTGGTAATGCAGAGGAATCGTACTTGGTAGATCCTTCTCGCAGCACAGAACCTAATCCTGAAGGTAGAGTTTGAACTATGTTGACGAAATGTATTGATCCGAGTTTTAAACTCTGCCGAAACTTGGAAGCAGCTATAAGGCATTTAGTCTGAACAATTACACATAGAACAATCACAATCTGTGATGGAATTGCGACACCAATATCTCGAAGGCCCCAGGTGATTTTCCTGACCAACTCTTTCTTTGGTGACATAAATAAGGCAAGCCTGGAAGAGTTTATATATTGATTGTATTGAGTTGTTATGTTCATGTATGCGAAGATAGGCGAGAAACATATCACACAAAATAGGAAACACATAGTTAACACACACAATGATAATTTCCTTGTGAAAACATGTTTAAAAATAAGCGGCTTAGCTACACATACACACCTGGCAACACACAAGAAAGTTGTCGCCAGAACAGTAAATGTGTACACAATGTGGCCAACATGAGCGAAAAAGAAATGAACTGCATAAGGGTCCACGGGAAACCAAATCGCGAAGTCTGAGACGATCTCTATTGACATGAAACCTGCAGATACTGTTCGAAGTAGTCTAGCAATCAGGAATCCAAGATCACTGGCTGTTAATACAAGGAAAGACAATGTTACTCCATCAGTTGGACCCATTAGAAAAAATGTTTTAATGTTGATAACATTGGTAACTATTCCGAATACAGACAAAAGGGAGCCGCTGCAAGCGTAGAAAATCATGAATGTTATGTACTGACTCGAGGAGATAATGTCTTTATCAACCATCTTCAATGATAAATCTTTTTTTCTAATACAGATTTCTATTGTAAATAAACAAGTTTTTCTACTTTCAGTCCTCTAATCCTAACTTGTTTTGTTGGTTCGGATTCCTATGATTTACTAGAAAAAAGAGTTGTTTTATGTTGTATAATTGAGATATATCTCCAGAGATTTATTTCACATCCAGAATTCTTTAATTCTCATTGGTCGAGAATAATCTCCCTAGTTTGAAGGAATATAAAGATAATTATGTAGATGAAACTAAATCCAAGTTACTTCTGGAAAAATGGCGCGTCGTAGAAACAGTGTTTTTTCTGCAGTCATTACATTATGGAAGTTTGGGTAGGATTTTGACACCACTGTAATAAAACAAACCGATTGATCTGTCACACTGAGATATGAGGTGTAGTTTTTTTCAAGTTAAATAACGAAAAATTGTGAAGTAGGAACATGGAATTTTCGAACATTACACGCCTGCAATAAACTACAAGAACTTACCCACGAACTTAATATATATCATTGGGATATACTAGGACTAGCGGAGGTTAGATGAAAAAACTTGGGCGAGTTTACAACGAATGAAGGACATAAGTTGTGGTACAACGACGATGGAAAACTTGGGCGAGTTTACAACGAATGAAGGACATAAGTTGTGGTACAGTGGTGATGAGAATGTACATCAACATGGATTCGGCTTTATTGTAAATAAAAGTAGCTTTAACGAAGTTATTAGTTGCATACCTGTAAACAGAAGACTGATAACCATACGAATTGCTGCAAAACCTTTAAATATGACGATAATTCAGGTAAACGCGACCACGACATGGTTTTCATAGCATTTAGGCTACATCTAAAAAACAACTATCACTGAAACAATGGGCTTAAGATTTTTGGAAAAATTAAAGCCGACAGACATAGATAACCTATTCAAGGCAGCAATAGGTGGCCAATTTGCACCTTTGAATTTATTGGAAGATGATATCATCTCACTTACTGAGAATTTATAAATAATCACAATAGAGTAGGATGTCCAACAAAATGGAAAGTGCCGCAGTAACCAGACAAATAAGAGGTAACTACGAAGTTAAGTATACAGGTTACTGAAAATAACTATCAATATAAAATAATCAGAAATAACAATAAAGCATAGAAAATAGACAATTATCGACGTGTCGGTCCTATTGGGACATTTATCAAGAAACAAACACCAACTAAGACAACACAACTATAAAAGAAACTAAAATAAAAGCCCAAACTTAGACAATTGTCGGAAGCCATTGTCCAAGTCTTGGCTGTGTTTTTACAGTTTAAAAAAACATAGTTGTGTTGTCTTAGTTGGTTTTTGTTTCTTGATAAAGGTCACAATAGGACCGAGACGATGATAACTGTCTTTGTTCTATTTTTATTTTATTTTTGATTATTTTATATTGATAGTTATATCCAGTAACCTGTATACTTAACTTCGTATTTACCTCTTACTGAGAACGTGAACTCAGTGTTAGTTGACACAGCAACAAAGATATAAGGAAAGAAACACAAACCCAGTAAACCCCCCAGTAACTGATGATATATTAAACTTTAGTGATAAATGGAGCGAGCTAAAAAAAAGGACAAAAATCATAATCCATTAGCAGTATGGGCGTATATTGTCTTAAAGAAAACTATAAAACTAAAATGAAAAAGCAAAAGAAAACTGGATGAATCTGTATATATCTATCTATTCACTAAACCTTTTGTTGTCTTTCAGTGTCAGGGTTAGAAGTGTTTTCTGGAGACGCCCTTTTGTGTGCTGAGTATATTGTGGAATTTGTCACATCTTTTAGTTCAGTGGTCCATCGTTTTCGTGGTCGGCCTCTAGGTCTGCCTTCACTGTATCTGTGTAGCATATCTTGCTGTGGTACACTGTCTGAAAATAGTCTGCTAATGTGTGGAAACCATTTTATTTGTTGTCTCTTAATATATTCCAAGATTGTGGTGGTACCAGTTTTTTGTCAAATGTCCTCATTCCTCACTCTGACTCTTAGCGATTTCCAAGGATTCTGTGTAAACATGTCCTTTCATATGTCCTAAGTTTACGTTTGTCTTGTGCTGTCGTTGTCCATGTTTGGCATTAGTAGCAAATCGTTGGCATATAATACTTGTTTTGAATAGTGTTATTTTAGTGTTTAAATATATACCTTTTTGTTTCTGAAGATTGGTGCCATTTACCCTTGGACTTGGTATGCTTTACTATATCAATTATATATTTATTTGCTGCTCTTGTCATTTATGGTTATATTACTTCTTAGGTATATGACTTATGTCATCTTGTTAAGACTGTTGTTTCCAATATATATATATATATATATATATATATATATATATATATATATATATATATATATATATATATATATATATATATATATATATATTGGTGTTTCTGTTCTTCCTATCTCCATTGTTTCGGTCTTTTCTATATTTGTCTTCATGTTAAAGGTATGGCATGTTTGATGTAATCTATCTGTTTGTTTTTGTAGCTCTTCTTCTGATGATGCCACTAGTGCTTGATCATCTGCAAATAGCAGTTTACTGGATAAATGTACAATGTGATTCCATTAACAACAACATGTCGCAAAGTAATAGTAAAACAGCCTTTATAACTTAAAAAAAATATCACACAACAAAGAAATTCAAGATTTCTATTATAGAAGACAAAAATCGAACAATATTGAATATAAAAGAATATATTTTCAGGAGATGGACAGAATATTGTAGATAGTTATATAATCATGAAAATGAAGTAGATAATGAAACACACTAAATGACACCAGGCTAAATAACAGAGAGGTAGGAGACAGTGACATATTAAGAGAAGTGGAGAAAGCAACGCTGTTCACATAAAAAAGGAAAATCTCCAGGAATTGACAATATTCCAGTGGAATTGCTGATACATGGATGAGAAAAAGTGATTAATGATATAACAATCACATGTCGGAAGATTTGGTGTACAATAAAAATGGCTTGCATCATGGACACAGTCGCTACTAATACCACTTCCAAAAAGAGGAAACTTGAAGTCTTGTAAAAACTATACAACAATCAGTCTCATTTCACATCTAAGTAAAGTCATGTTGAAAATTATACTCATTAGATTAATTCATAAAGCAGAAGAAATCTTGTCAGAAAAAAGCCCGATTCAGGAAGAACAGAAATATTGACAAAAACAGAACACATTTTCAATCAACATCTAATAAGTGAAAACACACCATCAACGTGATCTATATCATAATTTCATTGATTTCACCAAATTTTTAGCTCGTGTTTTGCATACAAATCTATGGTGTATTATGTGAGAGTTTAATTTGTGACTACAACATTATCACCGTCATAGAGACACTATATGAAGAAACAAAAACTGATGTGTCCATAGATAACGAAAAGGTTGAGTTTTTCATAACTAATGTCGACGTTCGACAAGGATGTGTACTTTCACCAACACTATTTAACATCTACCTAGAAGTAATATTGAGAGAAGTGTTTGATGAATTTCATCCAACGACATTAATTGGAAGGCGTCAAATGTTATATACGTGTGTTGGGTATCTGTTATCGAGAACGTAAGACCAATGTTTTTGTACATGATAACATTAATTCATTAGATGAGCAACAAGAACCCCTTTTGACAATCGTCACGCTTCATGAACTCCGATGGTACGGAGTCTCATGGTGATGAGACATGCCTCGATAACAAAAGATGTTCTTAAAGGTATAGTGGAAGAAGTAAGAAGACAAGGTGGAAAGAAAAAGACATGGTAGGATAATAATAAAGAATGGGCAGGGTGTGAAGTTTCCAAACTCATCAGAATGGTAGAGGATAGAGATGCCTGGAGATCTTTCTGCACCAAATGTCTCATTATGACACTCCTACTTCCCTAACGGGTTTTTTGTTTATTATTATTATTATTATTATTATTATTATTATTATTATTATTATTATTATTACTATTATTATTATTATTATTATTATTATTATTATTATTATTATTATTACTATGTAGATGAAATTGTGAATGGTTTCCACAAAATGGAAGACAATGTATGTGCATGAGACCTACATGAGTTTCTAGCGCATGAAAGTTCATCTGGTTTAAGAACTGATGAAACCTTCAGACCATCTGTATGTGGGACCTTATACATTAGCAACGCGTACATGCATGTTCTTAAGTACATCAATGGTGTTGAAGATGTATAATCCTGTAATATAGCACAAAGTTGTTAATGTATTGATCCTCTAACATAACAAAGTGTTCTTACTCTGTTAATCCTCTAATATAACATAGAGTTGTTACTCTGTTAATCCTCTAACATAACAAAGTGTTGTTACTGTGTTAATTCTCTAATATAGCACAAAGTTGTTAATGTATTGATCCTCTAACATAACAAAGTGTTCTTACTCTGTTAATCCTCTAACATAACAAAGTGATGGTACTCTGTTAATCCTCTGACATAACAATGTTATGTTACTATGTTAATTATTGAACGGAATTACTTCGTCAAGAAAAATATACTTGTTTGAGTACATTCTACTTTGTCACAAAAAGAAAGTACAGGAGCAAATAACAACCAAACTTGTTCTAAAGTACCTCTAAGAAATACCTAATGTTCTAATGATAGTGGAATAACTTCTAACCACATTGAGTTACACGTATGATCTGTTATCGGTCTCATATTGGTCTCTTAGCATCACA
Organism: Meghimatium bilineatum; assembly: GCA_034231615.1. Taxonomy (NCBI): domain Eukaryota; kingdom Metazoa; phylum Mollusca; class Gastropoda; order Stylommatophora; family Philomycidae; genus Meghimatium; species Meghimatium bilineatum. Next base: position 30,278,581 of record CM067321.1, read on the forward strand.
ATGTAGGGATGCTCTGATCAGCATCACTCACAGTGCCCTTAATTTTTCATACGCATTCTGGTACTCATTTTATTAGGCTTGAGTGTCCCCAGAGTTGTTGTGGTCGAAATAGGGGCGTAATTACGTATTAAGTAAGGTTGGAGCCGGTAGGGTTTACCTAAAAGAAATTTAAAAAGTCATACATACAATTCCACCATTTTTTTAGATGTTTATGTTACATTTTTTGTTGTTGAAAATTGCAAGAGGTGTGAATGTCCATATTTTGACTAGATTTCCAGTAATAAAATTAATGTTTCTATTTCCCAGTTGAACGCCCCAAACCACCTTCTACAGGCCTGGGTCAAAAAAAAATCATATCTATAAAATACGAACCATGGGCCATCAATTTGAGAAGTACACTAACTTCACTCAAAGGTGTGCAATGTACGTTTCAAAATGTTTGTTTCTAAACTTTACTTAGTATCTCAATAACGAGTAATCGGTTGAACACAATTTTTTGCATATTTATGTTTAAGATGATTCTATGATTTTGTATTTGAAAATTATGCAGTATTGATATTTTCTTAAAACTGCACGTTTCTTTGATGTTTATCTCAGAATTATTGTGTTCCAGAAGAATGAAATATTACAGTAATTTAACCGCCGAGTGGCTTTATATAAGCCATAGGTGTGTCACAAATTATCATTTGAACGGATTTCAACACTGTATTCGTGAAAATATTTAAAAACTATAAAACTATTAGTCTTATCACTAATTCCAGAAAATATATATTATAGATATTTCTCAACAACGAAAAGATAAGTCAGAGTCTCGAAAGAGAACACTTCACATTATAAAATTAAGTCGACAATCAATTACTGTATAGATCAAAGGCAGTAGAAGCACATGTTTAAGTGAGAAAAGAACATCAGGAAGGAAAACCACTATAAATAATTTTTAGAAGGATTTTATACGAATAATAACGGATTGGATGTCTCCACAACGACAACGTGGTGATCTGTGAGAGAGACAGAATTCGTTTTCAAGAAATATATTGGAGGAAGAAACATATTTTCTGAGAAAACACGTTTAGTAGGCATTAGAAGCAAGTATTTACATGAAGTCAAACAAATCCGTACAGATGACTATGATATTATGTATTTATATGATTGATTATGGATTCATGATTAGGAACAAGCGTCTTTTATTTTGGATTACTATGGATTTTTTTAATAGTAGTAAAACAAGATTTTAAATTTGTTAATTAATTATGTTTAAATGTTCAAAATTGTCTTCTTTTCTTTGTCTGCATCAAGAAACAAGTTTAATATATACTCTAAAAACGACAAGAAAAGATCAGACAAGTGTTGCATCGAAAAGTGTAACTTAAAAAATATTGACTTGTAAGTACCAACCATAGATCTGTCACTGACAAATTTGTTAACACATATTATTTTGTGATATAATTGTACTGTTAAGGAAACATTTGTTGTGTACATTTATAATTGAAACTCGTCCGAATTTTTAACGAAAATAACAACTGAAGCTTCAATACTGCGCCAGCGTTTGGTGGACAGAGAATATGCAAATAGAAGCGCAAAATAAAAACAGTAAGACTCCGTTTCCTCTGTTTGCACAAATGTGTTATGTGTTTTTTATTTGTACTATGGTAATTTTCCAAACTTGTGAACGGTTACAGTCTCCTTTCACATTGTGTATAATCGAAGAGGAAGCTGTATTGACCGGTAGTTTTAGTGACACCATTACAGGATGATGTGTTTAAAAAATTATTTCTTCATGACATTTCTTTTGGTGGTCACAATATGCTGATCTAGAATGATTTCTTTCAGACGTTTCTCATTGTTAAAGCAGATCTCTTAACTAGAATTATTTCTTCAAGACGTTTCTCATTTTGGACGCAGATCTCTAATCTAGAATGCCTTCGTACACAAATTTCCTCTCGTGGACACATTAAGCTAAACTAGAATATCTTCTCCCAGTATTTCCATCTGCTTTTTCTTATGGCGTTTGAAGCATATTCTTGGTGTGTTTTGTTACTTTTATCACATTTTGTTACGAAATCGCTTTATTTTATCTTTATGAGTCTCCGTCAACAAACATTCGGCTGCCCAATTAATTAAATTTGGAGACATTTCCCAGTATTTGGTTGTTTTCTGAGATGTTATTCTATTATGTAATCCTTTCTTTAGACTTCGTAAATTTATAAAAGTGAAAGATACGTATATCACCTACGTTCAATGTTATACTTAACTCCGGAAATCGTATTGACTGAATTACCAGAGACACCATATTATTATTTTTACATCCTTTATTTTTTATTGTTAAAGCTTAGATTTAAACAAATGGGACTTTATGTCTGCGTTTGAAAGGAGAACATTTCACCAAAAGAAGTAATTTTTAGTTAAATAAATAAAAGCTACGAAATTCGGATGTGTTGGATCATTGACGTGAATAAAACGGCAACACACAAAATCTCTGTACTTTGTACTACATCCGGTAGGACTGACGCCGTGCTACAAGAAAGTTTTAGCGGGAATCCGGTAGGACTGATGCCATGCTACAAGAGATATTCAGCGGAAATCTGGTAGGACTGACGCCATGTTACAAGAGATATTCAGCGGAAATCTGGTACGACTGATGCCACGCTACACGAGAGATTCAGCAGGAATTTAAAATTAACAATAAATCAGAAAAGAAAGAAACACACGTACCTGGCAATTTATATGCTAGAACGCTCTCATGTGACAAATATTGACTGGATTGTGTTTGAAGAAGCACGTCTCACCATGAAACAGCTTTTTAATCCACCACCCTCCAACTATATTAAAACATTTATTTCTTCATATTTGCATCCATATTCACCAAAAATAATAATTAAGCTATAACTGATAAAATAACGTTTTCTCTATATGGGGTTTTCAATCAAGTTGTGATATATATTTATTTAAAACTATCCTCTTCTTATTCATCGTTCATTCTCAAACTCCTGCTGGATCTTCCTTGTAGCAAGACCATTGTCCTACTAGATTTATAGCAGGATGTAGTCCAGAGAATGTAAATGCGTTGTGTCGCCGTTTTATTTGAGGCAATGGCCTGACACATCCGTCTTCGTCGGTATTTAAAAAGGATGAAGTGAATTATTTGTTCTGTTATCTGCGCTGAGGTTTGTTCTAGGTAATGTTTTTAAATAATATTAGTCCGTGTGTTGCCGGGTCCCGAAAGGGGAGAAAAGAATAGCAACACTATTTACCTTCCACGCATGTCGTAAAAGGCGACTAAGGAGGCTATGGGATGGAGTTGGCTGTCCCATCCCATATAGGGTCAGTGACCCAAAGTCGAATGCGTCAGGCCGAAAGGCGAAGATATCGCAGCCATGCTGTAAACCATGACACAACGCATTCCGTTCCGCTAATCTGCAAGAGTTTGAGAATGAACGCAGAAGAAGAAGAAGATAAAGAAGAAGAAATGATATTAAATTGGTTTCCTATCACGAGATTGGATGTAAATTATGCTTTATTCTGGACATGTTTGTTTATATGTTAACGATCCTCGTGAGATGTACACACCTGTGCAATGTTTGTATTATCCGTGTCTCCATCTACTGGAGTATAATCGTAAACACTTGATACTATTATACACGTTGGATGTCTTGACTAAAATCCGCATCGTTTGTTGGAAAATCCGGAAGACATGTTCACACGTGACTACTAACAGTACTATAAGACCTAACTGCAAAAAGTAAACATGCCTTCATTGGGTACGTTTTGGGAGTATTATCACGTTTCCATTGGTTACTATTTATATCATCATCATCATAAAGTGCCGTCTCCGCAACGAAGGTTGGCTGCAACATATCTCCAACATCTACTGTCTCTTATCTTGGTGGTACACTCTGCTAGACTGTAACCTGTCCATCGAGTGATGTTACTCTTCCACTTGTATCTCTGCTTACCTCTTGCTCGCTTCCCTTTGACTTTACCCTCTAGTAACGTCTTCAATAAGGTGTCATGTCTTTTAATGTGTCCAAAGTATTTTATTTGCCTGATCTTTATTTCTCTTAGTAGTTCCTTCTTCATATTAAGTGTTTTAGTATATCTTTATTTGTTTTCTTCTCTTTCCATGATGTTCTCCCTATTCTTCTAAATACTCACATTTCAAAGACATCAATTTTGTCTTCTAATTGTTTATTTAGTGTCCATGTTTCTGAGCCATACATTAATATGGAATAGATGTAGCATTTTATAATTCTCACGTGTTTGTAATTTGTTTAGATATTAATAATTTCCTCATGTCATTGAAGGTACTTTTAGCCATTCCTATTCTCTTTTAACTTCTGTTTCACATCTACCATCATTTGTGACTATGTGTCCAAGATATTGATGTTTTACTTGTTGTAGTTGCTGTCCATATATGTTTACGTTTAGCTCCTGTTCTTCTGTGTCTTTGCTGATTATCATGGTTTTTGTTTATATTTGTAAATAGAGCAAAGGTTGGACCAAGAAAGAGATGGAAAATCAGGACAATACCCCACAAACATAGATTCTGCACGATTCAGTCATCACACCTGACCTTGAACATAAACTTACAGCTCCCACACCTACGCTTAACGACAAGTGTGGATGCTATCAACCAGCTTCAACCCTGGGAAAGACAATAGACAACAGACTATTTATAGCGTAGCCGATCGTCTCGAGTCACACATTTTGGAAGGCGGGTGATGCCATTGAACGGTCCTGGGTCAGATGTCTGCTATATATAGGAGCAGTACATTGAGAGTATCGCTCCGATAATTTTACTTCACAGCTTATCTGCTACCCCAGGAACATGTGCCCAGTTTCGTCTGTCTTATTTAAAAGTATAACCCTCATGATTGCAAATATTCTGACATGAACACAGGAGCACTTCAATTTTTGGTTTATTTGTTGTATTGACTGCTCTCTTTTACGTTCTGCCTATTTCTGAAAATACAAATTTATGTTGCCTCAATAGCTAACGACCACTTAATAATGACATTGAAAATGTGTTCCTATAACACACACATTTGAAACATGTGTACACGGGTTTCCGTAGAATAAGTTGTACATTTTTCTGTAGTGTTTTTGTTCTGTTTTATGTAGAAGGTAAACTGAAGAATGCAAATTATTCCAGCAACGTCAGGTACTATACAAAAAATTATCAATCAGTGTAACCCGCCGAAGACAGATTTGTCGGGACATTAGCAAAAATAAAACGGCGACAAAATGCTGGAAATCTAGTAGGTTCATGGTCCTGCTACAAGGGAGATCCAGCGGGAGTTTGAGAATGAACGCTGACGAAGAAGAATCAACGTAACACTTGCATTTCTCTTTTGTTTGAACAGTTTGCAATTGTTCGTCGTAATTCATAATTATCAGATGTTTTTTTACAATTTGTAGCAGGACTGGCACACGTTGTTCGTCCGTGACCAGCCGTGTTCAACTAGGATGATGAAGATGAAAATGTCTTAGGTGTGTCCGACTGTAACTAATGAGTCATATGCTTGCATGTAATTTTGTACCACACTCTGAGCATATGTGGAAGGAGTCTATGGGACATTAAGCAGCCATTGCCTTTTTTCTAAATCAGGGGTGGGAAAACTACGGCCCTGTGGCCCGCCATTGGATATTTTGCGGCCCTTAAAACATTTTTGAATAAATGAACTATCGTCACAAATGAATTTTCCCCCAATAATATTACCCAGAAATCCATTGAAATTTTAATTCGCCTTTCTTATATATTAAATATACAATATTTGTTTTCCATTTTGACAACATTTAAATATATATATATATATATATATATATATATATATATATATATATATATATATATATATATATATATATATATATATATATATATTTTACATCGTCAATGAAATTTTACTACGTTTGATACGAGTGAATAATATTGAGTAATTTACTATACTAGAATTGACGTAATTTGATTGTATAAATGTTTCTCAATGATTATAAGTACTTGGACCATATAATTTTATAAAGTTTGAAATTTGCCTTTCAAATTATAATTATATGTTTTTAACTTTTAAGCACTATGTCGGGAAGTATGTATAATTTATATTCACAAGGCAACAAAATAAAACTTTTTTTAATCATCTGAAACCAAAATACACTTTTCTAAAGGATTTTTTGGCGCTGATTTCAGATCTGGTATCAGTTTTTTTTTCTATCACGTCAAGTTTTAAAGTTATGAGTGATGTTAGTTTTCACTGAACTTGGCTGTATTTTTTCGAGAATCGCAAACATCAATTAAGCAAATGATTCACATCTTCTAGACTAAATCAAATATACTCACATCACAGCATAGATATGTAGAATGTTTCTTCAAAAATGCTTGGAATTTGATTTTCTGTTATATTCTTCGCCTGGATTATCACGGAATAGCATCCAGCAGAAGTCGGCCATCATACTCTCATTCCACAAACCTTGATAACGGCGCTCCATTAACTGAATGTCCTGGTGAAAACGTTCTCCTTGCTCTTCACTCACCATACCAAGATTTTCTGGGAAGAAATCTACATGGGAGTGCAAGAAGTGCACTTTTAATGACATGCGACAGCCAAGGTTCTGGTAAGAATCTATTAGACGCTGAACTCCTTCCCTGTACGTAGGGGACTTATGATTACCAAGAACGTTTTCACAGACCCACTTGAATGCCTCCCAGTTTCTAGCTCAGCTCCTGACAGAGACTGTTTGAAACCTTCATCTTGTAAAACAGATCTGATTTGTGGACCTATAAATATCCCTTCCTTCATTTTTGCAGCAGTGATGTTTGGGAATTTATTAACAAGGTACTGAAAACCTTCTGAGTTTGTCTTACCCATGGTCTTCACAAGGGTTTTCATCAGTCCTAGCTTAATATGGAGAGGTGGCAGAAATATTTTCTGTGGATCAACAAGGGGCATATTTTGGACACTGCTTGCTCCTGGCGTATAGATATGCCTGGGGTCCCAGACACGTTTGACATAATGTTCCGCTGTTGCTCGACTATCCCATAGGCATAGGAAACAGCAGTATTTAGTGAATCCTCCTTGCATGCCCATCAACATGCCAATGACCTTTAGATCACCACAGATGTTCCACTGGTGTGTTTTATAATGGATAACTTCAAGCAAACTGTTCATGTTGTAATGCGGTTCCCTCCATAACATTGGAATTGCAAATGGCATAGCTGCCTTGCGGCCATTTAGCCAGTCACGTAGTCCGCTTGAACAACTGGTACATATGATATGTGGAGCCCAAGATTTATCCTGATCACCCAGTGGACAGCCAAAATACAATATGTATATCTTCTTTAGATCATCTGAAATTGTGCGCCGCTGTGATTTCGTCACAAATGAACCACACACAAAACAGAAACAGTTTGGATGATTGATGCATCTTCTAGGCATGATAATAAGTTAATAAGTACACAAAATAAGTTATCAAGTACACAAATGCAAGGTTTTTGCAACCTTTAAAATAAAATAAAGTACAAAACAACGAAATCTCATAATATACTTGTCGTAATTACTTTAAGCAAACACCACACGTGTATAAATGCATTTACTATCCTATCGAATACACAAAAATGGTAGCATCGATACTAAATCACGTGACCCGAAACTGAACAAAATTGTAACAGCCAGTAATAAAGTATCGATACCAATCTAAATAAAACATTGTACTCGATTTGTGGTCATAACCACTGTTGAAAGATATTATAATTAGCTATTACAAACAAATGTTACGTGGTAGAAAAAAACTAAAGACAGATTTGAAATCAGCTAACCAAATACTACAAAACCCATATAAAATTATCTGTGATGATTTTTGTGTGTTGCCTTGTATAATTATTAATTATAATTAATAATACAGCGTTATAACAATAATGTATCGTCAGAAATACTCCCTCCCCTCATATCTTACGAATGGAATGCGCAAATACTCGATTTGCAATAATTTAAGCTGTGCAGTGCCTAGGGAATTCCCGGTGTGTTTCAGTAACTATCACGTTTGTAGTTTCCATTTCATACATTTCCGTATTTATTTTGCAACCGAGTTTTTTAAATCTAAATAATTATATTCGCGCTGCCAAAAGCGCATTTGTTTTTAGTTAATTTTGCAACATTTTTATATATCTTTTATTATAGTGAGTGCATCCAAAAAACGTAAGATTGAAGACGAGTGTCGGGCTTTCAAAGACGAATGGGTTACCAAATATTGTTTTATGCATGTTGGCAACAAATCTGTTTGCTTGCTGTGTCACGAATCAGTGGCTGTTTTAAAGAATACAACTTAAAAAGACATTACCAGACAAAACATCCCAATTGCGGACACAATCTAAGATCTGAAGAAAGGAAAACAAATGCATGGAATTGGTAAAAAGTCTGGAGAAACAACAAACAGTGTTTACAAAACAGTCTTCAATTCAAGATGCCGCAACAGAGGCCAGGTTGGTGTTGTCACACAAAATTATGAAATACAACAAGTCATTGTCTGATGGTGAATTTATTAAAGAATGTTTACTAGATGCAACAAACATTCTGTGGCCAGAACAAAATAAAAAATTTGACAGTATTGCATTATCCAGAAGAACTGTGGTCAGATGTGTTGAAAAGATAAGTGAAGATTTGACCCTTCAACTTCAAGATGCAAGTAAGCATTTTTTGTAGTACTCTCTTGCATTGGACGAGAGTACTCAATTATTAGTTTTTATATGTGGAATAAACAATTCTTTTAAAATATTTGAAGCGTTACTGAGTGTTGAGTCGATCAAAGACACTACCACTGACCTCGATATATTCAATGCTGTTAGTAGCTGTATTGAAAGAGCTGGGTTAATGTGGAACAAGATGGCCAGTATTACAACTGATGGTGCTCGTGCTTTAACTGGAAAAAATATGGGACGGATAAAATATATCAATGATAGATTAAGTCAGAATATCCTGACCACGTAATATTACCACTTCACTGAGTGATTCATCAGGAAAGTTTGTGTAAATCTGTTTTAAAAATTAAGCATGTTATTGACCCAGTTGTCAGTGTAATAAACCTCATCAGATCAAGAAGACTCAATCACATGCAGTTCAGAGCATTACTAGACGATCTAGAAACTGAAAATTCTTTACCACAGTACAGTTCAATGGTTGAGTCTTGGAAAGGTTTTAAGGAGAGTATGGGATCTTAAAGAAGAAATAGTAATATTTCTAGAGATGAAGGGCCTTTAATGTGACTGCAATGCTAATATTTTTGATACAGAGTGGAAGCTTGGCTTTATATTTGCCCATGAAATAATGAAAAAGTTAAATGAACTGAATGTTAAACTTCATGGCAATGGTTTGTTTGCACATGAAATGTATGTTCATGTAAAATCATTTCAAGCCAAACTCTAACTTTTTTCCATACAAGCAAGTGAAAACATGTTTTGTCACTTCCCTTTGCTGAAACAAGAAACTATTTCTGATGAAATGAGTAAAAAATTCAAAGCTCAGTTAGATGTATTGTTTGAAGAATTTGGAAGAAGATTCCAAGATTTCAAGAACTTGTAGCAGGACTTCAATGTTATTTGTTCAGAACAGAAGCTCAGTGCAGAAGCTGATAAAGCCTCAGATCACATACAGTTGGCGTTGCTTGAATTACAAGTCAATCTTTGCCTGAAGAAAAAATTCTGAATGTTTGTTGAATTTCTATGGTTCTTTGCCTGAACAATCATTCACAAACTTAAAAAAACTTTGCAGCTAAATATTTGTAATTATTTGGATCTACATATATTTGTGAACGGGAATTTTCTTGCTTAAAAATCAACAAATCTAAGAATAGGTCTTTATTATCTGATTGCAACTTAAATGCAGCCATGCAAATTTCTACAAGTAAACTTGTTCCAGATTTCAAAGGAATTATAAAATCTTACACGTAATTACATACATCTCAGTAGAAATTAATAATATCAATAAAGTTGTAACTGTTGTGACTGTATGTGTATGGTGTTATTTTTAAAAATTTCCATTAAAACTATTTGTATGACCCCATATTGTAACTGTATGCAACATAATATATTTCAAATATTTTTCAAATATTTGCAAAACCTTTTATCCATATTAGAAAATATACTGTTATAGTTAAGTCTATTAGAAATGTAATTTATTTCAGAAGTTGTCTACATTATGTAAAACTACCTTTCTTTACAACAAAAATATTTAATTGATTACTTACCGATACTTTTAAACAAAAATATACATAATATTATATGTGTCCCTCCAATAGCTTTACAATTTTCAATGTGGTCCTCTGCACAAAAAGTTTGCCCACCACTGTTTTAGATCGTTTGTGTTGGGCAGCATGATGTCAAACCTTCTCTGCAGCAACTGCACCTCTCCTGATTCTGCAAAGCTAGTCGGATCTGTCTTGTGCAAGGCTCTCCCATGAATTAGTGTTTATTGTGAAGTGAGTCAATGATGTTTCAATTGTGTCTTTAAATCGATTTTTCTGTCCCATGGACTTGAGGAAGACAGCCTGGATTTCTCCATGTAACATCTTTTTTGATAGACTGTGAACTTTCATTTGGAGTATGTGTCCTGCCCAACGTTTTTGCGCCTTTATCAACATTTTGTGTATGCTTACAAACTTAATCATTAAGCATTACACACTTTCTGGTTCCCCGCTTCCATTTTGCTCCAATACTTGTTGTGTCAGTTATAAAAAAAGATGACGATGAATGATGATAGTTGAGTTATGACTAGCGCTGAATTGTGTTTAAAGTGTGGAGGAGTTGTGGAAAACTACACACACAATATAAACGTATACATATTATGAGTACTCACGTTTATTTGTAACCACGAAACTACAACTTATTCTACATAAATCCCTGCAGTAACATTTTCAAAGTTGCATGATAGTTTAGAAATATTTATTAGATATTGTAAAAGAGAAGCATTAAGTAGGTACCTTCGTCAAAATAAGACATGTTAGCTCATTGGAACAGCCTCATAACGTAACTAATTTGACTTTTACCGTGATTCCATTGGTCACTTTCCTATACTTTGTGTCGACATCCAATAACAATCACACGCAAGTCAAATGAGTCACGCTTTAATACTATTATCTAATGCGCCCATATGTCTTATATTTCCAAAAACTCACGATCAAGTTGTATGTTTGTACTTGTACGCTTTTTATACAATTACTTCTCTTGTCATAACACCTACTTAAGTACTCTCTGGTTATTTCCGTTAGCTTCAGCTATTTTATTATGCCTTAGAACATTTCTAAATTTAGAGTTATATTTATAGTAAATAAATAAACCAACACTGGCGTTGATAATCTGGAAAATATCAGTCAGCCAGTTCATGGACAAATAGACGTTCTTGTATAAGCCGCTTAGACTAAGATCTTGCTCTATAAAACTTGCAATAGTCATGGTGATTTTTGGCATGTTGCATGTTGTGTATATGACCGATATAAGAATGACTTGTTGTATGACATGAAGATCTTTGATGCTCAGTGTGTGAGGGGTTTCTGAGTTTGGTAATGAAGAGGAATCGTACTTGGTAGATCCTTCTCGTAGCACAGAACCTAATCCTGAAGGTAAGTAGTATATAAGGCGCATTACGAGAAGCTTTTTCCTACCGCAAAGAATATATAGGGATTAATCTGGCGCAAAGACATAATAAGGATTAATTCTGAGGAAGGCGGTGGTTGGTGGAGCTTTTTAGGGTTTTCTTGAGTTTTTATTTAAATTTGAGATGTATTTTTTTAAAATTTTGATCTAGGTTTTAAGGTTAATTATCTAGTATTTTGTGCTTGTTTGTCTTGTTGTTTTTTTTTTGGTTTATTTTTGGGTTTTGTTGTTATCTACCCGCGCTTTCATAGAACTAACTCCCCTTGTCTCGCATAGAGATCTCATTTGTAGTTGATATGTATTACGCAACCAATAACTTGTGTGTTGGTGGAATGAATATAGCGCTTATTGCCATGTTGGTTGTTACATGTAATACGCTTCAATGGTTGTATATATTTCTGGGAACTACATATTGGTCACATATAGACAGACATAAATAGATAAAACATGACGCTTTTGAGTTGTATTAAATAGGTTTTTATTCAGTTTTCAGTTGATTTAAATAAACAGGTCACATAATTAGCATAGAATATATATTGTTAGTAATATGGTGAAGGATTAAATAGATAAATAGACATGTCGCTGTCGTTTATATACCATATAAGGACATGTGTGTTATTACATACATGAAATAACACTAGTTGATAGTCACATAGTTCAGGGAAATACCTATTCTTTACAATATATATATATATACATAAAACAGATAAAACATGAAGTTTTTGAGTAGTTTAATTCGTATTTGACATGGTTATGCACATAGTTAACATGAAAAATGATTTGATGGTAGTCATACAAGTGAGGAAAATATATAATTTATACATATATAGAGACATATGTCTTGTCCTTATAGTCCCCTATCCCTATCCATTCATCAGTACACAAATATGTACAAAGTTAACATGTAAATTGTGCTTATGTATGTTTTATTAGTAACCTACATTCGTATATACATGAAATAACACTAGTTGATAGTCACCTAGTTCAGGGAAATACAGGATTTTTATACATGTGCATACAGACAAAAATAAACAGGACGATTTTGAATAGTTGAATTAATATTGGCGTCTTTTGACAGGGATATATACATAACAGGAAAATATGTTTTATTAATAACCGTGTGATGATTTAATTAGATGAAAATGAATACAGATGTAGTCCATACGTCATATAATGCCATGTCTGTTATTATATACATGAAATATACATGGATCAGTGACGGTTATCAAACTAGGTACTGTTTTCAGATGTCCAGGGGTATAGTAGAGATATTATCAGCCTGTACCTGTCTCTTTATGTAGAAATAGGACAGGGCGGCTCTATCTTGTTCGTATGTGTAGATTGCTGACTTGTGGACTTTGAACCCTACATTTTTACCGCCGTGTGCTTTTTTTGTCCTCAGAACATCTAAAAATATGTTTCTGTCAAATTTGTTATGGTGATGACTCAGCCCTTTAGTTGAAATCTTATTATAGTCACCAAAGCAAAAATAAGTTTTACTACAAAGGGATATAATACCTTTCCCGGAATATTCGAGTTTGAATAAGCCCGGACATCTCTTATCAAAGACTCTAGCTTCGACGCAGTTTGGACAATCTTTTGGGGGACTGAGGAACAGTTCTGTGTGCCTCTGGCAGCATTCTCGAGGAAACCACTGAGCATAAACTCTGAGAAATTCAGCTTTCATGTCTGGTTTAATGACATCGTAGAGATTGGGAGCTGATAAGGCTAAATATAAGGAATCCGTGTCTGATTCTGTTAATTCAAAGTCAGACCTATCGATAAATCTGTCTAAGAAATCGTAGTAAAATTCCAACATCCGCATCTTGGCGTATTGGTAGACGAAAAAACCTATCTGTAATGGGAGATCCCAATTAATTTTCTTTTTACCCATCTCGACTTCAAAAATGTCATCAGCTATCTCCGTCATGTTTTTAAATCGGGGGGAGTTTATTAATTTTGATGTTTCGACACCTCTAACATAGGATACATCTGTGTGTCTTGTCTTATTAGTCAAAGTTTTCCCATATGCCGAATTGCCTAATAACTTCATAGTGTCACTCGTTATTGACTCGCCTGGTGAAAGGTCACCATTACGTCTAGCTGTCGTGACAGTATCACCAAACTGTTTGAAACAAGCCACAGGTTGATACTCAATCACTTGATAAATTTCAGTTACCTCCAATCCATGATCCAGATACCATTTTAACAATGGTGTAGCTAGTATAATTTTTTTACCGATATAGCTGCCGACCAAGGTGCGTCTAGGTCTCGTCAAGAGCTTGTGTTCTTCTGCATATTTCTGCATCAGAGGGCCGATGTCAGCTCTAGTAACATCTATATTTTTGAATATAGGCGTCATTTCAGCAAAGTGAGCCTTTAGGGGGTTTGGTACGTGGATATCGCACTCGACTAGTCCAAATAAGGTCTCATCAGTGACAGCAGCCAGAATATGCTGAACCGATAACGGGTATTTTCTTTTGGTGTAAGATGGTTTTTGGTGAGGGAAGGTTTCGCTCAGAAACTGGGTGATCGCGGGGTCAGCTCGTTTTAGTTTCTGCCATGTGCATTCCCACATCACCACCAAATTTACTTGGCAATCCTTCATTAGGTAGTCACAAATCTCGGTCGTCTTCTCATGTACCTCAGTCAGGGTTTTCTGACTGACTGGGTTTATATCACGACCTCTGGTGATTGGGCATTCTAGATGTCCGTGGAACAGACAACCCTGAAATTGATACGCTGTTCGAGTTTCACTGTCCCAACCATCGACTCTAATATGTCTACGACCTAAAACCATCTCTTTCCCGTTGAACTGGGTTCTCAGGGGTACCTTATTTGTGTGCGCCACCCAAGTCAACCACGCCCGACACTGAATAGTGTATTTATTGAGTTTGTGATGCTTGAATCCGTCCTCTTTATATCTTCGCACTGGAAAATCCGTGGGCATTTTCTGCATCAGTGCCCATAAATATAGAGCGTTGGCGTCGTAACCCTTGATGGTCTGCACAACTTTACCCTTCCTAATATGCGTATGGCCTGCTTCGTGGTGTCTATGAAAAATTATCGAAGGACCTCCTACAATATTGTCTCTAATCAGCTTATGCAAATCCTTCTCGCGCTTAGAGCATAAAGAAAAGTTAATATTTGGCGGAAGGGTGCTGAATAGATATTTTAAGGTGACCCCGGGGACTGATATGGCATCTTTAAACATGTCTACCTTGAGGTTGGCATAGAACGAGACCTGCTTCTCTAGAGCCTCTAACATAGGTCTGACATCTCTAATGTTATACCAGATCAGGAAATCGCGTAGAGTTTTCATTTTATTCTCTCTCCAAATCGTCTGACAGTAATCATACTCCTCAGCTGAAATATTACAATTTTTCAGTTTCGAGTGAAAGGCCGAGTGTGGTGGTAAACAATTATCATATAACTTTACTGGATCAGTTATGTACTCATAACAGAAAAAACCTTTTGTCTCTTTGACCTTATAGGCAGCCAGATATTTACTGTAGGAAAAACCTGGCGCTAGAAAATTCATGATGTCTAAAAATTTTAAGTTTGGGGTAGATATACACATAAAGGCGGAACCTCTTTTCACTATGAAATTGAAATCTCGCTTGTCACTCTTTTCTTCTTGGTCACCGACGAAATACTTAATAAAGCAACCTTTAATAATGTTAAGATCATAAGACGACGAATTGAACCCTATGACTGGTAGTTCCCGCAAATATGCATCTAACCTAGTCACAAGACTTGTCAAATCCCCTAGCTGTATATATACAGTTGCAAAGCGTTCCCGTAGCAACGTATATGCAATCTCTGAGATTCGATTTAAGTAGTCGAGCATCCTATTCACCAACTCTTGGGGGTCACCGGTGGTGATGAAACAAACGGGTTCCTCCATTCCGGGTACATTAGAGGCTACAGAACACGATAGAGGAATGTGTTTTGCTGAAAATTTGGTTACATTTCCCCCAACTGGTAAATTCGTCTGATCGAAATAACACTCGTAATCGTATGTCGCCCGATACGGGTATACAAACTGTGTATCTACCTCTATTCCATGTGCTGCAATAGCTTCCCAAATGGTTTCCTGTGGCCTATAAACCCCACCCTTGAATCTTTCTATGGTCATAACACCATTACACGTTTTTTCGTGTCGATCAAGGTCCCGAAAAAGCTTCCACAGTTTACCACATTTAGAACATGATAAAGCGCGACATACGGCATTAATATCAGTTATATACATAAAATGATCTCTAAAATATAAAAGTCGCATTGTGTCCTTGTAAGTTGTAGTACCTCGGAGTTTTGGAGTAAGGGTCTGGGCTTCATCAAACTCAAAGATATCTATGTTAAGTCCAAAACATTGCTCCAATGCTGGAATCTGAGCTAAAGTCACACCAGCAAATTTTTTTGTAAAGACTAGGGACTGATCTTCGCACCACTGTTTGAGGAGTCGGTATACAGGTTTGGTTAGGGCTGTAATAGAAGCGCCTGTGTATAATGCTAAACAGCGAAAAAAACACATGTTATCGAGGTAGTTATGTCTAGTACCGGCCTTGCTCTGTTGTAAAGTGTGAATGTATTTGTTCCCTGTAATATGTTCTGGGATATCGGTTAAACAACAGCCTATGGGGTAGTCTTTGATATGGTAAAAGTAGAAGGAGGTTGCAGGAATTTTTTCAACTACGTACTTTGTATTCGGGCGATTATGGTGGATGTGGCATAGGGGATCACTATCATGTAATTTGGCTATAAACGACTCATAGTCTGATATATTGTTAATAAGCACTGGTTTGTCTAAGACACAGGCGTTATTGATAGATGCATGAAAAAATCTGAATTCATTAGTTTCCCTATGTCGTAAAATAGCATGATGACTATAATTTACTTTAAATCTCTTGTTTTGTTTTACAAAAAGAGGATTCAACAAAGATCGTCAATCTATATAGGGGCCACTCTCTGGGTTATGAAAAAATGTATATGATGAAAGATGTCTGTTCACGTCGTTATGTGTACGAATAGCTGGCCAATTATCTCTATATAACAGCTCTACTTCAACTGGTAATGTGTTTATAGTGTCGTATTCTGAGCTCACTCTGGGTCGTTTGCTGGAACTGGTAGTGGTGTTCATGTTTGGTCGTTTGCCTATGATTGATACTGCGGAAGAATCTGTCTTGAGGGTCTCTGGGGATCTTGAAGTTGTCGTTTCGGCGAAATCTTCGTGTATAGGTGAGAGGGACACCTGTAATGTGTCTGCTGTATCTGTCATAGCACCAGACTCCTGAGCTGTTGAAACCTTAGAAGAGGATGTAGTCGGCTGTGTGTCTGTCACGGGTATATAATGCGCAATATCATAATCAGTGCCATGTTCGTCTTTGATGTGTTGTTTCAAATTACTAACTCTGGTAAATAGCCGACGACAGAGCGGGCATTCGTTCCTGTGTCCTCTGTGGGTGCTATATATGTGTCTGGTTACATCGCCCACTCGTGTAAAGAGACGACCACAGGTGGGGCATTCGTGTCTCGGTCTTTTTGGTTGTTTCTTATTAATGAATGAGACCATCTGCAAAGATATAAATAAAAGATATTAGTCAACCGAATATGGAATCTAGTTCATACTCATGTCTCATACAATTTATGTTCAATTAGATATGCATGAAGCTCAAAAATAATAAACCTTACTCAACTACGGAGGTTCACAGTATGTCGAAGATCTCTATAACCATTTTCCTTAGTGTGGCTACTGAGAGATCTATTAGCGATTAACAAACTAACATTAAACGATTTTAGCTGTAAATAAATAGGTCATTCTTACCTTATAAGTGACAATAAACACACACAGAAAAATAAGTCTTGAGTGTGCTGGTTCAGGGTGCTCGCTAATACTGAGAGTTCTAACTTTACTTATGTTTATAGTAGAGTGACTCGTAAAAGACAGAGATATTTCCAGCGCGTGTCCGTTTCTATAAAGGATGTTTTTAGAAAATGTGGACTCTATATATACACACCTACCCGGTGTAGTGATATCATACGAAGAAAAAGTACCACAATAAAAGAGTCCCTGCTCGCGGAAGGTTCACGTAGTGGTGAACACCGAACAAATCTAGACACATCTTAACACCCCTGAAGAAGATAACTCAGTGTCCCCTCCCTACAAACATCACTATGACTTATAAACCTAAAAACATAGAAAGATTGACCACTAGTAATTAGAAATAGCACAGGTTATAGATATGGCCAGAGAACCATTCTTTGTAAAGAGATGGCTTATACATACACACAATACTCCCGTTGTTATATCATGGAGTTACACCAACCAGTAAACACAGAATAAGACAGACACAATTATACCAAGACATCACAACAACATCAAAAAATTTACATAGAATTTAGGAAAATGTGCATAATAGAAGAGAGCTTTTGAAAACCATCATAACACACTATTCCAATTTGGTAATAGCATAACAACACAACAATAAGTAATGGCGGAGACATAGTAGGGTACTGTATTTAAAAGTAAAGCGTAGAAAAGCACACAATGAAACAAACATAGGAGACTATACATACCTTGCTTTCAACCACAAACGTAAGGCCGTTGTGATCGAAAGAACTGCACCACAATAAAAAGTATCTATAATAAATATTACAGATATACAAGTTGAAATGTTACTTTTAACTAATATTAACCACCACCACAGTTTAAAATACGGTGCAACTCTCTGAGTATGTCATAATAAGATCGATATTTTATATTATATTAACAATAACACCGAAGTAAATTATATTATATTTTGTAGAATACAATAAGTTCTACACAAAACAAGCACTGTAGTAAGTACATAGTCACAATCAAGTGTAATTTCTATCATATGCCCGCTAAGTTAGCAAAACAAGCTATTATCTCCCCATATATACAATTCAGTACTGATGTTTATGTAAGGGAAATAAGCGCAACAATACTTTCTTATGTTGCGCTTATTTCCCTTACATAAACATCAGTACTGAATTGTATATATGGGGAGATAATAGCTTGTTTTGCTAACTTAGCGGGCATATGATAGAAATTACACTTGATTGTGACTATGTACTTACTACAGTGCTTGTTTTGTGTAGAACTTATTGTATTCTACAAAATATAATATAATTTACTTCGGTGTTATTGTTAATATAATATAAAATATCGATCTTATTATGACATACTCAGAGAGTTGCACCGTATTTTAAACTGTGGTGGTGGTTAATATTAGTTAAAAGTAACATTTCAACTTGTATATCTGTAATATTTATTATAGATACTTTTTATTGTGGTGCAGTTCTTTCGATCACAACGGCCTTACGTTTGTGGTTGAAAGCAAGGTATGTATAGTCTCCTATGTTTGTTTCATTGTGTGCTTTTCTACGCTTTACTTTTAAATACAGTACCCTACTATGTCTCCGCCATTACTTATTGTTGTGTTGTTATGCTATTACCAAATTGGAATAGTGTGTTATGATGGTTTTCAAAAGCTCTCTTCTATTATGCACATTTTCCTAAATTCTATGTAAATTTTTTGATGTTGTTGTGATGTCTTGGTATAATTGTGTCTGTCTTATTCTGTGTTTACTGGTTGGTGTAACTCCATGATATAACAACGGGAGTATTGTGTGTATGTATAAGCCATCTCTTTACAAAGAATGGTTCTCTGGCCATATCTATAACCTGTGCTATTTCTAATTACTAGTGGTCAATCTTTCTATGTTTTTAGGTTTATAAGTCATAGTGATGTTTGTAGGGAGGGGACACTGAGTTATCTTCTTCAGGGGTGTTAAGATGTGTCTAGATTTGTTCGGTGTTCACCACTACGTGAACCTTCCGCGAGCAGGGACTCTTTTATTGTGGTACTTTTTCTTCGTATGATATCACTACACCGGGTAGGTGTGTATATATAGAGTCCACATTTTCTAAAAACATCCTTTATAGAAACGGACACGCGCTGGAAATATCTCTGTCTTTTACGAGTCACTCTACTATAAACATAAGTAAAGTTAGAACTCTCAGTATTAGCGAGCACCCTGAACCAGCACACTCAAGACTTATTTTTCTGTGTGTGTTTATTGTCACTTATAAGGTAAGAATGACCTATTTATTTACAGCTAAAATCGTTTAATGTTAGTTTGTTAATCGCTAATAGATCTCTCAGTAGCCACACTAAGGAAAATGGTTATAGAGATCTTCGACATACTGTGAACCTCCGTAGTTGAGTAAGGTTTATTATTTTTGAGCTTCATGCATATCTAATTGAACATAAATTGTATGAGACATGAGTATGAACTAGATTCCATATTCGGTTGACTAATATCTTTTATTTATATCTTTGCAGATGGTCTCATTCATTAATAAGAAACAACCAAAAAGACCGAGACACGAATGCCCCACCTGTGGTCGTCTCTTTACACGAGTGGGCGATGTAACCAGACACATATATAGCACCCACAGAGGACACAGGAACGAATGCCCGCTCTGTCGTCGGCTATTTACCAGAGTTAGTAATTTGAAACAACACATCAAAGACGAACATGGCACTGATTATGATATTGCGCATTATATACCCGTGACAGACACACAGCCGACTACATCCTCTTCTAAGGTTTCAACAGCTCAGGAGTCTGGTGCTATGACAGATACAGCAGACACATTACAGGTGTCCCTCTCACCTATACACGAAGATTTCGCCGAAACGACAACTTCAAGATCCCCAGAGACCCTCAAGACAGATTCTTCCGCAGTATCAATCATAGGCAAACGACCAAACATGAACACCACTACCAGTTCCAGCAAACGACCCAGAGTGAGCTCAGAATACGACACTATAAACACATTACCAGTTGAAGTAGAGCTGTTATATAGAGATAATTGGCCAGCTATTCGTACACATAACGACGTGAACAGACATCTTTCATCATATACATTTTTTCATAACCCAGAGAGTGGCCCCTATATAGATTGACGATCTTTGTTGAATCCTCTTTTTGTAAAACAAAACAAGAGATTTAAAGTAAATTATAGTCATCATGCTATTTTACGACATAGGGAAACTAATGAATTCAGATTTTTTCATGCATCTATCAATAACGCCTGTGTCTTAGACAAACCAGTGCTTATTAACAATATATCAGACTATGAGTCGTTTATAGCCAAATTACATGATAGTGATCCCCTATGCCACATCCACCATAATCGCCCGAATACAAAGTACGTAGTTGAAAAAATTCCTGCAACCTCCTTCTACTTTTACCATATCAAAGACTACCCCATAGGCTGTTGTTTAACCGATATCCCAGAACATATTACAGGGAACAAATACATTCACACTTTACAACAGAGCAAGGCCGGTACTAGACATAACTACCTCGATAACATGTGTTTTTTTCGCTGTTTAGCATTATACACAGGCGCTTCTATTACAGCCCTAACCAAACCTGTATACCGACTCCTCAAACAGTGGTGCGAAGATCAGTCCCTAGTCTTTACAAAAAAATTTGCTGGTGTGACTTTAGCTCAGATTCCAGCATTGGAGCAATGTTTTGGACTTAACATAGATATCTTTGAGTTTGATGAAGCCCAGACCCTTACTCCAAAACTCCGAGGTACTACAACTTACAAGGACACAATGCGACTTTTATATTTTAGAGATCATTTTATGTATATAACTGATATTAATGCCGTATGTCGCGCTTTATCATGTTCTAAATGTGGTAAACTGTGGAAGCTTTTTCGGGACCTTGATCGACACGAAAAAACGTGTAATGGTGTTATGACCATAGAAAGATTCAAGGGTGGGGTTTATAGGCCACAGGAAACCATTTGGGAAGCTATTGCAGCACATGGAATAGAGGTAGATACACAGTTTGTATACCCGTATCGGGCGACATACGATTACGAGTGTTATTTCGATCAGACGAATTTACCAGTTGGGGGAAATGTAACCAAATTTTCAGCAAAACACATTCCTCTATCGTGTTCTGTAGCCTCTAATGTACCCGGAATGGAGGAACCCGTTTGTTTCATCACCACCGGTGACCCCCAAGAGTTGGTGAATAGGATGCTCGACTACTTAAATCGAATCTCAGAGATTGCATATACGTTGCTACGGGAACGCTTTGCAACTGTATATATACAGCTAGGGGATTTGACAAGTCTTGTGACTAGGTTAGATGCATATTTGCGGGAACTACCAGTCATAGGGTTCAATTCGTCGTCTTATGATCTTAACATTATTAAAGGTTGCTTTATTAAGTATTTCGTCGGTGACCAAGAAGAAAAGAGTGACAAGCGAGATTTCAATTTCATAGTGAAAAGAGGTTCCGCCTTTATGTGTATATCTACCCCAAACTTAAAATTTTTAGACATCATGAATTTTCTAGCGCCAGGTTTTTCCTACAGTAAATATCTGGCTGCCTATAAGGTCAAAGAGACAAAAGGTTTTTTCTGTTATGAGTACATAACTGATCCAGTAAAGTTATATGATAATTGTTTACCACCACACTCGGCCTTTCACTCGAAACTGAAAAATTGTAATATTTCAGCTGAGGAGTATGATTACTGTCAGACGATTTGGAGAGAGAATAAAATGAAAACTCTACGCGATTTCCTGATCTGGTATAACATTAGAGATGTCAGACCTATGTTAGAGGCTCTAGAGAAGCAGGTCTCGTTCTATGCCAACCTCAAGGTAGACATGTTTAAAGATGCCATATCAGTCCCCGGGGTCACCTTAAAATATCTATTCAGCACCCTTCCGCCAAATATTAACTTTTCTTTATGCTCTAAGCGCGAGAAGGATTTGCATAAGCTGATTAGAGACAATATTGTAGGAGGTCCTTCGATAATTTTTCATAGACACCACGAAGCAGGCCATACGCATATTAGGAAGGGTAAAGTTGTGCAGACCATCAAGGGTTACGACGCCAACGCTCTATATTTATGGGCACTGATGCAGAAAATGCCCACGGATTTTCCAGTGCGAAGATATAAAGAGGACGGATTCAAGCATCACAAACTCAATAAATACACTATTCAGTGTCGGGCGTGGTTGACTTGGGTGGCGCACACAAATAAGGTACCCCTGAGAACCCAGTTCAACGGGAAAGAGATGGTTTTAGGTCGTAGACATATTAGAGTCGATGGTTGGGACAGTGAAACTCGAACAGCGTATCAATTTCAGGGTTGTCTGTTCCACGGACATCTAGAATGCCCAATCACCAGAGGTCGTGATATAAACCCAGTCAGTCAGAAAACCCTGACTGAGGTACATGAGAAGACGACCGAGATTTGTGACTACCTAATGAAGGATTGCCAAGTAAATTTGGTGGTGATGTGGGAATGCACATGGCAGAAACTAAAACGAGCTGACCCCGCGATCACCCAGTTTCTGAGCGAAACCTTCCCTCACCAAAAACCATCTTACACCAAAAGAAAATACCCGTTATCGGTTCAGCATATTCTGGCTGCTGTCACTGATGAGACCTTATTTGGACTAGTCGAGTGCGATATCCACGTACCAAACCCCCTAAAGGCTCACTTTGCTGAAATGACGCCTATATTCAAAAATATAGATGTTACTAGAGCTGACATCGGCCCTCTGATGCAGAAATATGCAGAAGAACACAAGCTCTTGACGAGACCTAGACGCACCTTGGTCGGCAGCTATATCGGTAAAAAAATTATACTAGCTACACCATTGTTAAAATGGTATCTGGATCATGGATTGGAGGTAACTGAAATTTATCAAGTGATTGAGTATCAACCTGTGGCTTGTTTCAAACAGTTTGGTGATACTGTCACGACAGCTAGACGTAATGGTGACCTTTCACCAGGCGAGTCAATAACGAGTGACACTATGAAGTTATTAGGCAATTCGGCATATGGGAAAACTTTGACTAATAAGACAAGACACACAGATGTATCCTATGTTAGAGGTGTCGAAACATCAAAATTAATAAACTCCCCCCGATTTAAAAACATGACGGAGATAGCTGATGACATTTTTGAAGTCGAGATGGGTAAAAAGAAAATTAATTGGGATCTCCCATTACAGATAGGTTTTTTCGTCTACCAATACGCCAAGATGCGGATGTTGGAATTTTACTACGATTTCTTAGACAGATTTATCGATAGGTCTGACTTTGAATTAACAGAATCAGACACGGATTCCTTATATTTAGCCTTATCAGCTCCCAATCTCTACGATGTCATTAAACCAGACATGAAAGCTGAATTTCTCAGAGTTTATGCTCAGTGGTTTCCTCGAGAATGCTGCCAGAGGCACACAGAACTGTTCCTCAGTCCCCCAAAAGATTGTCCAAACTGCGTCGAAGCTAGAGTCTTTGATAAGAGATGTCCGGGCTTATTCAAACTCGAATATTCCGGGAAAGGTATTATATCCCTTTGTAGTAAAACTTATTTTTGCTTTGGTGACTATAATAAGATTTCAACTAAAGGGCTGAGTCATCACCATAACAAATTTGACAGAAACATATTTTTAGATGTTCTGAGGACAAAAAAAGCACACGGCGGTAAAAATGTAGGGTTCAAAGTCCACAAGTCAGCAATCTACACATACGAACAAGATAGAGCCGCCCTGTCCTATTTCTACATAAAGAGACAGGTACAGGCTGATAATATCTCTACTATACCCCTGGACATCTGAAAACAGTACCTAGTTTGATAACCGTCACTGATCCATGTATATTTCATGTATATAATAACAGACAGGGCATTATATGACGTATGGACTACATCTGTATTCATTTTCATCTAATTAAATCATCACACGGTTATTAATAAAACATATTTTCCTGTTATGTATATATCCCTGTCAAAAGACGCCAATATTAATTCAACTATTCAAAATCGTCCTGTTTATTTTTGTCTGTATGCACATGTATAAAAATCCTGTATTTCCCTGAACTAGGTGACTATCAACTAGTGTTATTTCATGTATATACGAATGTAGGTTACTAATAAAACATACATAAGCACAATTTACATGTTAACTTTGTACATATTTGTGTACTGATGAATGGATAGGGATAGGGGACTATAAGGACAAGACATATGTCTCTATATATGTATAAATTATATATTTTCCTCACTTGTATGACTACCATCAAATCATTTTTCATGTTAACTATGTGCATAACCATGTCAAATACGAATTAAACTACTCAAAAACTTCATGTTTTATCTGTTTTATGTATATATATATATATTGTAAAGAATAGGTATTTCCCTGAACTATGTGACTATCAACTAGTGTTATTTCATGTATGTAATAACACACATGTCCTTATATGGTATATAAACGACAGCGACATGTCTATTTATCTATTTAATCCTTCACCATATTACTAACAATATATATTCTATGCTAATTATGTGACCTGTTTATTTAAATCAACTGAAAACTGAATAAAAACCTATTTAATACAACTCAAAAGCGTCATGTTTTATCTATTTATGTCTGTCTATATGTGACCAATATGTAGTTCCCAGAAATATATACAACCATTGAAGCGTATTACATGTAACAACCAACATGGCAATAAGCGCTATATTCATTCCACCAACACACAAGTTATTGGTTGCGTAATACATATCAACTACAAATGAGATCTCTATGCGAGACAAGGGGAGTTAGTTCTATGAAAGCGCGGGTAGATAACAACAAAACCCAAAAATAAACCAAAAAAAAAAACAACAAGACAAACAAGCACAAAATACTAGATAATTAACCTTAAAACCTAGATCAAAATTTTAAAAAAATACATCTCAAATTTAAATAAAAACTCAAGAAAACCCTAAAAAGCTCCACCAACCACCGCCTTCCTCAGAATTAATCCTTATTATGTCTTTGCGCCAGATTAATCCCTATATATTCTTTGCGGTAGGAAAAAGCTTCTCGTAATGCGCCTTATATACTACTAAGGTAGAGTCTGAACTATGTTGACGAAATGTATTGATCCGAGTTTTAATCTCTGCCGAAACTTGGAAGCAGCTATAAGGCATTTAGTCTGAACAATTACACATAGAACAATCACAATCTGTGATGGAATTGCGACACCAATATCTCGAAGGCCCCAGGTGATTTTCCTGACCAACTCTCGCTTTGGTGATATAAATAAGGCAAGTCTGGAAGAGTTTATATATTGATTGTATTGAGTTGTTATGTTCATGTATGCGAAGATAGGCGAGAAACATATCACACAAAATAGGAAACACATAGTTAACACACACAATGATAATTTCCTTGTGAAAACATGTTTAAAAATAAGCGGCTTAGCTACACATACACACCTGGCAACACACAAGAAAGTTGTCGCCAGAACAGTAAATGTGTACACAATGTGGCCAACATTAGCGAAAAAGAAATGAACTGCATAAGGGTCGACGGGAAACCAAATCGCGAAGACTGTGAAGGTTTCTATTGCCATGAGACCTGCAGATACTGTTCGAAGTAGTCTAGCAATCAGGAATCCAAGATCACTGGCTGTTAATACAAGGAAAGACAATGTTACTCCATCAGTTGGACCCATTAGAAAAAACGTTTTAATGTTGATAACATTGGTAACTATTCCGAATACAGACAAAAGGGAGCCGCAGCAAGCGTAGAAAATCATGAATGTTATGTACTGATTCGAGGAGATAACGTCTTTATCAACCATCTTCAATGATACATCTTTTTTTCGAATACAGTCTTCTATTTTAATTAAACATGTTATTCTACTTTCAGTCCTCTAATCCTAACAACTTCTTTGTTGGTTCGAATTCCTATGATTTACGAGAAGTAAGAGTTGTTTTACTTTGTGTAATTGAGATATATCTCCAGAGATTTATTTCACATCCAGAATTCTTTAATTTCATTGGTCGAGAATAATCTCCCTAGTTTGAAGGAATATAAAGATAATTATGTAGATGAAACTAAAACCAAGTTACTTTCGAAAAATGACGCGTCGTAACAACTGTGTTTTTCTGCTGTAATTTCATTGTGGTAGTTTGGGTAGGATTTGGACACCTCTGTAATAAAACAATTCAATTGAACTGTCACACTGAGATATTTGGTATGATTTTTAAGTTAAATAACAAAAAATTGTGTAGTAAGAACATGGAATATTCGAACATTACACGCCTGCCATAAACTACAAGAACTTATCCACGAACTCGAAATATATAAATGGGATATACTAGGTCTAGCGGACTTTAGAAAAAAAAAATTGGTCGATTTTACAACGATTGAATGTCATAGGTTGTGGTACAGCGACGATGAAAAAACTTGGGCGAGTTTACATCGAATGAAGGACGTAAGTTGTGGTACAGCAGTGATGAGAATCAACATGGAGTATGCTTTATTGCAAATAAAAGTAGATATTAGTTTTATACCTGTAAACAGAAGACTGATAACCATACGAATTGCTGCGAAACCTTTAAATATGACCATAATTCAGGTATACAAACCTTTAAATATGACGATAATTCAGGTAAACGCACCCACATCCGATTACGGCGATGAAGGCATCGGTCTATTCTACGATCAACTTCAGGAATAAGTCAGGAAATCGCCTGAAAAGATTTAGTAATTGTACAAGGAGACTGGAACGCCAAATTAGGACCAGATGCATACAATCAGTCGGCCGGTACAAGAAGAAAATATGGTTTATGAGCGACTAATGATCGCGGACTGAAACTGCTAGAATTTGCTAACTCTTACAAACTAACTGTGGCTAACACATTATTCCCTCATAAAATGTCAAGTTAATAAATTGGCATGCACCATCTGGCCAATAACACAATCAAATCGACTTTATTCTAGTTTCTAAGAGAATTAAATCGGCTATACATCAAGCAAAGACGAGATCACTTCCAGATGCTGACATAGGCAGCGGCCACAACATGGATTTGACATGACACGACCATTAGGCTACATCTACAAAAGAACTATTACCGTAACAAAGGGAGTTCCCTAAGATTTTTGGAAAAACTAAAGCCGACATAAATAGATAACATATTCAAGGCAACAATAGGTGGTCAATGTGCAACTTCGAAGTTATTAGAAGATGATCACTGACTGTGAACGTGAACGCAGTGTTAGCTGACACAGCAACACAGATATAAGAAACACAAACTCAGTAAACCCTGGGTTACTAGTGACATATTAAACTTATGTGATAACAGGATAGAGCTAAAAAAGGGACAAAAAGCATAATCCGTTGGCAGTTTGGCCTTATAGTATCTTAAACAAAACTAGTAGAACTAAAATGACAAAGCAAAAGAAAATTGGATCTATCTAAATATCAATTAGCTAAACTCTTTGGTGCCTTTTAGTGTCGGGGGTAGAAGAGTTTTCTGGAGACGGCCATAGTGTGTGCTGAATATAATATGGAATTTGTCGCCTCTTTTATTTCGGTGGTCCATCGTTTTCGTGGTCGGCCTCTAGGTCTGCCTTCACTGTATCTGTGCAGCATAACTTGCTGTGGTATGTTGTCTAATGGTAGTCTGCTGATGTGTCCAAACCAGTTGATCTGCTGGCTCTTAATATATTTCAAGATTGTGTCGTGTCGGTTTTTTGTATTATGTCCTCATTCCTCACCCTGTTTCTTAGCGATATTCCTAGGATATTCTTTCTGTTTTTGTAATTCCTCTACTGATGATGCCACTAGTGCTTGATCATCTGCAAATAGCAGTTCACTGGATCAATGTACAATGTGATTCCATTAACAACAACATGTCGCAGAGAAATAGTAAAACAGCCATTGAAACTAAACAGATATAAAAAACAAAGAAAACCCAAAATGTATATTACCGAAATCAAATATAAAACAATACTGAATATAAAAGAAGATATTTTAAGGAGATGGACATAATATTGTAGAGAGCTATATAATCATGAAAATGAAGTAGATAATGAAACACTAAACGACCCATGGCTAAATAACAGAGACAGTTACAAATTAAGAGAGGAAATGGAGAAACCAAATCTGTTCACAGAAAAAAGTAAATCCCCAGAAATTGACATCATTCCAGTGGAATTGCTGATACGTGGAAGAGAAGATATGACGCTATGATAAGCATATGTCCGAAGATTTGGTCTACAAAAAAGGGTCAGAATCATGGACACAGGCGCTACTAATACCACTTTAAAAAAATGGAAACTTGAAGTCTTGTAAATACTATAGAACAATCAGTCTCATTTCACATCTAAGTAAAGCAATGCTGAGAATTATACTCAATAGATTAATTCATAAAGCAGAAGAAATCTTGTCAGAAGAACAAGCCGAATTCAGGCAGATCAGAAATACTGTAGAACAAATGCTCAATAATATATTATTATAATTATTATTATTATTATTATTATTATTATTATTATTATTATTATTATTTTTTTTTTTTTTTTTTTTGAAACTGTGAATGGTTTCCGCAAAAAGGAGGACAATGTATGTGCATGGGATCTACTAGAGTTTCTAGCGCATGAAAGTTCGTCTGGTTTAAGAAATGATGAAACCTTCAGACCATCTGTATGTGGGACCTTATACATTAACAACACGTACATGCTCTTAAGTACATCAATGGTGTTGAAGATCTATTAATCCTCTAATATAACATAGAGTTGTTACTGTGTTGATCCTCTAACATAACAACATGATGTTACTCTGTTGATGCTCTAAAAGCACTAGGTGTTTTTACTATGTTAATTATTGAACGCAACAACTTCGTCAAGAAAAATATACTTGTTTGAGTACATTCTACTGTCTCACACAAAGAAAGTACAGGAGGAAAAAAACAACCAAAGTTGTTCGACTAATTAATGTACCTCTAAGAAATGTCTAATGTTCTAACGATATAACTTCTAACCACATTGAGGTACACGTAGGTCCTGTTATCGGTCCTCTTAGCAACACAATTTAGGGTTTTTATAGGCATTCTTGTACTCATTTTGTTAGGCTTAAGTGTCCCCAGAGTTGTTGTGGTCGAAATAGGGGCATATTTACGTATTAAGTAAGGGGGAGCCAATAGGGTTTACCAAAAAGAAGTGTAATAAGTCATACACCCTATTTTTCCTTTTTATTTAGATATCTAATTACATTTTTTTGTTGAAAATTCAAGAGGCTGGGATGCCCACCTTTTGACTAAATTCCCAGTACTAAAATTCATAATTTGATTTCCTAGTCAAAAGCCCCAAACCGCCCTCTCGCATTTACGGGCCTGGTTCGAAACAAAATCATATCTACAAAATACGAACCATGGGCCATCAATTTGAGAAGTAAGTACACTAACTTAACTCTAAAAATTTATGCAATGTACGTTTCAAAATGTTTATTTCTAAACTTAATTTGATATCTCAATAACCAAGAATCGAGAGAACACAATTTTATGCATATGACTTTATGTTTAAGATGATTCTATGTTTTTTTTAAATTAAAAAATTATGCAGTATTGCAATTTTCGTGAAACGGAACATTTCTTTGATGTTTGTCTCAGAATTATTTTGTTCCAGAAGAATGAAATATTACAGTAATTTAACCGTTGAGTAGCTTTATATAAGCCATAGGTGTGTCGCAAATTGCCATCTGAGCGGGTTTCAACACTGTATCGTAAAAATATGTAAAACTATACAATTATTAGTCTTATCACTAATTCCAGAAACAATATATTATATATATTTCTCAATAAAAGAAAAGATAATTCAGAGGACGTTTTAAATGAGAAGCTAAAAGTTGTAAACTTTATCAATGAATTCCACATTCTGTAAAGATAACACTTCACATTTTAAAATTAATTCATTTACTTCATTTACTATATATATATATCAAATACAGTAGAAGTACACGTTTAAGTGAGAAAAAAAACAATAGGAAGGACAACCACTATAACTAACTTTCAGAAGGATTTTATACGAGAAAAAATTCCAGAAATTTTTATTTGAAAGACAAAGTAACATTTAAAATAGTGAAGATGTGGCTCTAAAATAATCACGGATTGGATGTATCCTCAACGACAACGTGGAGATCTGTGAGAGAGACAGAATTCGTTTTCAAGAAATATATTGGAGGAAGAAACATATTTTCTGAGAAAACACGTCTAGTAGGCATTAGAAGCAAGTAATTACATGAAGTCAAACACATGCTTATAGATGACTATTATATTATGTATTTTTATGATTGATTATGGATTCATGATTAGGAACAAGCGTCTTTTATTTTGGATTCATATGGATTTTTTAATAGTAGTAAAACATTATTTTTAATTTGTTAATAAATTATGTTTACATACTCATAATTGTCTTCTTCTCTTTGTCTGCATCAAGAAACAAATTTAATATATACTCTAGAAACGACAAGAAAAGATCAGACAAGTCTTGCAGTGAAAAGTGTAATTAAAGAAATATTGACTTGTAAGCACCAATCATAGATCCACCACTGAATAATTTGTTAACACATATTATTTTGTGATATAATTTTACTGTTAAGGAAACATTTGTTGTGTACATTTAGAATTAACACTCGTCAGAATTGTTAAAGTAATTAACAACTGAAGCTTCAACACTGCGCCAGCAAACGGTTGATAGAGAATATGCAAATAGAAACGCAAATTAAACACAGTAAGATTCCGTTTCCTCTGTTTGCACAAATAATGTGTTATGTGTTCTTTATTTGTATTATGGTAATTGTCCAAACTTGTGAACGGTTACAGTCTCCTTTCACATTGTCTATAATCGAAAAGGAAGTTAATACAGCTTCCTCATATGAATTCTAGATCTAGTTTTAGTGACACCATTACAGGATGATGTGGTTAAAAAAATTATCTCTTCATGACGTTTCTCTGGGTGGTCACAATATGCTGATCTAGAATGATTTCTTCGAGACGCTTCTCATTGTAAACGCACATCTCTATTCTAGAATTATTTCTTCAAGAAGTTTCTCATTGTAGACGCAGATCTGAAACCGAGAATGCTTTCTTCAAGAAGTCGGTTCTTATTGTGGTCGCAGAACTCTAATCTAGAATGCTTTCCTACACAAATTTCCTTTCGTGGACACATTAAGCTAAACTAGAATATCTTCTCCCAGACGTGTTTATGTGTGCACACAGTGCACTTAAAAGTCCTCTCACTGACATTTTCTATGTGGACACAAGTTTAACTTGTGTCCTATACCAGCCATTTCTCTGTGTGAACTATAATTATCAACTAAGTTGGCGATCAATAGGTCACACTGAAATCATCAACAGTGAATATTTCAAGATAGCCATTATCATGAAACTAGCTAGGATTTACGAAAAGAGGAAGACCATGAAAGACATTTAAAGAAGAATGAGAGAATGATACAAGAGTTATATATGAGAGAAGGATGTGTCACGTGACCTATTTTTGTCCAGAACGTTGTCTTCCCAATGAATTCTCTGAACATCTAGAGATACACGCATCTCTGTATGAGATGTCTGCTTGATCTCCCCAGCATTAGAGTGCGACATCAGGTAGCATAAGTTAGGTCGTACCTTAAAGTGACAGAATACAACCACCACCCATTACACCATCTTCTAGATGAGTCAAAGGGAAAACGAATCAAGCGTGGCAGATCATGGATGGCAGAGGCTGAATACACACTGCGAAGAGTATGTGAATTGGAAGAAATAGGAAAGGGCAGTGAATGGGTGGAAGTAGACACTGAGAAGAAATCACTGACTAAAGTAATAATACAACTAGATAAAGCGTGTCGGAAATGGATGAAAGTCAGGGCTCAGGTTACAGTGCACGAACTCGCCCGACTACACTCGAAACCACAAGACATAATTATATACACTGATGGCTCCATTAAATGAAACACAAATAAAACCGGTTGGGGTTTTGTTGCCTAAAGA
The DNA here is from genome assembly GCA_034231615.1 of Meghimatium bilineatum. Taxonomy (NCBI): domain Eukaryota; kingdom Metazoa; phylum Mollusca; class Gastropoda; order Stylommatophora; family Philomycidae; genus Meghimatium; species Meghimatium bilineatum. Next base: position 30,311,118 of record CM067321.1, read on the forward strand.
AACGGCGTGAAGTTGGTTGAGAAATCTTCAGCATATTCTACTGTCACATCGAGCATGAGGATCGAGATAGAGGGAGTTACATCAGCTCTTAATTGGTTGATAACTGATACATCAACACACTCGGTAATACTCACAGACTCTCAAAGCATGTTGAGCAAGATAGAAAAGTTCATGCTAAGAAAAGAATGGTGGGACTTATTGAACAACTCAGTTGCCCAGAGCATTACATGGATATACTGCCCTGGTCATGCTGGGGTCAGAGGAAACGAGAGAGCCGACTTATTGGCAGGCAATGCGGCGATAGACGGCATATTGCTGAGAAGAGATAAAGTAGACTTAATGAAGGCATTAATATATTTATTTCAAGATGCAGGTGATGTCATTGAGGTGGAGAACATACACATACAGAGAATGTTAGAAATGGGAGTATCTAGAGGTGAGGGTAGAAAACGTACATTTTTGTGGTTAGTCACGAAGAACACACAATCAACACCTGACCGGAACTCTGAGTCTACATACACTGGGATGGCTGCTGGAGCGGACGGCGGAGAACTTATGGGAATGTCCCGCGTGCTGTGATTCCAGCTTCTAATCAAGAATCAAGAAGTCGAATATCTGAACCCCTCTTTGTCTTGGTCGATGCTACTTGCATTATCAAACGATCTATTCATGTTATCTTTAATGTCGCAAGTCCATCGTCTTCTTGCTCTGCCCTTTCTCCTCTCCCGGGTACTCTATGCTTCATTATTTGTCTTTCCAAACAATTGTGTCTCCTTATATGACGAAACAGGTGTATTTTTTTTCTTTTTGTTATTGTGTTTAGTAACCAACACTGGAATTTTCAATGTGTTTATAATATCTGAGTTTCTATTTTTTTTCTGCAGCATTTCATCTCAAAGACGTTGATCTTCTTCACCGCTGTTTTTCTTAGGGTCCATATTTCACAGCCATTATATTGCTACAGGAAAAATAAAAGTTCGTAACATTAGCAATTTGGTTTCTATTTTTTTGGTTTTTCCATGTTTTTTAACCGTGTTATTTTGCAATATGCCATTGCCAATCTCTTCCTTATTTCTGCCATGCAATCTCCTGCACCCGTTGATGTTTGCTGCTAAAGTATTCAAATTTATTCACACATTCTATCTCAGTATTATCTATTCTGATTTTTGGTTGCTGTGTTGTTTTATCTGTTGACATGATTTTTTTGAGCTAAGCTACTGTCTTATCCCAGCCATTTCTCTGTGTGAACTATAATTATCAACTAAGTTGGCGAGAGAAAGATACAACTGAAATATTAAGCTATAAACATGAAACGTGATACAAGATGCATTATAGTCAAATAATTCGAAATACGAATTATGATGATATCATAAACAATAGAATACTGTCGTGTCCACTGTAGTGGACATCTACTATTGATATATTTTACAGCGCTATGGAACATTTTACGTGTTTTCTAACACACATGGACTCGCCCTTTTTAAGAGTGTTAAGTTGTGGCCTAGAAATCAAATGCTAGAGCAGAAAATTATAATTGTACATATAAAGTATAGCTGAGATTCCCAAAATAGCAAAGCCTGAATGATGTTGAGCTCAATTTTCATATGAAGCTGAAGAGGTATGAATCAAGAATGAACGATAGCAGATAGTTTATACATGATAAACTGCAATAAAACTGAATACCAATAGTTTTTGAATTTCATTGGTATCAACTTGTACTGCAATCCACCATATATTTGGTTTCCTCCAGGTTAACCATAGCTGTTGTTTATTCGTTTAGATTGTCACTTTTCTGGTTAAAGTTTATATGTATTACTTATCATTCACTTGTAAGCAAACATGTTCTCTGCCAGGTTTCGAATATGCGACCCTTCAACACAAGACACATGGACGTAAGTTGCTGATACAGTGGTACATAGGCTCATGCTCTTTGACCCAATAACATTCTGTTTTGTTCCCAAGAAGTTCATGTTGTCTTTGGGCTGGTAATATATTTGTGTTTCCAAAATCCGATCTGTTAGCCAAGCCCTCCCCCCCCTCACATATTTCAGTATCTTTTACTGTGTGCATGATAGTTACTATGTATTGCTGTTCTTGTCTTCCTCCCATCATTTCTAGTCTATCTACCTTGTCATTTTTAGTTGTGTTTGAATGTGCTGGACTCTATTGCATAACAATATTGTCTTCACGAGACGTAGGAATTTGGTTATCATGAAGATATATTTGAACTAATTCAGGCTTACAATATCCACCCCATTATAATGGCTGAATAACAACATCAGAGAGATTCCAAATTCTATCATCAGTCTTCTTAAACAACAAAACAGTAAGTATAGAAACTAGCAAGTAACCTGACTGGGAAGCAGTCTAGTCTTCTGATATCGTAAATTAATCCACTTGTAGAAATAAACAATTGATTAATTTGTCATGGAGACAATATATGTATCATATTACGGTGCTGTACGGTTGTGCATTATATATTTTAATCCGGAGAAAGAATGCATACGTACACTCTGTGACAGCTGACACTATAAGACCTATTGGCTAATGGGGAAGCTGCCTTCTAATATGATTCGGTTGACTTTACTCTTGATTTGAAATGGCTGTCACACAAATTATAATCATAGTGACTAATATAATAAAATTATGTGTAGTTAAATTAGCCATTAAGAAGGCTTGATTTCTCATTAACCAGTAGGTCCTATATTATAGACGTTCATAATACAATCATGTTTGTGTTCCATGCGGTAGTACAGTGGTTACATCAGTCAACGCTGATCGGGCGATCCCTGGTTCGAGCTTACTCATTACTCGTAGTTTGAAAAAAGGACTTCCTTTCCGATCCAGTCAAGTTGTAACCATAGTCGTAACCCGTAGTCGTAACCTTCGATAACAGTTACCATGTTGTTCCGACAGGCCAACGTTGTGCTTGAACTAGTTACGGGCAAGGTGTGGGTGGGCGGAACACCAAAGAAATCTGTCGCAAGGGCTAGAGTTGTACCCTGATATCGACGACTGTTTCGGCAGCATTAGACTCGAAACACCATCGAGTCGAGTGGCTGCTGGAACAGAGGGCGGAGTACTTATGGGAATGCCCCACGTGATGTGAGGCCAGTTTCTAATCAAGAATCAAGAAGAACCATAACCTTACCCTCTATGAAGGTCGAGTAATGGTATACCATCGCTACAGAATACTTTTGTGAAAGTTACATTTGTCAGGCGATTTCTGACCAACCACTGTTACGACAGCCGAAAATATGTGGAATATGATTAATTATATATCTACCTTTCACCTTTACGTGGGTGTATTTCCATGAACACCTGCAGGGGTGCAGATGAATGATATGCCAGTTATGTTTGCGCTTAAACACAGATGGGTAGGATGGCACAACGAATTTGCTTAGATATAATCTATAAAGATTGATTCGACACTTTACTCAAATAAGCTTTGAACATATGCAGAGAACAGACAGGTTTATTAGAATAAATGCAGTTAAATAGAAACCAGATTATACTAGGTGGTGGAGATAGAATCACAGAGTGAGAAACAGTCACAGATGTTACGATAAAAAAACAAGAGTAATCTGTTATTATAAGAAGCAGTAATCTGTTATTATAAGAAGCAGTAATCTGTTATTATAAGAAGCAGTAATCTGTTATTATAAGAAGCAGTAATCTGTTATTATAAGAAGCAATAATCTGTTATTATAAGAAGCAGTAATCTGTTATTATAAGAAGCAGTAATCTGTTTTGTATTAGGAAATATACGGAAATGAAAAGAAAATGAATCAAATACACAACAAAGAACTTTGAACTCAAATTTGAGATTTGTGCTCCTGATTCGTTCAGAATCATGTCCAGAATCATGTTCATAATCATGTTCGGAATAATCTCCAGAATCATGTTCATAATCATGTTCAGAATCATGTTCATAATCATGTTCGTAATTATGTCCAGAATCATGTTCAGAATCATGTTCGGAATCATGAACAACAAAGAAACGGAACAACTACATACTTTCATCAAGCGATGGCTACGTAGAAAAGTGTTGTATACCTGTGTGTTGACGAGAATAGAAAAGGGAGCAAAGAATAGCGATGCTGTTACATGACATGCATGTCGTAAGAGACGACGAAAATGGTTTTCAGGTGGGGTTGGCGGTTTCATCGCATCGATTTTCAAACTGACCGAAAGCAATGTCGAAATTTGATGTTTCTTGCCAAAAGCGCAGATATCGCAGCTTAGCTGTAAATTATGACATAACGCGTTTCATTCTCTGGACTACTTTCTGATAACCTGAGATCGAACACAGAAGAAGAAGGTGTGAAATGGAATGATAACATCACCAATGAGAAACTCATGGGAAAAGCTAAACAGATACAATTTGAGATAGAACTGAGGAAACGATTCAGACATTATTATGAAACCAAGAAATGAGGACAGAAGAAGAATAAGACGAAGCTAAAGAGAGATTCGGATAAAAAATGATGGGGGAAACAACAAAAAACATGATAGGATGACATTTCTTTCTGTGAGGGCAGTCTCATTCTTAGAGAGATTGCCCTAGCCCTCGTTGTGTCTATATTATAAATCTCTACTTGTAAAAGGGAAAAGTTATAAATATAAAAACCAGACTGTCAGAGAATGTCCAACAAAATGGAGAGTGCGCAGTAGCAACAAAAAATTATAAATAATATAATGAAGTAATAATGCTACAAAATATTATAACTATCAACATTTTAAAAAAATTATAAGAATAAACAAAGGAACACGGACTATTTCCACGTTGCGGTCCAATTGAAACTTGTATCAAGAAACACACAGCATTGTGAAACATATGTGACTGTTTCTCACTATGATTCTACCTCCGCCACTTAGTATAATTGAACTATGATCGCAGTGAGATTGTTTCTCACCAAAACATCTCTTTGCAATGTAATAACATACATGTTTTATAGTCATTCGGTGTGACGTTGGTTATCATGTCTTTCTACATCCATCTATTTGGTGTGCTGTCAATCATGTCCGATACCGATGTTTTCACATGCCTCAATGCTAGGTTGTCAAGCATCTTCTCTCTTGGTCTTCCACTACCTCACTTGCTCTTCAACTTGCATTTTGTTACAATGTGTTCTATCTTTCCTCTCCCCATGATGTGTCCCAAAATGTGGAATGTGTCTTTCTGATGCTGGTAAGTAGCTATATTTTTGAATTAACTTCTCCCGCCGAAGAGGATGTGGCGGGCCATTGACGCAAATAAAACGGAGACACAACGCATTTCCATTTTCCGTACTACATCCTGCTAGAAGTCTAGTAGGACCATTCTCCTACTACAAGAAAGATCCAGCGGGAATTTGAGAATGCACGAGGATGAAGAAAATTTAACTTCTTTCAAGATATTTTCATTTCGTCTTTTATCTATCCATGGTGTTCTTAGCATTCTTCTATAAAACCATATCTTTGCAGCCTCAATATAATTTGTAAATGTTCTGCTGCGTTAAGATTCACTTCCATACATCAAAATTGGTTCCACATAATTTCTAAGAACTCTCTTTCTCGCCTCAACTGACATATATATTAGGATGGTCTTCATCTTGTAAAATGTTGTTTTTGCCTGGGCAATTCTACATTTGATTTATTTAATGCATCTTCCATCTGTTATTAACGCACCTCAATATTTGAATATGTTGATTTGCTTCAGACTGATCCCATCTACTTTGATGTTGTATTATGGTGGACATTAATTTTTGATATTGCCATTATTTCAGTTTTTCTGCTATTTAGAATAAACCCTTTGTTTTGGCTCTCTTGTGCAATTATAATTATCATTTTTAGTAACTGTGTTTCCATAGATGTTTAGTGGATAAAGAAGGTGCTACTTTTTTAAATTTCTTTCCTCTTTTACCCTTTACGGGTGTCGAGGGAGATACAACGTTCTTGTTCTAGCTTTTCTGGCAGCTTCAGATAATGTTATTAGGTTTTCGTTTAATGTCTCTTTGATGTTGTCGATCCAGCGTACTCTAGGTCTACCCTTGGCTCTTCTTTCTGCTTCTCCTCTCTTCGTATATGTTTTATAAACTAATGAAGCACATGACATTCTTTCCAGATGACCAAACCATTGTATCTGTTGTTTTGTATGTATTGTAGGATTGATATGGTACCCACTCTTTCTCTTATGACTTCGTTTCTAATTCTGTGTCTTCTGGTCACTCCTGTGGCTTTTCTCAGACATCTCATCTCTGTTGCAACCAGTTGTCTCTTATGTTTTGCTGTTAGGGACCTTGTCTGACATTGGTAGCACAGGGTTGGAATGAAGATACTTTGGATAAGATGTTATTTTTTTTGTTGACATAAAAAAACAACAACATCTTATCCAAAGTATCTTCATTTCAAAAAAAAGGTGCTTACCCATTATTAATAGACAGAAATATAAATAGATCAAGGTAAAAAGAGATCAAATCTTGATCTGATTTAACGCTAATGATTTCTTCACTTTTGGTATTTCTTTTTCAGTGATCTATTGATATTTCTGTCTATCAATAATAGGCAAGCTGTTGGTGCCTAACTAAATTGTCATCTACTAAACATGTATATCGCGTCACTGCATGGAGATGTTTTTTGTGAAAAATAATCTCTATGCGATTATAGTTCAATAATTTTATAATTCTGTGTATTTCTTGTTTGCTATGTGTTTCTTGACAGATCATAATTGGACCGTAACGCGGTAATAGTCCGTATTCCTTTGTTGATTGTTATTTCTGTTTTAACGTTTGATACTTAGAATATTAAGTAACATTATTACTTTTTTATAATATTTATCGCTGAAAAGTGTTAACCTGAAATGAAACAACGTTTTCAAATAATAAGAAGTACCTTTTATGATGATGTACGCTTCTTTCACACGCGCATGCGACTAAAATTTGATTATATCGGGGCATTTGACTATTCCAAAATAATGGTCACAACTAAAATAATCGTGTACAAGAAACAAATAATCAGAGCAATTAGAAAAACACCAAAACAAGATAACTACAAAATAGTTAACAGACCAGAACAAGTTATCATTCTACGCCTCAGAAAAGAATACAACCGACTTCGTAGCCACATGTGTGCAAGGTTAAATATTGGCAACAGATATATGTATAAATGAGGACAGGTAACCCACACTGCAGAGAATACACACAATATGATAGACTGAGGCAAATACATTGACCAAGCGAAACAAAAGTTAAAGAAAAACTCCACGGATCTCTGTACGAGTAACACAACAGTTTTATAGACGACAAAACGTCAGATATAAACATATTCCAAGTAAACGAAAGAAGATCACACTGTAAGCGCTGCTTCGGAGTTACAACGACTCTCCACTTTCATCATCACCTGCTTGTCATGGCTTCGCGATGTCAAATGTGTAATAGTTCAGGTAATTGTAGCATTTTTCAATGTAAAGAACACTGTATGTAATATATCTGTGTCAATTAAGGTGAGAAATCGAGATTCTAGAAGCTATATTGAAGTAATTCTAATGTAAACTAGCATGGTTCGGGCATGTATGCAGGCACGATTCCTTGTCAAAAACAATACTGCAGGGAACTGTCGAGGGTGGAAGAAGCAGAGGAGGACAAATAAAGACATGGACAGACAACATCAAGGAATGGACTGGGCTAGATATTTCCACACTCATCCGCATCGCTGAGGATAGAATTCGCTGGAGGACTCTGTGTGCTGAAGCATCCAATGTGGTACCCCTACGACCCTGAAGGGTTATGGGTTTATTGATTGATTGATATTGATTGAATTCTAATGTAAATGGAAGTCAATTTTGGGCAGTAGGCATAACAGTAATAAGATATTATTTTGAGAGACAGTGGAGATGTAGTTCTAAGGGTGAATGTTGAAAACATCATGCACAGATAATAACCTTTATGAAAATCATATTGAAAGAAGTTAAGTTCCAAAACGAGCAATTCACTCGCATCAGATAAAAGTCAGTCCACGTTATTCGTTTGGTAACATCATGAGAAAGGAAAAGATAGAGTAATATCGGGTGACATATATATATATTTTAGGTATGTTGATTATCATCTTCGTACACAGGACACGTCCATAGGTGATCCGTTCTCCGCTTCAGTAAATCTCTCAGGGTATAACAGCTGATGGTTCCTGTTCTTTGTTGGTTTACTACTCTTTTCGAAATCTTTATCAGGGGCTCTCTTCTGACCACGCATATCCTCACTCTCAATTCTTGCATTATTGATATTGACTCATGCTTATTCATCTCATATTTTCTCTGACCGTGAGGACTCACAAAGAGAAGTGAGTATGTCTGCTCGGTCCATAGGCTGACCGTCTGTTGTGGTGGTGAGACTAGCTAATTTGTCGGAATGTTGGTTTCCCTCCACGCCCGCATGTCCGGGGACAAAATTAAGCGTGAGCTTTCGTAGTGATGCCCGCATTTTAGCTCTGTCCAATGACTCCGCCCATTCCCTACGTACATCACCTGTTTTGACGTTCGGAATCATATTCAATGAATCACTTACTATGCATGCATGGGAATAGGTTTGCGACTCCAGCCAGTAAAGTGCCTGCGTTACGGCGAATACTTCCATAGTTAGACTGCTCGTTGTTGCGGTAAAGGCACGACTGGCTTCGTGTACTGTTTTTCCTTTTGATCTGACAGTAAAGGCCCATGCGCATCGCTGGTGACGGATTACCGACCCGTCCGTGTAAATCACAATATCTGAACCATCGGCATTCTCGCATATTAGTACCTTATATATTTATTTATATTTATATATATTTATATATATATTGATATTATTAGCAGTACACGTGACAGAAGGATGTGGTAAACACTTTTATCAAACATGATAATAATAGCCATTCATCGCAAGCGATGTTGAACACAGTTTCAGACTTCTGTTAAATCTCTCTGGTGTGGTCCGAGGTAATAGTTGTACATAGCAGTCAACGATGGCAATAGCTTTAGACTTGTGTAGTTGCACTTCTTTGGTGTGTGCGGAGTTGGCTGAAATGTCTAATTCTAGTTTAGAATATGATGCCATATTTGGAATACGTATAGTAAGAATTGGTCAACATTTTGTGGCAGCAAATTTTCTCTCTGCTTCTGAGATTTAATACTTCACAACTAAGCTAGAATCTTGGCTATTCTAAGAAACATCTGCTAATATATTTTCACCTGCATGTGAGAGGATATGTGAGAGGACATGTGAGAGGACATGTGAGAGGCTGGGAACTCAGGTCAACATCCTTTTTCCTATGTGCGGGACGTAAGGCGCAGACAATACATGTTCCTCCACTCCTTTAATAAAAGAAAAAGCTACAAATGTTCATCGGGTCCCAAAGGCCTAGATAACTGACATTCTTGAACTCGGGTTTCCCCATATGTACACCGTGTTGTCAACGCAGCTGCATATAGCTTGCCAAGATCATCATTCCTATTACGCAATTCCGTAGCATTAAACGATAATTGCCATGGATGTCTGAATTATTCACTGTAAAGAAGACGTCACGGGACTGAACGAAAGCGAGATCCCTTCAACACTCGTACATCTATTAGTTTATCGCAATAGAGTCTTTTGAGATGATAGTAAGATCTCAGTCTTATAGGCATATTTCATGTTTTTCTGTCATTTTTATGTTTGTATCGTTTTATTGATATATAGCTGTGTTCTCAATTGTGTGTGTGTGCTTGTTATTTCACACCTTCTAGTTTTTTTTCTTCACGTATTTATAGTTAGCTATGTCACTGCCATGAATACTCGGACAGTGCCGTTTTTACTCGTCATATTATATTGTGAATCTTTGATTAAAGCCTTTTGGTCAAAGCGTCGATGTGTGTGTCTTATTATGTGTTTTATCAATGATTAGCAAAATGTCATTATCCAGTTCAAAGTTTTAAACTATTATATTACAAATATTCTAACTAAATTGTCTTTTGGTATCAGTAATGTTTTATGAGGTCATATTGCTTCCTCTGATTGATTCAAACTTGGAGTCGAGTACTGGGCTCCGTTAATGTTTTTAATAATTATTTGCTAATGCTCTATCACCAATTTTGACGCTCTTTTTAAAAAACAAATTGACACTTTGAGAGAGTCCTTGAAATGTTTCTTCTGTTCACGGGACAGTCTTTTTTCATCGAGGATCATTAATTTATTTTGGAAAACCGCTAAACGGCAGACGAAGGACAGAGATAATAAATTTTACTTTTTTGATAATGAAAGTGTTGTTTTTTCCTGCTTCTAATGGGAAAAGAATATGAACGTCTCACGCTTCTTCCCTGACAAACCCGTAACTTGGTTATAGCAATACACATTTATCGTAAAAAATTGGTCATATAATCTTATTCAGGATGTAGCCAGGATGTAGCATCATTTTATGACTGCAGTGTTTATGGTAGTGATTATGTTCAGTAGTTGATCTTTGCCTTTTTGAACGGTCTGGATGCACATTTGCTTGCGGCTAGGTTCGAACTCGGTATCTTGGCCATCACAGATGTGCTTTGTAGCACGCCGTCACATAGAGGGAAGCTAAACATCAAAAACATTGAAAGTGATGAAAGGAGGATCCGAAGAGAGAGATATTAAAGTAATATGAAAAAGAGGCTTACGTGTGGCGTTACCTATCCCATCAAATAGAGGTCAAAAAAGGGACAGAAACCATGCGGAAAGTGGATTTGGCTGGCTGAAAGACGCAGACATTGCAGTGAAGCCGTTACCATGACAAAACACATTCCTTTTTCTGGGATACATTCTGAAGGGGGGGGGGGACTTGAAGACGAACGAAGAATAGGAACAATAGAGAATGTTATTTCATTGGAAATAGATAAAAGGGGAAGAGATGGAAAGTGAAGAGATAGATTGTGAAGATATAAAAGGTGAAGCGATGAAAGGTTACTCTTTTTAATTACCTCAATACTAGCAATGGTACATATTTTTTGATGTTACACGGAGACTATCGACAGATACACCTAAAAACGTTTATCTATTTCAGGGTCTCTCAAAGTTGGTCCAAACGCCCCCCTGGGAGACACTGCAAGATCCAAGAGGGCCATATAGGCTCATGGAACAGCTGATCTATAGAGAACACTGAGCAGATCAAAGTGTATAAATAGTTCGGCATGCTTACTACCTTTTTCTGTATAATGAGACATGAAGTACAATTATTTTGATATTATTTGCGCTACATCTGAAACCTCACAAGAAGTATTATTGAAACTATTTATAACCAGCTATTGAAAAAGAGAAGCTTTGTAACTGTATTAAAATGAAAATAATCTACAACATTTCAACAATAGTACACGTTGGCGTACATGTGCAGTGAAACCTGGAAAATAGCTGTGTAATCTCAATGTTGTGCGCAACAGTAAAAGGTGTTTTTGATTTCAATGCGTATTTCTTATTTTATTTTAATTGGGCAAAAATGTATCTGAGTACTATTTTTGTAATCGATTCTAACAGTGTGGCAAACCTTGATCTTTCATTCTGTGGCTGAGTATTTACTGTGGATGATTCGCCACATCATCTCATTTCTAGATCACGCATGAGCTTTGCTTTCTTGGCTGTTTCCAATATCTCAAAAGTATGACACTTTCATATAGTACAGTGAAGAAAGAAAGGTGAAGAGAAACCTTTTAAGAAAGAGATGTTTTATGTCACTATTTCAGGATGCATGGTGTGGTTGAATGGATTTGACTCAAAAGCATCACCATCATCATTAAGTGCCGTCTCCGCAACGAAGGTTGGCTGCAACATATTTCCAACATCTCCTGTCTCCTGTCTTGGTGGTGCACTCTGCTAGACTGTAATCTGTCCATCGTGTGATGTTACTCTCCAACTTGTATCTCTGCCTACCTCTTGCTCGCTTTCCTTTGACTTTACCGTCAAGTAAGGTCTTCAATAAGGTGTCATGTCTTTTAATGTGTCCAAAGTATTTTATTTGCCTGATTTTTATTCCTCTTAGTTGTTCTTTCTTCATATTAAGTGTCTTTAGCACCTCTTTATTTGTTTTCTTCTCTTTCCATGATGTTCTCCCTATTCTTCTATATACCCATATCTCAAAGGCATCAATTTCGTCTTCTAATTGATTCCAAAAGCATAATTGAGAAAAAAGAGAAACAATGAAATATCTGGTTATACTTCGAAACATGCAGTTGTGCTCATAAAACGTTTTGTGAAAATGGAGGCACCCGGTGAAGATATTGTTATGGACAAGTTTGAGCAGGAGACTCCACGTGCTAGAAGCTTACCATCACTACGGACATTAATTCCATGACGACCAATTGCACCTGCAAGTGAGAGAATGGAAATTCAGGTGAACATTCTTGTCCTGTAGGCAGGATGTCTGGCACATGCCCTACATCAATAACGTCCATCAATTTAAGAAAATATAGTAACAAAATAAATACTCAAGGGCTCAAAAATTGTAGAGAATATACCTCTTTGTGCTCGAGTTTTCTCATATATAGCCTACTCATTATCTATCTGCGAAGCTGCATACCGTTTGTCAAGAGTACCACTCATACCACGTAATTCCGTAGCTTAAAACTGTAATTCCATGGGACCTCCAAAATTCACTTTGTAAACAAGACGTCAATAACCGGATTTCGAACGCACGACCTATTTAGGAACTTGGCAATTTTTTAATCAAAGTTACCACATAATAGAAATGTTTAAAACTTAACAGAACACAGTAGACATTATACAAACAGAAGCACAACAATCATTTACCTTTCTGACAGGAAAACTACACCGTGACAAAGCAGCGATCACTGCCTTTCATTTCTTCACTCTTTAAATAAGTCACAATTTTGCTCAAATGTTAGAGGATTATAAAATGAACAAATTTACACAACGAACAAAAAGATTTAAGTTCAGCAGACATAAATAAATTAGAAGACAAATTATTGTTAATGCTTTTGTCTCCATCCTTGAGATGTTTTTGAGATATTTTAATAATTATGTTTTATTAAATAGCTTTGAGATATTGCTTATGATGTTCTATTCTATTTATATGTAATTTTATTCTAACCTGTAATACTCAGTTATTGATATTTCATTTATCAAAGTTGTTTCGAATAAGCTGGTGTTCAAAATTGCACAATCTGATTATTGATTGTACCAAGACTAAAGCAATGGTCATGAATATTACTTCAATGATGATAGTCGTGTTATTCGACGGTACACATTATATTTGAACACTCAAGAAATTGAGATCTCATTACTTCGACATTGCAACATTATATTTGTACATACAAGAATAAATTGAGATCTCATTACTTTGACATTGCAAGATTTTCTCCATGCCATCTGTATTTGTAAGTTTACAATTAATCATAAATGTCTTATGTAAGAATTCAAGATTGTAAATAACATTAATTTCATCCTTATCATAAATTGTTAGTGCAAATTACTAGTACAGTGTACAGTAAACTACTCAAATATGAAGCAATTTGCTACCTCTGCGCTGTGTATGTACTATTACTGTGGTATCTCATGAAGAATAGTAACTTATCATTGACAGTGAAATAGACGATAAGAGATGATATATTCTATGAGTTCAAATCCCACCACATGTAATTATGCTTTCGGACCAAGCACAAAGTAATGGCATACTACTAGATGTATGTATATTAAATAGAAAATCACTAGAACCAAACTAATTCTGGGCAAATGGCTACATTCTGAATATGAAATGTTACAAATTTAGAAGTCCGTTATTCTATAGCTTTCCAAACATACTACATAGTAAGTGGACCGTTCTATTTATATTAATCCTAAAGGGTATATATACATATATATATATATATATATATATATGTGTATTATGTGACATAATCTTTCGAGAACGTGGTCTTCCTTATGGACTCTCTAAACACCTTTCGATTCTGGACAAATTGACCATATATATATATATATATAAGGATACAGATACGCTTTTACTGGGAGAGAGGCTGCATAAAAAGAGAACCACTTCGTTTTGTTGGGGTGTATGATTTGTTTCAGTGAGAAACCCCGTTAGAAAAAAAGGGGGATGTATGTGTTCCAAAAATCATATTCTCTTTAGAGGAGTGTTTGAACACCCCCAAATTCTACTTCTCTTCTTTCTACAGACTTATATGTAGGACTACTACGATGTGTTATCACTATACCTAGCTCTTACCTTATCAAATGTTTCGGCTGTGTATATCTATATAGCTGGACGCTAGATATACAGATCATTGTACCCCGTAAATACATTTCCTCAAAATAAATATTTTTCATATTGCTCATGTCATAGTGGCTTCCAGATTTGTAAACAGTTTCCTGTAGATGTAATTTCTTTAACGATCAGAGTGTTATGCCGTGACACAGCAGTGTAGGAAAATGGGAAAAACTACAGCATCTGTGATGACTCACTGCTGAATATAGTATCCTTGAAGAAAATCACATACTTGGAACTGGGGAAGCATGAAGAACTGATTGAAGAAGAAGAAATAGACTACACAACAAATAACATGATTCTTCTTCTTCTTCTTCTTCAGCATTCATTCTCAAACTCCCGCTGGATAGTATAATTATATAAAACGCAGTAAATGCCACAAAAATAAGTTTTGTATATGTAAGTATACTATGCGGTGTGATATTCTTGCATGATATAATATCTATGATATATTTGTATAGATGTAGCGAAAATATGACTCCAGTTCACAATTTATGTGTGATTCACACAATGAGTACATTTCTTACAGAAATAATCCACTTTCACACTATTCGTGTTGACAAGTAATGAAAATAATGCTTCTCGATTCGCACAGGACACTGTAGACTACAAGCACATCTCCACAAAATTACAGCTGTCCAAACTGACCAATGCCCATGTCAAAACGATCCTCAGACTCCAGAACATATTCTGCAGACTTGCCCACTCTTTGATGACGTGAGAACTAAAATATGGCCCAGGGAGTCTGAAGGTGAAGCTGTGAGGCAACCGTGAGGACCTCCTGTTGACGACTGAATTCATGGAGGTGGCCCACCTTCCTGTATAGACTTATGAGCATAGGAAACTGATCGCAGAAGAAGAAGAAAAAGAAGATTCGAGATTGCAACGAAAGTTAAAAGTAAGAGATAGGTCCCTTCTGAATAAAAAGACATCTTCAACACGCATTGTATTAAGATTGTATAACAGTAAGCCTCTCGGTAGTACAGATATGGATATTCTATGTTAGTGGTCCTGAGGATACTTTACTACTTGTACGGGGTGTTCGTTGTTGTTTTAGTAGTCCTTGTCTCGATTGATCAGTTCTCAGTGACTTGAGAACACACGTTGAAAGTCTTGACAAGATCATATCTTTTTGGGAGGATGTTATTGTCAAGTACGGAAAACCTGTTTACTTGAGTTACAATGCGATTCGGTGTCCCTAGAATGGACCCGGTTTAATTCCAATAATTATTTATTTCTCCTCATGCGTCCTATTTGAATTTAATTGTATCAAGAGAAAACTCTCACAGACATGAAAGAAAGCTCTGATACACCACTCCCTCTACACATAGGAAGTAAGCTCTGATACACCACTCCCCCTACACATAGGAAGTAAGAGCAAATACTTCGTAAGTCATGCGGGTCTAAACAAACGCAAACAAAAGACAGATGAAAAGAGGAATTTTTATATCCAACCTTTCTTATCGGCGTCGTTGTTTGTTTGTTTGTTTGTTTAGGTTTCCATAAATTGCAATCGAAGACATTTGTGCTTTCTATAAACAATGAGGGTGGTGGGGGCAGGGTTTACTCTCTTTCTTTCATACCCAGAAATGATTCCATAAAACTATTATGTGGTTGCCAAAGACTGGATATAATTACACTCAAACAATTCACTGAGCACAGACAAGAATCGTGAAATGTTATGCTGATGTTTGTAAAATAGCACCACTACGACCCTGATGTGCCATGGGTTTGATGATGATGAATGTTTTGAGAAAATCTTATACTCAGAGGAGTCTACTTGAATGCATGTTCTACCATTTTGTAGGCCATATTGAAACATATGGGACAGAGACGACAACAAGAATCCTGTTAATATTTGTGTGAATGAACACAAACTAGAGGAAGTTACAACTTTCACATTCGTATGGTCTTATATGAGCAGCAATGAAAGCGCTAACAATGAAATAGATACCATATTTGAAATAGTCACAGATACAATGTTAAGATTGAATATCATACAAAATAGAATAATAAGTACATGATAAAGATAAATCTATATACATCTCTGAGAATACCTATTCTTTTGTACGAATGCGAGAATTGTACTAGTACAGCAGAAATGGAGAGAAGAATACAATCTTTTGAAAACACATGTTACAGACGAAAACAGCGATTTCAATATATAGAACATTAACTCATCACGAACGAGAGAAAGATATATTCTCTAGCAGGTCAAGAAGAACATCGCCTGGCAGTGCGGCAACGCAACAAATATCTGTAGTTTGGTCATTGGTGAAGCACAAATCACTTTTCAAATTCACCATACAGGGAGAAGTTTGGGGTAGAAGAAGAAGAGGAAGGAAAATGTGTATTAATTAATAATAAAGAGAATTGATAATGAACGAATTGATTAACTTTATCTGCACTTAAACAAGAAACAGAGAACAGAGAGGAATGGCTATATCTGTGTGTCGATGTTTCCAGATTGTCACCCCTCCTACCCTCATAGTTTATGGAATGATGGGTGAATACATTGGACAGTATTGAAACCACCTAGCGATATGGGTTTTTTAACATCGATACCATCAAATATTTGCCGATTCTTAAGTGATTGTATGTTTGCATACAAAGTAGCGTCACACGTTATAAGTAGTAAACATTGACACTAACAGTCTTACACCGTAATTAACATTTGTAACATATGATATGAATTGTCTATGAAAGGCTACAGCGGTTACCAAACTAGACAGAAAAAAAATAACGAAAACATTAAGAGAATAGGTATGATGACCTGCATATTCTGGTAGCATATACTACTTTTCAGGCACCTTGCGAGATTAAACTATGCATCTACATAAGATAACATAACAAAATAAGATCATCATACATAGCCAAAGAAATACCAAGAAAAATATGAATAGACAACATAAAATAAAACTACATAAAAATGTACTCAGCACAATCAAGGTGACGCATATGGCCTTGGACCGATCTCTAACTCTCCACACTTTCGCTTAACGGAGAGTGTCAGTCAGTCAGTTCCTCTTTTGTCAAGTTTGGCACATAGGGCGGATGTCATAGTTCTCCATGCCTGTCGATCAGTTGCCAAGGATTGCAGGTCTTGAGCATTTATGCCTGTTGATTGTAGTTCATTCATAAAAGTTCGGAGAGCATAAATAGTCAAAACCGACAAACAAAAGAACAACAATGAGCAATGAAGCTATTTTAATAAATGTGGACAATAAAAGGGCACATTAAATTGTAAACATTCACCACTCACATATGATCTAAATAATAAACATTCACCATTCACATATAATCTAAATAATAAACATTCACCACTCACATATGATCTAAACAATAAACATTCACCACTCACATATGATCTAAATATTAAACATTCACCATTCACATATGATCTAAATAATAAACATTCACCACTCACATATGATCTAAACAATAAACATTCACCACTCACATATGATCTAAATAATAAACATTCACCACTCACATTTGATCACATAATAAAATTTCACAATTTATGTACAACCTAACAAAATAA
Source organism: Meghimatium bilineatum (assembly GCA_034231615.1). Classification (NCBI taxonomy): domain Eukaryota; kingdom Metazoa; phylum Mollusca; class Gastropoda; order Stylommatophora; family Philomycidae; genus Meghimatium; species Meghimatium bilineatum. The sequence continues at coordinate 30,328,885 of CM067321.1, forward strand.
AAAGTATTCATTACTTACGTATGATCTCTATTTTCAGAAAAGAACACAAGCAAAGACTATGGAGAACACGACTGACTTTATTCAATGTACAATTCTCGTTCAATGGATCATTAACGACGAACAGTACACTATTGTTGTAGGCTGTTTCAGTGTTGTCTGGATGGTTGTCTCTAGTCTAGGGATTGTCGGCAACTTCGTTAATGTGAGAACGTTTATTGCTATGAAACTTGAAGACGGAGTCACAGTATCGTTTCTAGTCCTCTCAGTATCAGACTTATTGTACAATGTTGCCATGTTCCTTAGAGCAAGCTCATCACTCTTCGATACAATCGAGATGGCATTTAAGTATGCCGTCTGGTTTATTGTGCAACCATACGCGATGCACCTTTTCTTTGTCAGCTGTGGCATCGCCCTTTATATTATGACTGTACTCACTACAACCTTTTTGGCAGTCGCTCGTTGTATGTGTGTGGTCAAACCTTTACATTTCAAAAACACTTTTACTAAATCTAGATGTATTGTCATCCTGGTCTCCTTTGCTGTATTCACTATTATCAGCTATTTACCAGTTTTCTTTAACATGGGCCTAGTGAATCAGTTCGACCCACGTATCAATGCATCACGACCAATATTGTGGATTTCTCACAGCAGAGAATTCGTAAAGGACGCAGTTTGGAGTGCCCGGGACACATTCCTTCCAGCAATAACACAAGTTATTGTTATAGTCTGTGTTATCGTTATGGCAAAAAGTCTCCATGAGTCGAGCAAATTTAGAGAAGCTTCCAGATCTGTATCCACCACTGGGAATAGTCATCACGAACGTAGAAAAGATTCAACAACACCTACCCGGAAAGATATACAGGTGGTCAGACAGGTAGGACTAATTTCCTTCGTCTATATAGTGTGCAACATGCCCAAAATTATATTCAACATCCTCGGTATCATCGAACCTGATTTTACTCTTGACAGACGGCTACAAAATGTGTACCTGCTAACATTAAGTTTGGCAGAGATCTTCCAGATGTTCAACTCAAGTGTCAATGTATTCATTTACTACAAGTACAATTCTAAATTTAGACGTTGTTGCCAGATATATATTAAATAGTTTGGTAAGATTGTATTTAGAAGTTGTTGTCAGATAGCTATCAAATAGTTTGGTAAGATTGTATTTAGATTTTGTTGTCAGATATATATTAAATAGTTTGGTAAGATTGTATATAGAAGTTGTTGTCAGATATCTATCAAATAGTTTGGTAAGATTGTATATAGAAGTTGTTGTCAGATATATATTAAATAGTTTGGTAAGATTGTGTATAGTAGTTGTTGCCAGATAGCAGCTATCAAATAGTTTGGTAAGATTGTATTTAGAATTTGTTGTCAGATATGTATCATCATTCGGCGCATTCAACTCGTTGAACAGTTGCGAAAATAGTCGTCTGTTTAAAGTGCTCACCTTTACAAAATTGACAGAGCTTATGTGGTAGACTGTCGCTGCTAATATTTGCCTATTAATCATGCAGTGAGTTCCGACGAGTTTTGGTTACTAATTCAGTACAAGGCCTTAAAATCCAGATCGACATCCCTGTAGAGCTGGAGCACCATCTATGCAAACACCATAAACCTTTTCCCAAGAGTTCTTATTCTCTTTCAGAAATGAATAAACTGTGTCAAGTACATCACGTGCAGTAGTTGTCGTTTGAAGAGGTTTGCAAAAAAGAAACTCATCGTTAAAGTCGCCATCATTAATATACCTGACTTAAACCAGTAACTGTGAACAGTTTGTAATGTCTGTAGATTCAACAAGCTGGATACTAAATTTTGAATGTGGGGAAGATTTAATTTCCTGGATTACTTGATCAAGAATATCATCAGATATGTCATCAATTCTTCTTCGGACAGTGTCGTTAGATAATAATATATAACTCAATTTCGATACAAATTCGTCTCAGATTATAATTGTAAGTAATACTATTACATTTTTTTACATACCTGTTACTATCACAAGGGGACAGTATCGTGATCGACTGGCAGTATAGAAGACCTGTTCGCTAAATGAAGTTTGACATCCAATGAAAAAGGCACGAAAAGGCAGATGCATGGCGGGAGACGAAAAGATAACATACTGAGTACAATGAAAGGGCTGTATAGCACAGAGGGCAGTATAAACTGCAAATAGAAAGGGAAAACGTTCCATGGAAATCGGTGCTACAAGCTCTGTTAGCTCGAGACAAGCTTATATTTAGTTATATACTGTGCTTCTGGACAGGCAGAGAACCAGACCAATCGTTGGAGTCTGGCAAAGAATACTACGCCCAAATCTAATGTCGAGCTTTCCTATACTGGAAACATGCTCGCGGAGAGAAAGGGTTCAGTACCCGATGGGCGCAGGCGAAAACGGGACAAGGTCGTTCAACTCGAGAACATCTTGCTAAAAAAACGCGTATGTGAGACTCGAACTTGGTCGAGGGGTTCACGATGTCGGTTTAAGACACCTCGCCTAAGAAGGCGAAAGAGCCTGGCTCCCACTCCTCTGTCCAAGTTCTTCCACCACCGGAACCAGACTCGAAGAGGAGAAAAGGTTCAGTACCCGATGGGCACTGGCACAGAACGTCTAATTACACGAGACAAATTCGCAGACAGCGGAACACCTCGTGCGAGATAGACGTGAAACACGATCGTCTCGGCGAAGAGTCACTACACACCCGCGTACCTGTCGCCAGACAGGCAGGCTGTTACAGATTAGGGAAGCCTCCTACCCGAATTAACGGCATGAAGAAAAACGAATGTGCTGGACCTCGGATGTCCAGACCACAAAGTGAGCCAACCGAGGTGCAAATAACACAGTTTTACTGTGGAACTTGCAGTACAACGTACTTCACGCTCCCCGGCGGAAATCACACGATATATTCGTTGTAGTTATAAGAGAGCGAACTCAGAAGACGAAAAAGAAGAAGTTAAACAGGCTGGAAAGTAAATCAGAAGAAATACTAGCTGAATAACAAACAGGTTTTCGTATAACATGAAATTCTATAGGACGCCTTTTCAACATCAAAATAATGGTTGAGACGCACGAACACAAGTAGCACGAAATTTATCATATCTTCATCGATTTTCTTAAGGCATTCGATCAAGTATGGAAAGAAGGTTTATGGAAAAAGTTGGAGAATGTTTCATTTTGACAGAAATATAATAGCAATCATTGAAGCATAACACAAATAACAACTAATGCTATTCTAAATAATGGTGATATTGGAACTTTTTTCAAAAATTTTCCATGACTCGACAAGGATGAATATTATCACCAGTGTTATTTCGTATAAAATTGAAAAATATCGCAAAAGATACTACAGAATCATCAAACAATATTTTTCAATCGGTGACATGCTTCTGTGCAGCTTGCAGTTTGCAGATGGCATTGATCTGAGATGCAAGAGTATCACATTGCTCTCGGTGGACCCAGGGTTACTACATAATCGGGATCCTAAAAGTACATCCTCGTGGTGCATCCTGGAAACAGGAATATAGCTGCTACTGTTGTCTCCTGGTCAACACTTTTGAGGATCGTGTCCGTAAATGTAGAGGCAGAAGATGGAAATAGAATTGACTGCAAAAAATACAGGCAATGTCTCTGACACATCTACGCCAAATTATACACTATCAAGGTCGACACACAGTGACGAATAGCGCATTCTAGATCAGGCAGTCTAAATTCAGATATATTTGATAGGCGACCAATGTCCCGATATGGGCAGATGTCACAAATATGACAATGCAGGAATATCCATTGCATTCGAAATACAGAAAATTAAAGGTAACATACTTAAGAGAGGGACGTCGTGGATGGAACGTGCTGAGGATGTCATACAAAACGTTCGCATATTGCAAGATTTGGCAGCATGTACGGAATGGATAGGTCTACCCAGAGATTTCGAAACTTGTTTGAGAGTAGTAATAGAACTTAGCAGGGAATTCAGAGAATGTTGCAGATTTGATGACACTATAGTCAACAAGTGTAATATAAATATGTCGTAGGTATGAGGACGCTATATGCAACAAGAACTCTGTGTTACCAATGTCAAACATGTCCCTTGACAAAGACACTAGCGAAAAGGATCACAGTTTTAAAAATGAGATGTTCGAGGAAAGCAATAATTGTCACGAGAAGAGACCGCCGGAGAAATGAAGAAACGAGGAAAGAAGTATAAGCTATCTCAAGTCAAGACTACATCGAGAAGCAGTAAACCAGATGGTTTGATCATATCATGAGAAAAGAACCTGCGCAACCAGCCCTTCGTGCATAAATCAGCAGAAGATAGGACTACAAGGCAACATTAAATAGACACGGACTTATCACGACCAATGCAACTTAAATAGCCACAGATAAAACACTCAAAATCCCCCTTCCCCACGATGCTTAACGACACAAGAGGAAATGGCAATATATAGATAGATAGATATAGTTAGATAGATAGATTGATATATAGGTGATTAGATAGACAGACAGACCGACAGACAGATATACAGACAGAAAGATAGATAGACAGACGGACGGACGGATTAATAGAATGATGGATTGATGGATGGATAGATAAGTGGACAGATAGATAGACAGATAGACAAACAGATAGACAGACAGAAAGACAGACAGGATAGGATAAGATATGATATGATAGGATAGGATAGGTAGGTAGGTAGGTAGATAGATATGTAGGCAGGTAGATAGGTAGGGTGGTAGGCAGGTAGGTAGGTAGGTAGATAGGTAGATAGATAGGTAGATATGTATATTGATAGATATGTGGACAGATAGATAGACAGGATATGATAAGATATGATATGATATGATAGGATAGGTAGGTAGGTAGGTAGGCAGGTAGACAGGTAGATAGGTAGGTAGGTAGGCAAGTAGATAGGTAGATATATATATAGATAGATGATAGCTAGATAGATAGATAGGTAGGTAGGTAGGTAGGCAGACGGGCAGGCAGGTAGGTAGGTAGGTAGATAGATAGATAGATAGATAGATAGATAGATAGATATATAGATAGATAGATAGATAGATAGATAGATAGATAGATAGATAGATAGATAGATAGATAGATAGATAGATAGATAGATAGATAGATAGATAGATAGATAGATAGATAGATAGATAGATAGATAGATAGATAGATAGATAGATAGATAGATAGATAGATTAGATTAGATAGATAAATAGATAGATAGATAGATAGATAGATAGATAGATAGATAGATAGATAGATAGATAGATAGATAGATAGATAGATAGATAGATAGATAGATAGATAGATAGATAGATAGATAGATAGATAGATAGATAGATAGATAGATAGATAGATAGATATATAGATATATAGATAGATAGATAGATAGATAGATAGATAGTTAGGTAGGTAGGTAGGTAGATAGATAGATAGATAGATAGATAGATAGATAGATAGATAGATAGATAGATAGATAGATAGATAGATAGATAGATAGATAGATAGATAGATAGATAGATAGATAGATAGATAGATAGATAGATAGATAGATAGATAGATAGATAGATAGATAGATAGATAGATAGATAGATAGATAGATAGATAGATAGATAGATAGATAGATAGATAGATAGATAGATAGATAGATAGATAGATAGGCAACAAGTGCAGAAATCTGTAAGTTTCAGAGATAACGAAACATAATGTGGTAAATCTAACAGAAAAGAAAACTGAGACCGTACGCCATTATAATAGACAAGAGTATTCTAAAATACATGGTGAGGTAAGCGATAGCAAGTATTTGTGTATAAGTGTTTCTAATAAACATTCTTCAGACCCAGCTGAAATAAGTATTATCATATAGATGCCCACAAATCACGCCAATAATGGCAGGTTAGAAAACACTTGACACTTGTTGACAATTATTTTGGGGTGGGGCAAGGAGGAGGGGTTAGTTATGACATATTAAACAGACGGGGTGGATACATGAATTCTTGACAGTTGTATATCTCTTATCGTCAGTTAAAAATCGATTACAAATTGATTAAAACATTTGCTACGAATTGTTTTAATGTTACTGTGAGATAATAAATGGTGAAACGTTATCAGCCACACATGATTGATATATTAGAACGAGAAAATGACATGAGAATTGTTCATAATTTCGTTAGTTCTTACAAGACAAATTTCCAACAATTTCTTGATTTATCATTGTCTGGTTGTTATGTATCACTTTTGTCTGTAGGTTTCTCGAAACAAGTGGATGTTTATATTGTGTTTTGTGCTGTTGTTGTTTTTTTTTAAAATTAGTATCTATAGGCTAGTATCTATTGTGAGAAACCAAAACATTTTCAAATATTCAAAATTGTAGTTAGTGGATGCATTACTTATACAAGATATCAAGTATAAGAGATATGCCACTTTTAAGTCATACTTCACATGCTACAAGTGAGACAGGTACAATCATATTTTTCTAAGATATAGGTAAAAACCGTAGAATTATAGGTAAAGCAAAATATCACTTGGGCACTAGTATGTTGGAAAGTTAAAAAAAAACACACACACACGCACACATATGTGTGTGTATGTTTGTGAAAGAGAGAATGCGCGCGCACACTAGTAGGCCTACATGTGTTACGTCAACGCCGACAACAGTTAAGAGGGCAGTCACCATTATTTTCCAATTCGGGAGATGTGTTTTTACTCTGTGTAGTTTGTGCATGCGGATGTGACGCATTGTCATGACATCTTTTATGATTGCTCTATGAAGAATTTATTTCATTTTTTTTCATCTTCTTCTCATTCTGTTGCCATGAGGTTCCCATTTTAATTTGTATGCTCATTATTTTGGTATAGGTCTTTCAGATTACTGTAGTGTACAGCAGATACTCAAGTACTATCGTACTTCAACACATGTTGTTTCTGCAGCCTTCTCATACTAACGTTTCTGATGTTGAAATCCTCAGCAGAGCTTTAATTCCAAACATTCATTCAATTGCTGAGAATGTCCATCTGAGATACATTCAATGATAAAATGTCCAACTGAGATAACATTAAATTCTGAGAATGTCCAACTGAGATGACATTAAATTCTGAGAATGTCCAACTGAGATGACATTAAATTCTGAGAATGTCCAACTGAGATGACATTAAATTCTGAGAATGTCCAACTGAGATGACATTAAATTCTGAGAATGTCCAACTGAGATGACATTAAATTCTGAGAATGTCCAACTGAGATGACATTAAATTCTGAGAATGTCCAACTGAGATGACATTAAATTCTGAGAATGTCCAACTGAGATGACATTAAATTCTGAGAATGTCTAACTGAGATGACCCGGATAAGTTCTAGCATTTTTGGCAAACTCATTAAAAAATTACTTATTCCGTTTAAACACTTTACTGGCAAACATATGGCCGCTGGACAGAACATGCTACAAAGATTCTTAAAGTGGTGTTTCTAAAATGAGTAAATATTAATATCTCATTTTGGAAATTCCCTTGCTGAAAATTGCCAAATTTGACGCAGCAACATCGGCAAATGTGCACGAATTGATAGGTAGCATAACAGTGCAGAGGTACGAGGAATGAATAGTTAAACAAACACATAGCTGTACAACTCTGACTGTACATGTCCCAACTGTGGCAGATGATTATATACTAGAATTATCTGACTGTACATGTCCCAACTGTATTAGATGATTCTATGCTAGAATCTGACTGTTCATGTGCCAACTGTAGTAGATGATTCTATGCTAGAATTATATGACTGTACATGTCCCAACCATGGCAGATGATACAATGCTAGAATTATCTGACTGTACATGTCCCAACTGTGGCAGATGATTCTATGCTAGAATTATCTGACTGTACATGTCCCAACTGTGGCAGATGATTCTATGCTAGAATCTGACTGTTCATGTTCCAACTGTATTAGATGATTCTATGCTAGAATTATATGACTGTACATGTCCCAACCATGGCAGATGATACAATGCTAGAATTATCTGACTGTACATGTCCCAACTGTGGCAGATGATTCTATGCTAGAATTATCTGACTGTACATGTCCCAACTGTGGCAGATGATTCTATGCTAGAATCTGACTGTTCATGTTCCAACTGTATTAGATGATTCTATGCTAGAATCTGACTGTAGATGTCCCAAATGTAGCAGATGATGCTATGATAGAATTATCTGACTGTACATGTCGCAACTTTGGCAGAAGACGACTATCTGCTAGAATCTGAATATAAATGTCCTAACTCTGGTCAACATGTCCCAATGATTATATGCTAGAATTGAGTTATTCAACGGACTTTGCATACAGAGAATGCTACAAGATAAGACAGAGGCTGTCGACATCATTGCCTGCGCGATGGACATCACATAATGATTGAAGTAATAAAATGTTATCCTTCTTTATAAGTAGTTTTCCGATTAAGTCCGCTATAATCTATCAATTTTTGTAGAAACATATTGCTGTTTGGTGTCTTTACATATTTGCTTTTTGAAAATAATAACGGTTGTGGTTCATGGATCCACGTAATATAAATATAGATAGTATAACCCTGTTACTCTCCAGGTCCCACAATCAAATAGCATAGATATTATATTATAATAATGGCCGTCAATGGCAGACGATTTATAAATACATTATAACTATAGCGTATAACTAATCTATAACTATAACATATATATCTAAATTATAACTTATAACTAATCTATAACTATAACTTATAACTAAATTATAACTTATAACTAATCTATAGCTATAACTTATAACTAAACTATAACTATTCTTCTTCTGCGCTCAGCATCTGTGGTCATGCTATACCGTCAGGCATGTCGTCAAGACGAAGTCCACTGTCTTCTCCAGGTCAGAGCGGCTGCCCCATAGCTTTTGCCTCAAGTCTGTATCCTCTGGCCAGGTCTGCTGTCTCTGCTCTTTGTATGTTGGGCAGTCCTGATGGATGTGTTCTGGGGTCTGGGTTCCGGATCCACATGGACATTCATCTGTGTATGAGATCCTCAATCGCTGAAGGTGACCCAACAGTCTGCAGTGGCCTGTTCTAAGGCGAAATATTGTGGTCTGTTGATATCTTTGGAGGAGATTGCATCATGTTCATATTCATTTCCAATTGTTTCTTCCACTTTGCTGTGTATGTGTTAGAACTTATAACTAAACTATAACTATAACTTATAACTAAACTATAACTTATAACTAAATCTCTGTCACCACTCCTAAGTTTAACGGCAAGTGTGGATATTCTGTCCATTATCCACCTGGGGATATACAATAGACAGCGCAGAAGACGTTGACGATAGTTTCACACTTGTGTTGAGTCTTTCTTATGTGCACGATGTGACTGAAAAGTCCAATCTTGGTATAGATCAGGTACATGGAATGTTAGAACACTACACCAGTCAGGGAAGCCAGAAAAATTAATATTGGAGGCAGAAGCATTAGATTTAGATATTCTAGGAATAGCAGAGACAAGATGGAAAGATACTGGGTATACAAGACAGGAAATTTGAGTTTTATACATTCAGGTGGAGATTACCATGCACGAGGAGTAGGGATACTGATCAAAAAATAGGAAAATACATCAGCGGGTACTGGACATACAACGACAAAAATGATGATGCAGAAGATCAATGTAAAACCTTTTGATCTAGCCATGGTGCAAACATACGCACCAACTACGGATAAAAACTGAAGAAGAAATCGAACATTACTACGAAGACCTACCACAACTACACAAACCAGTACAATCAACAGACATTTTAATAGTCATTAATACAAAAATAGGGAAAGTAGACACAAGAACATTGTACGACAGTTGGACTAGGGACAAGAAATGACAGAGGGGAAAGATTTATACAGTTCTGTGAGGAGAACAACATGATCATATGCAATACATTCTTTCTCTATCTATGTATACGCTGTGTCCCTTGTTTGCCTTGCGGCGTCAGGTGTGGAAGATTTCTCTGGAGATGGCCTTCTTGTGCGCCGTTTGTAAGCTTGTTCCTGTGGCTTCTTTGATTTCTGTGATCCATTGCATGGTCTGCCTCTGGCTTTATAAACGTTATGTCTATGTGTCATGGCCATTTGTGGCATGCTATATGTCGGTAGTGTGGAAGCGTGTGAAAACCACTTGATCTGTTGTTTTTTGATGTTTTTCAATACTGGTATTGTTTAGGTTATCTGTCTGATGTTATCGTTTCTAATTCTATCTTAATGACACTACGAGTATTCTTCATAGACATGTCATGTCTGTTGTCACTATTTTTCTTTTGTCTTGTGCTGTCATTGTCCAGGTTTGGCACTGGTAGCATAGTGATGGAATAATACTAGTCTTGTATAATGCAACTTTAGTGTCTATGTTTACATTTTTGTTCTTGAAAATACGTGTCATCTGTCCTAGGATCTGGTATGTTTTGTTGTATCTATTTTTGTATCTCTTTACTGGTTTTCCCTTCACTCGATATAATGCTTCCTAAGTAAGTGAACTCATTTACCTGTTTAAGGTGTTTATCATCGATGGAGATAGTGATATTTCTTTCTTTGCTATTGCCATTATTTCGGTCTTTTCAATATTGATCTTCATGTTGAATTTTTGATATGTTGTGTGAAATTTGTTCATATGGTCTTGCAATTGTTCTTCTGATGTCGCTATTAGTACTTGGTCGTCTGCAAAGAGTAGTTCGTTCAATTTGTCATTTATGTTATCTTCTTCGTTGGTACTTGTTAGTTTACAGATGTGGTCGATATATGTTATAAAAAGTAGAGGGGATAGGACACACCCCTAGAGAACTCCTGATTGAATTTGAAACTTATTTGACACACCTACATTTGTTCTTACTGCACATTGGCTATTTGCATAAATGCCCTTGCATATGTTGATTAAATGTTCTGGTACTCCGTATATTGATAGTGTTTTCCATAGTTGTTGTCTGTCTACTCTGTCGAATGCCTTTTCTTGTTCTACGAACGCGATGTATAATTCTTTGTTTTTTTCTGTGGCTATTTCTGTTAGCTGTCTAAGTGTAAAGATAGCATCCGTACAGCTTTTGTTCCTACGGAAGCCCATTTGGGTGTTTTGAAGTTGTGGTTCAATGTATGATAGTAGTCGTTGCTCTAATATTTTGTTAAAATTTGTTCCTGTGTGGCTTAGTAAAGATATCCCTCTGTGTTTTGTGCAGTCTCTCTTACTACCTTTTTTCTTCCATATGGGAATGATTGTTGCGTTCCTCCAGTCTTCTGGTGTTTCTTGTTTCTTCCAAATTACATTAAAACGTCTGTGTAACCATTTTTTCCCGCTCTCTGCTCTGCTTTGATAAGTTCTGTTTGTACGTTATTAGAACCTGCTGCCTTGTTTACTGGTGCTTTGTTATTGCATTTTCTATTTCCGATAGTAGTATATTTGGTTCTAGGTTCGCTGCTGTAGTGTTTATTGTTGTGTCTTCATCTCCTTCTTTTAGATTTAGTAGTTCCTTGAAATATTGTTGCCATCGTTCCATCATTTGCTTCGGTTCTTTTAGTGCATTACCGTTTTCATCATTTATTATTTCTGTCGGTTCATATATATCTTATTTGTTTCTCATGTTCTTGATTTTCTTGTAAAACCTATTTTGTGCATTTTTATAATCAGCGTTGAGCATGTCTCCATATTCTTTCCAAGGTGTTGATTTTGGCAGTTTTAATGACTTTCTTGGCATTTGTTTTTGCTGTCTTGTATTCTATGTAATCTACTTGGTTTTTGCTTTTGACCCATTTCTTATATTTTTGTTTCTTTTCTCTTGTGACTTGTTTGACTTCTTCATTCCACCATGCTGTTGTTTTTGGTTTCTTTACACTTTTGTTCTTGTATCCGCATGCTTCTCCTGCTGCTTGTGTTATAGCGTCTTTGAATAGTTTCCATTCTTCTTCTGTTGTTGTAGTATCTACTGGTAATTTTTCTGTGATTTTTTTGTGCGTATTGCTCACGTACCATGTCGTCCTTAAGCTTGTGTATTTTAATTGTTGTTGGTTTGTTATCTTTATTATTGTCTTTCTTCTTTCTCTTTCTGTTTGTTTTTACAGTTACTATTACTGTTTTATGGTCGATGTCTATACACATGTTTGGTATGTCTCTTGCGTCTGTTATTTTCCTTCTGTTGGCTCTTCTTGTTAATATAAAGTCTATCTGGCTTTTGCATTCTAAATTTATTTTAACAAAAATACTCCTCAAGATAAAACATGAAAGAATTAAAAACAAGATAGACACGAAGTTCGGCAAAGAACAATTCGGTTTTAGAAAAAACAAAGCAATCATAGAAGCTATACTTAATATCCGGCTAGTGATAGATAAACTAAAGAAGTCCAAAGAAGTATCTATATTTGCTTCATAGACTACAGCAATGCCTTTGACTAACATGAAAAATTAATCAAATGTCTTCACGAAATAGGCATAGATGGAAAAGCTATTAGACTGATTAGAAATGTATATTGGGAACAAACTTCATCAATAAGGTGTGAAAACAGCTACTCACCATACATAGAAATAAAAAGAGGGGTAAGAAAAGGCTGAATTTTATCACGACGCCTATTTAATATCTACATAGAGAATATCTTTAAAAATATAGAAGAAATACCAGGACTCAAAATCAATGGGAAAATAATAAACAACCTTAGATATGCAGATGACATTGTTCTTTTAGCAAAAAGTGAACATGAACTACAAAGACTAATTGATCAAGTCAATATATCAAGTAATGAGTATGCACTGGATATAAATATCCAAAAACCATAATATGCAGCAAAGACACAGAAGAACAAGAGCTAAACATAAACATACATGGAGAGAAACTACAAGTAAAACATTATCAATATCTTGGACACATAGTCACAAATGATGGCAGATGTGAAACAGAAGTTAAAAGGAGAATAGGAATGGCTAAAAGTACCTTCAATGTCATGAGGAAATTAGTGACTTCTAAACAAATTACAAACAAGTTACAAATGAAAATGATAAAATGCTACATCTATTTATATTAATGTAGGGCTCAGAAACATGGACACTAAATAAACAATTGTAAGATAGAGTTGATGCCTTTGAGATGTGGGTATAATAGATGAATAGGGAGAACATCATGGAAAAGAGAAGAAAACAAATAAAGATGTTCTAAAAACACTTAATACAAAGAAATAATAACGACGCGAAATAAAGATCAGACAAATAAAATATTTTGGACACATTAAAAGGTATGACACCTTCTTGAAGACATCACTTTGAGGGCAAAGTCAAAGGGAAGCAAGCAAGAGGTAGACAGAGATACAAGTGGGAGATTAACATCACAAGAAGAACAGGTTACAGTCTAGCAGAGTGCACTAGCACAACAAGAGACAGGGGATGTTAGAGATCTGTTTCAGCCATTTTTTGTTGCGGAGACAGCACTCCATGATGACGAGGCATGCATGCAACATGCCTGACTCACTCAGTTGGGATTTCTTAAGCATTGCATGAATGTTTGGGATATTGGTCCTAGTACCAATACCAGGTAAAGAAGAATATTTTGTACAGTCCACAGTACCAGTACTAGTCTTCTTCTTCTTCAGCGTTCGCTCTCAAATAACCACAACGAATATTTCGTGTGATTTCCGCCAGGGAGCGAGAAGTACGTTGTGCTGCAAGTTCCACAGTAAAACTGTGATTATTTGCACCCCGGTTGGCCACTTGTGATCAGGACGTCCGAGGTCCAGCACATCCATTTTCGTCATTCCTTTATTTCGGGTTTGGTCCCTAGCCCATGACAGCCTGTGTATCTGTCGCCGGGCACGCTGGTGTGTAGTGCCTCTTCACCAAGACGCTTGTCGAGAGCGTCTATCTGGCACGAGGTGCTCCATCGTCTATAAACCCATCTCGTGCAATTGGACGAATTCTGCCTGTGTCCATCGGGTTCTGAACCTTTTCTCATCCGCGAGCCTGGTTCCGTATGAGGAAGAACTCGCCAGAAGAGTTGGACCCTGGCTCGTTCACCCTCCTACCCGAGGCGTTGTTCACAGACATCGTGAACCCCTCGCACAAGTTCGAGTCTCACACCACGCGTTTGAGAGCACGGCGTTCTCGAGCTGAGTGACCTTGTCCCAATAGCGCCTGAGCCCATCAGGTACTGAACCCTTTCTCTCTGCAAGTGTATTTCCGGTATAGGAAAGCTTGACCATAGAGTTGGGCCAGGGCTAAATCGTTGTCCCTGTTGTGCCTGAGCCCATCAGGTAATGAACCCTTTCTCTCTGTATTTCCGGTATAGGAAATCTTGACAGTAGAGTTGGACCAGGACTGCCATCGTTGTCCCCTTCTTGCCTAAGCCCATCGGGTTCGGAACCCTTTCTCTTCGCGAGCATATTTCGGGTATAGGAACTTCGACATTAGAGTTGGTATAGGTCTTCTTGCTTTTCAGAGCGCCGACGATTGGGTCTGGGTCTCTGTTTATAAGGATCACAGGTAACTAGAAGCTCGTCTCGAGCTAACAGAGCTTATAGTTCCCCTATCCTAGGAACTTTTCACTTTTCATTTGCAGTTTACGCTGCCCTCTGGCGCTATTCTGCCCTTTCATTGTGTCATTGTACTCTTTATGATATATATTTGTTTCTCTCCATGCAATCATCTTTACGTGCCTTTTACATTGGCCGCCCCTCCAATGTTCTGACTGGACAAACAGGCGTCACTGTATGTCGACAGTGTCGCTGTATGTGGTGTTGCTGGTGGTGTCGGAGATATTGTCTGTCTCTTTTGCAGTCAAATCTATTTCCATCTGCTTCCTCCACATTCTCGGACACAATCCCCAAATTATTTGGCCAGAATCATCTCGAGCTGCTGTTTTCTGTTACAAGGGTGCACCGCGAGGAGGTACATTTGGGATCTTGGTTATTTGCTAACCCTGGGTCCGCCTAGAGCCTAACGTTCCCTTTGCACCCTAGTACTAGTCTTCAGTACCAGGTACTTTATCTCATATATCATATCCTGAGATTCCTGCCAATACATCATTAAAGAAGGATATTATATTAGATTTAGCCGTAATGTGTATCGCCCTGTCTCTTACTTTCTCTCTCTCTCACCATATATATATATATATATATATATATATAAACGTATTAAATATATAAGTTGTAAGAGCAGTTCTACTTATTAACTGCTTACTACCATTTCTCCAGTTTTCTAATAGTCACCTAAAAGATATAATTGTTTGATGTATATCCTGTCTAGGTATAAAGATATAACAAGACGTTCGCTACAGCACACTTGTCCCGAGTGAAGGAAGGATTTTAGATAAGGGAATAAAGCTGCTGTGCCATATCAGATTCAACATCGTGTTCAAGGTGGATTTTAAATTAAATTCATAAAATATATTCAGCATCCAGTAGATACTGCTATCTGACCTGAGCCATTGCTATTTTACTACCTGTGTCCAATCTATTCTTTCCCGAGACGTATTTACGAACGACACCGAAAAAAAGTATGCTAAACCAGAGTATTACGTTACAAATTGCAGGTCAGGGCGTCATAGATAACTATCAATACACTATCGCAGCAGGATGTTTTAGTGTTACATGGGTGGTTGTCTCCACTCTCGGCTTTATCGGCAATACTGTAAACATCAGAACATTCATTGCTATGAAGCTGAAAGATGGCGTAACCGTATCTTTTCTGGTGCTTTCTATCTCAGATCTTTGTTTCACTTTATCGATGTTTCTTCGAGCCAGCTCATCAATATTCTACACATTGGAGATGGCGTTCAGTTATACAGTCTGGTTCATTGTTGACCCCTATGCGATGTACATCTTCTTTGCCAACTGTGGTATCGTGCTATATATCATGACTGTACTCACTACAACCTTCTTGGCAGTTGCTCGTTGTATGTGTGTGGCTAAACCTTTACATTTCAAAAATACCTTCACTAGATTTAGATGTATTATCATCCTGACATCTTTCGCTGTATTCACAATCCTGTGTTATCTACCCATATTGGTTAACATGGGACTATTTACACAGTTTGACTCACATATTAATACATCACGACAAATGCTATGGATATCTTCCAATAGAGAAATGGTCAAAGACATTGTATGGGGCGCAAGAGATACATTCATCCCAGTAACAACACAAGTTATTATCATAGTCTGTCTCATCGTCATGACACACAGTCTTCGAGAATCCAGTAAATTTAGAGGGTCGTATAGTTCTGTAACGTCAACTGGCAAGCATCTCCATGAAGGCATTAATGATTCAACCAAACTTAATCGGAAGGATATGCAAGTCGTCAGGCAGGTAGCTCTCATTTCCTTTGTTTACGTTGTCTGTAATATGCCAAAAATTATATTTAACATCGCTGGAATAATTGAAACTGACTTGACAATTAACAAAACTTTACATAATATGTATTTGGTTTCCCTCAGTTTGACAGAGATCTTTCAGATTTTTAATTCCAGTATCAACGTTTTGATCTATTACAAATACAATTCTAAGTTTAGAAATTGTTGTCACATTAAATATTAATAGATCATTTAGGCAGCAGTAAATATTATTCCATGATTTATTCATGATTGAACTAATTAGTCTGTAGACAAATATTGAAGATTTTTAATCATGATCAAACTAATCAGTATGGAGACAGATATTGAATATTTGTAATCATAATCAAACTGGTAAGTATGGAGACAGATATTGAATATTTGTAATGTGTCAGGCCGAAAGGCACAGATATCGCAGCAAAGCTGTAAGCTATGATACAACACATTCCGTTCTCCGGACTACATCCTGCTAATCTGCAGGAGTTTGAGAACGAACGCAGAAGAAGAAGAAGAATATTTGTAATCATAATCAAACTGGTCAGTATGGAGAAAAATTTTGAAGAAGTTTAATCATTATCAGTCTAGTCAATTTGGAGACATGTGTCGCCAGCATTTAATTATGGTGAAACAAAGTTAGGAATCAGTTGTCTAAGACGT
This sequence comes from Meghimatium bilineatum, assembly GCA_034231615.1. Taxonomy (NCBI): domain Eukaryota; kingdom Metazoa; phylum Mollusca; class Gastropoda; order Stylommatophora; family Philomycidae; genus Meghimatium; species Meghimatium bilineatum. The sequence continues at coordinate 30,345,880 of CM067321.1, forward strand.
TTAATCATGATCAAACTATTCATTGTGCAGACAGATATTGAAGATGTTTAATCATGATCGAGCTAGTCATTGTGCAGACAGATGTTGAAGATGTTTAATCATGATCGAGCTAGTCATTGTGCAGACAGATGTTGAAGATGTTTAATCATGATCGAGCTAGTCATTGTGCAGACAGATGTTGAAGATGTTTAATCATGATCGAGCTAGTCATTGTGCAGACAGATGTTGAAGATGTTTAATCATGATCGAGCTAGTCATTGTGCAGACAGATGTTGAAGATGTTTAATCATGATCGAGCTAGTCATTCTGGAGACTTCCTCAGAAGTCTGGTATTCAGGCAACATATTGAACACGTTATCATAAGGGCAGGCAAAGGCTTAACAGCAATAAAATTTATAGCTGCTGCGCAGTGTGAACAGAGGCTGTTATTTCTTTGTACCAGAGTTTGGTGGTGGCTGCGGTGGAATATGCACTGGCATATCTGACTATTAGCAAAACTCAGATCGAAAGACTGGATAGAATGAAGCAATGCAGCAATGCGTATTATACGAGGGTGCAGAAGAGACACATCGACAAGCGCTATGCGGTACCTACTTGATTGTCCAACAGCAAAGCACAGATTACAGTATTGCTGTGCACGGGCGTACCTTAAAAGACATGCAGATAATGAACACACGGTGCATTCCGAAATACAGAAAGTTAAAGGCAGCAGACTTAAGAGAGGGAGGTCGTGGATGGGACGTGCTGAGAATATCACACAAAGCTTGTGCAGACTGCAAGATATGACATAAGGTGTGGAATGGAGAAGTCCACGCATAGATGTGGGGCCTTTGCGGTACTACGAGTGGCGGGACCATGGAGACTATGGCGGTGACAATGGCATTTGAATGGATATGCATACAGAAGGTAACGCAGGTCTGCATCTTGAGTGACTCTATGAATAGAACGGTACAAGTTGGTCTCGTTCGCGAATAGTGGATTGATCATTTGAGAAAGGCGAGGCTGAAAGTGGCTACATTTATGTTCGTGCCAAGTAATGTGGGTGTTCGAGGCAATAAAAGAGCAGATCAACTGGCGTCATGCGCGATTGTGGTACAGGGCAATGGGGCAATGGATCTAGCTAACGTTTTGAATACAGAGTATATAGACCTAGATAACGACCACTGACAATTGCAACAATAATCTATATCTTAACGTATCTAGACTAGGTTTGATTCTACTTGCAGGTCATCTATGGCGAGAGTAACTGATAAAGCCCACTACTCTGAGGATATACGTGTATGCATGCAAAACATGTTCCACATGAATATTCACTACTCTGAGTATATACATGTATGTATGCAAGACATGTTCCACTACTCTGAGGATATACGTGTATGTATGCAAGACAGGTTCCACTACTTAGTATACAGATATTAAATTCCATCATAATCTACAATTATTTCGAGGTTTCTATGTTAGTCTACGTTTTACCAAACAGCCCATATGACTGTATGCCTTAAGTACGGCAGAATAAAATCTATATGTTAGCTAAACAAATGCGGTAATTACTTGTCTCTTGCGGCAAGCATAGCGAGTAAAAACTGAACAAATAATTGCTCCCATTTCCCCCAGTAACAAATTGACATCACATTTGTCGTGGTTACGGGACCACATAGGGGAGCAAAGAAGAAGGTCACTGTGACCTGTTATACATGTTGTAGGAGGCGGCTAAAGAACTTTTGATGTCACATCTCATAGTGTCAAGTTAATCAAGATTCACTCTGAAATATGGTTTGCCAGGAGAAAAGGTGCAAATATCGCAACTAAGCTGTATGCCATGACATAACGCATTTTGTTTCTGGTCTACATTATGATACTCTGCAAGAGTTTGGTTTGTTTCTGGTCTACATTATGATAATCTGCAGGAATATGATCATGAACGCCGAAAAAAAGAAGCATTCACTTGATAAAGTTATTTGTTGATATATAGCTTGTGCTTATAATTAAATATGAAGAGTAATATCTTATCCTGACTTATGGTATCTTGATGAAGTTAGTTATTGAGTTTTTCTTGCCTTCAATGTCTGTTTTGTATGTGTGTGATTCTTTCTTGTCGATTTGAGTGAAGAGACTAGTATAAGTTACAATTGTTACATTTTATGACATGCCTGATTTGTATGTATGTGATTCTTGTCGATTTTAGTGGAGAGATTAGTATAGGTTATACCTGTTACAATAAAATGTGTATTGTTTAGTTAACAGGTTTCAAAATGTTCGTCTCGCTGAAATGTTGTAACAACACCACCAAGCATCTGTAAGAGTAGATTGTGAAGCATATGATTGGTTCTGTGTGGATGGAGTGTGACAAGTATATGTCTTATCACTATATCCTGTTGATGTTTATACAGAGAACATAATGAGGAATATAAGAAATGATCAGCAGAAAACAACTTCGACCCACACAATATCGGAGGTCACGAGATACCAGAACTATAAGATATTACGATGAATGCAACACTACTATTCACAGAAAAAAGGCCTTCATCACATCATTAAGTTCTTCAAAAAAATACAGTGAGCAATCAAATATATTTGTGACATAAAGTAAGACCAAGATTATGACATGAGACAGAACCACAAACACGTTCTCAATTTCGATAAATAACAGAGAACTATAGCGAGTTACCAGTTACGAATACCTTGGATCTCTTTTCAGAAGCAACGAGGATTACTATGAAAAATTCAAACAGTGGTTGTCTATTATACCAATTAAACTGGTACAAACCCGAACAAATCATATTACAAACATATGACCGGTTTGTAACACATAAACAGAAATAACTCTTTAAGATCATCATATTCCCTATTGTATATATGGAAGAGAATCTTGGATAAGGTAAGAAGCAAAATAGATGCATTTGAAATAAAATGTTATAATCGAATCCTCAGAGTACCATAGACAAGACAGATCAGCAATAGCGATGTTCTGAGTGAAACATTTTAAATTGTGTTTGATTTGTCCGTGTCCTTCTCTGATAGAACGTTCAAAAAACCTGATTAAACAACGTGGTTCTCTCTAGAAAATTACACTCTTTTTGTCATATCAAATGACACATCAACCTAGGGATGTGCATAATAAAGGAGATGATGTCATGGCAGCAATAAAGAGGTTAACCATCAAGAAGTACGACCATTTGAACATGACACTTACAGAAGCAGGAAGTTTGGTTCGGGATATCACAGACCACCTGAACAGGACACTTACAGAAGCCGAAAGTTTAGTTCGGGATAGCACAGACCACATGAATATGAGACCTAAAGAAGCCGAAAGTTTGTTTCGGGATATCACAGACCACCTGAATATGACACTTAAAGAAGCCGAAAGATTGGTTAGGAAAATCATAGACCACCTGAACATGACACTTAAAGAAGGCGAAAGATTGGTTCGGGATATTATAGACCACCTGAACATGACACTCACAGAAGCAGAAAGATTGGCTTAGGATCAGCAGGAGATTGAAAAATCTGTAATATCTGCTACATGCTTTTCATGATATAACAATAAAAACACCCACAACCGTCAGTGTTGTAGGGCTGCCACACTGAATACATCATCACAACATGCTATATAAACATCTTAGTCAATCGGAGAAGTGTAGAAAAATCACGCCTAGACCACACCTTGATGTTATCATTCCAGAACTTTCTATTTTCTCATCTCTTTCTTCCACCTTTACTGTTCCTTGCAAAATAATTTTATGGAGAGAGTTGTGTCTCGTTACATTTTCCACAACAAACATGTCCACTCCGTTTCACAACTGTCAAAAGTGGTTCTTGATAACCTGCAAGTTTGTTTATTTGCTGCTGGACAAATATATTTGTGTTGTGTTCTATAATTCTTATACTAATTCTTAACCATTCTTAACCATGCTGAAGTCGATTGTGTCAGACAGAAAGGCACATATATGACAGAAAAGATGTATATTATGACATAAATCATCCTATTCTCCTGCTAATCTGCAGGAATTTGATAATGAAATTACTGTTGAAAAAAATGTAACCCGATCTCCCTCCCATTCAAAATAAATTTCAGCCGAAAATTACGAAATAAAAGACGTCCTTCTTTTTACAATTTTAGAATGGGTAATGTTTCAAATTCGCACAACTATATTAGTGTATAAAAACAATGTGGTTGACAGCGCCGGATTTAGACTTGATAAGGCCCTAAGCTATTTGAGATATTGGGCCTTTTATTTTATAAGTCCAGATATTATATGGCAGTGCCAAATATGATTTCTTTGTGGGCACCCAGCATAGTGGGGGTACTAAGCTATAGCTTTGTTAGCTTATTCGTAAATCCTGCAATGATCGTTGTCATCAACTTTCATCAGACTCCACCACTTATCAATACTGTCAAACAGTTTTCAGAGCCACTCCAACCCCAACTTTTTCAAATTGTTGATGTAATTTATGGACAACCCCTCATGAATATGTTGCAAGTATATAGTATGATGTCAATTTATCAAAAACAAAAATTAAGGACTTCCCCGATTCACCTAACGAAATTAATTTAAATGGACAACAACTTGAAAAAGTACACAAATTCTCATATCTAGGAAGCAAATTAATACTCGACGGTGATGTCATGACAGAAATTACAACTCGCATTGCCCTAGCATTAAGTGCATTTAAGAGACTGTCTAATATCTGGAAGTCATAGTCAATCAGCACACGCACAAAAATGCGCTTATTTAATTCCTGCGTTATTCCGGTGCTATCATATGGATGTGAGAGCTGGAAAAGTTCTTTATCTTCAGAAAATAAATTACTGAGCTTCGAAAACAAATATTTTCGTAGGATAACTAGCACCCATTGGAGTGAATTCAAATCGAATGATAAAATCAGAGAAGAGACACATCAAAATTTCATCACAGATGTTATCAGAAAACGCCGTTGGTCTTACATCGCGTATGTCCTACGCGCAAACACCAACAGAATACACCACCAATCTCTTGAAGGGATACCTACAGGCAAAAGAGCAAGGGGTAGACCAAAAGAAAAACTCAGAAGAACAATACTTAGAGAAAGTAAAACAACCAATATTCATACTATTTAAGAACTGCACAGAATAGCTTTGAACAGACATAATTGGAGAGATCTGACCTCTGCCCTATGCACATGATACTATAGTGTTCTATAGTATGAGAACACTATAGCAGTATGTGTAGTATTCTGGAAGCCACAAAGAGCGGGAAATGCAAGATGGTAATATATTGCAGGTATGATGACACTATAGACAACAAGAGTTCTGTATTACCAATGTCAAACTTATTCCTTGATAAAGATACTAGCGAACAAGATCACAGTTTCCGAAATGAGTTGTTTGAGGAAAGCTATATATCATGATAAAAGACCGCCGGAGAAATGAAAATATCAAGAACGAAGTAAAGACTATCTCAAGTCAAGACTACATCAAGAGTCAGCAAACCAGATGGTTTGGTCACGTCATGAAAGTGGAACCTGCGCAACCAGACTTTCGTGCATACACCAGCCGAAGACTGGGCTGCAAGGGACAAGAAAGACCAATAACTAGATGGAAAGAGACAATCAGTGAAACATTAAATAGACACCGGCTTACCATGGCAAATGCAACTTAAATGGCCAAATACAAAAAAACTCCGACCCCCCCCCCACGACACTTAACGACACAAGTGGAAATGACAATCGATAGATAGATAGACCAAGCAAGGCGGTAACTTTCTCTTGTATACCTAGCTCATGTGGTAACTTTCTCTCGTATACCAAGCATTATATAAATACCATGCTATTTTTGCGCACATCGTAAAGACACTTGACTACGACCTAAATCTAAACATTACCTTCATCGATCAAGAGAAGGCATTTAACAGATTTGACAGGAAAAAAGTGGCTAATGTTGGAAAACTATGGAGTACATGGACAATTACTAGACAACATAAGAGCTTTATACAAAAACTGCCAGGGCGTAATCAGATTTACTGAGTGCACAACGGACTTATTTAAAATACAAACAGTCGTTAGACAAGGCTGCGTACTGTCACCACCTTTGTTCGTAACCCACATGGACAGGAAAACTAAAGAAGAAGACCCAAAAAATTCATTCACTTCTGCAAAAGCATCAAATAAAGATCACAGCTCACTTCATAAACTGCTATTTCCAGATGATCAATGTTTAGTGTACGAATCTAAAAACGAATTAGAGCGGAACACACACTTGCTCCATACAATCTGCGAACAACACAACATGAAACTAAACACATCTAAAACAGATACTATGAAGATAAGCAGAATACCAGGCCAGTTAAATGTAGCTGTCAGTGGTAGTTGACAAAGGCCAGAGTTTAAATACCTAGGAAGATATTTACGGAGGATGGCAAACTCGACAGAGAGATTGAAAAAAGGTACCAAAAAAAGCCAGGTGTCAAATATATTTAAACATCCGTCAAATTGCATGGCTACATAATGAGAATTGATAAAAAGTATTTTTATACCAACTCTGTGTTACCAAGGACAGTCATGACCCTTGACAAAGAAACTAGAGAAAAAGAGCCACTGTTTGTGAAATGAGTTGTTTGAGAAAATCTATAAATTTCACTAGAAGAGACCGCCGCCGGGGATATGAAGAAATCAAGAAAGAAGTATGTGCTATCTTAAGTGAAGACTACACCGAGAAGCAGCAAACCAGATGCTTTGATCATATCATGAGAATGGAACCAGTGCACACATCCCTTGGTGCATACATCATCCGAAGACCGGGCTATAAGGCTCGAGGAAGACCAAGAACTAAATGGGCAAAGACAATCAAAGTTGTATTAAATAGACACGGGCTTACCGTGGTCAATGCAACTTAAGTGGCAAAAGACACAAAGAAACTCAAAATCCCCCCCCCCCACACACACACATAATGTGTAACGGCACAAGTGGAAATGGCAAGAGATAGACAGACAGACAGTCAGACAGACAGAGTCAGTCAGAAAGACAGACAGCCAGACGGATAGATAGATAGATAGATAGATAGATAGATAGATAGATAGATATATAGATAGATAGATAGATAGATAGATAGATAGATAGATAGATAGATAGATAGATACGTAGGTAGGTAGGTAGGTAGATAGGTAACAAGTGCAGGTGCATAAGTGTTCTAATAACTGTTCTTCAGACCCAGCTGAAATATGTATTATGGTATAGATGTCCAAAATTACTTCAATAATGAAAGGTTGGAAAACGTTTGAGTTTTGACAATATTTTTGGGGTGTGACGTGGGAGGAAATGTACGTTTTGCCATAATTAAACAGAGGGGGTGGGTACGTGTAGTCATGACAGTTGTGTGTCTCTTTCATTTAACCTTCTGTGCAACTTCACAATGACGTGTCTCAGTAAATATATAACGCATACAATTGATATTGTGTGTGTGAATTTGAAATGATGATTCACATTATTCATTAAAATGCAGGCAATTGTTTCAATTTTCGTTTTTGTGTGATTATATATATATATATATATATATATATATATATATATATCACACAAAAACGAAAATTGAAACAATTTATATATATATATAATCTACTTGTCAACATACATCCACACACATTTTAGAGATATTTACAGTTCATTAAAAGACAATTTACATTTTCTAAGTGTGAAATTGCATTATTTTGTTCTCCTGAACACAAGACGACGGTGTTTAAGTGTGTATCCTTTGTTGTGTCTGAAGTGGTATTATTTCTTTTCTCAATACACAATAATTAGTATGCAGACAGAGATCACGGGATTTTTATTGTTTCTTAAAAACTAGACATGGTACACAAATATAAAGTATTTATTTATTGGATTCTAGCAAATATAACATGATGTGCAAAATATTTTATTAATATGTAAGACGGTTAATCAGATAATTACATCTGTTTGATGGCAAAGTTAGTGAAACGTGCTATAGTTCATACGCCGCTGGGGCGGGTTCACTGACCGTGTCAAAATGATCTACCCTATTTTTACACGGTGTCAACCTGCTACCGTCGACGTGAAGGTGGGCGACACACTGTAGCTTTTATGGACACTCACAGTGCTAAGAAATAAGCCATTGTAAACGTAAACAAAGACTTTGTCTACCTAGGCTTAAAAAGTCTGTATGTGGCGAAATACGCGAAGAAGTTGGCAGATAACTCAACGGGTACATAGGCGCTAACAGCAAAGTTGTGTGGACAGCATAGGACACAGACACATATTACGATCTGGCCATCCACTGCACCTGATTTTCTCCCAGGTGTCGCGATTTTGTCTTGACACCGGACCAAGATAAAACTCAGGAGAGAGAGTGTGGTTGACGATTTTTGCTACTCTTCCATACTGTAAACCAACTTCAGTGATAGTCATTTCTCAACCCAATTATTTACTTATCTTTACTAATTAAATATGAAGAGAATAAATTGTGATTCAATCCTAGTTGGTTCATGGAATGTTCGGACACTTACAGATCTTTCAGATGTAAACAGACCAGAAAGAAGAACAGCACTCATTGCAAAAGAATTGGCCCTATTATAATCTGGATATTGTTGCACTTAGTGAAACGCGGTTTGCAGATGAGGGTCAGTTGACAGAGAGAGGTGGAGGGTGTACATTCTTCTGGATAGGACGTAAAAACACAGAGAGGCGTGAATCAGGTGTTGGTTTTGCTATAAAATCATCTTTGGTGCAGAAACTTCCAGGTAAGCCTCGAGGAATTAGTGATCGCTTGATGTCGTTGCGAATGCAATTGAGCAAAAATAACTTTGCCACATTAATTTATTTATATGTGCCGACAATGACAAATCCAGATGAGGAAAAGGTTAAATTCTATGAAGTGTTGGATACCGCTATATCTGGTACACCTAGAACTGATAAACTCATTATCCTGGGTGACTTCAATGCCCGAGGTGGCAAAGACTTCCAGACATGGCAAGGTGTTCTTGGACGCCATGGGATCGGTACATGTAACAGCAATGGTTCCCTTCTTTTAAAGCTATGTTCTGTGCACGCACTCACTATCACCAACACTATTTTTCGCTTGCCAACGCGCAAAAAGACTTCTTGGATGCATTCACGCTCCAAGCAGTGGCATCTTATAGACTATATCATAACTAGAAAAAACGGACATCAAAGATGTTCGTGTCACAAAAGCAATGTGTGAAGCTGAATGTTGGACAGATCACCAGCTTATAGTGTCTAAACTAAACTTTACCATTACAAGAAAAAGACGTCCTCAAGGAAAAAAGATAGAAAAACGCCTAAACATTGATCAGTTGAGCAAACACGATATAAAAATAATCTCGACATATCCTTGAGAGACTTAGATCTTGTTAATGCCACATCTGAAGATAGCTGGGCTTCGTTTAAAGGAATTCTTTACGCCAAAGCGAAGGAAGATTTGGGTGTGAAGGTACATAGACACCAAGACTGGTTTGATGAAAATAACTTTTAGATAACATCCTTGTTATAAGAAAAATACAACGCTTTCAAGAAACTACAAGGGGCAGCATCTTCACCGTCCAAGAAATTAGCATATAGCAAGACCCGTAACACTTGTCAAAAGAAGCTCATAGAGATGAAGGATAAATGGCTAAGACGAAAATCTGAAGAAATTCAAATTTTTTCAGACAGAAAGGACTATAAGCGATTCTATGAGGCTTTAAGAACTATGGCCCGTACTCATCGGGATCACCACCTCTATTAAATGTCGATTTGTCGAAGCTTCGCAATGATAAAAATGACATCTTAAATCGTTGGGCTGAACATTTTGAAGAAATTATAAACAAACCATCAGTAATAAATAAAGAAGTCATAAACAGAATGCCATAACTTAGGATAAGAACTATATATACCTCCAAGCTGTCAAGAGGTTATGATAGCGATTAACAAATGTCAAATGATAAAGCTCCTGGTATGGGTGCCTTACCTGCTGAAATTTATAAAAATGGTGGACCACTGCTGATTCAAAAACTAACTGACATTTTTGGTATTTTCTGGAACTCAGGTACATTGCCTCAAGATCTAAAAGATGTTTCTGTAATACACCTATATAAAGGCACAGGTACCAAACAGTCTTGCGATAATCACAGGGGTATATCACTTTTGTCTATAGTTTGTAAAATTCTTGATCGTGTCATACTCAATAGATTAAATCACTCACTATTAAACGAGCTACTCCCAGAGAGTCAGTGCGGTTTTCATGCAGGTCGTGGTACAATTGATATGATATTCGTTGCACGACAAATTCAGGAAAAATTTCAAGAGCAACATAGTGAACTCTTAGCAACATTTGTGGACTTAACTAAAGCATTCGATACCGTTAACAGAGAAGAACTGTGGAAGGTGCTTACAATAATCGGGTGCCCCCCCCCCCCGCCCCAAAACTTGTCATTGTGATACGACAATTTCATGACGGTATGATGGCTAGTTTATCTGCGACGGCGGAGTATCTCCTGTATTCCCTGTCACAAATGGTGTAAAGCAGGGATGTGTGCTGGCCCCTACTCTGTTAGGCTGTTATTTACGCCCATGCTAACGGATGCACACCGTAGTAATGAAACAGCTGGTATAATAATAACAGCTGCAACAACTGTGGTCTCACTATTAACCAAAAAAACAACAACAGAAGTCATGCACCAAGCAAAATAAAATAGCCAACGTACTGCTACTTCCATCATCATCAGGAAAAACTGCAATGAGTCGACAATTGTACTTACCTTGGAAGCACTCTCTCTCTCTCTCTCTCTCTCTCTCTCTCTCTGGATGTCAACATTGATGTGGAAATTAGCAATAGACTGGCAAAAGCTAGTGCTGTATTTGGCAGATTACGCAACAATCTATGGGACAGAAGAGATATGAGAACAACCACCAAACTTAAAGTATATCATGCGACTGTTATACCAACCCTACTATACGCTTGCGTAACGTGGAAAGTGTATGCTTGAAAAATCAACCTCAATAAGCATCTACACAATACTTATGGAGGCGCAAGCACGCTGGGCAGGTCCTCTTGTGCTTAAGGAGGACTCTCGTCTGCCAAAACAAATATATTATGGAGCTCTCAAGGAAGGAATTCGAAAAAGCGTTTCAAAGACACGCTCAAGTCATCATTGAAACATCTTAAAACTGACGTAGGCGCTTGGGAGAGCCTCGCTCCGGATAGAACTGCATGGCGTTACTGCATTAGAACGGGAGCATAGCGGCGGAAGAGACCAGGCAAGATACTACAAGACAGAAGCGGGAACATAGAAATAAAAAGAAAACACCTCAACGTCCCATAGACACCCTCTACAGTTGTCAATTCTGTAGAAGAACATTTTGAGCGCGTACTTTTGTAAACTAAAGAAGAGAATACTGTAATTTAGCTGTATTCAGTGTAATGTTTACATGTGTTCATTTATAGTGTGAATAAGTGAATAAATATATATATATATATATATATATATATATTTACATCATATTTTATAGTTACCAAAAAGTGAATAAGTGAATAACTATATTTGACATATGAAAACCGAAACGCAATTTGGCCTGCACATGAAATAATTACGTTTAAAGAACGGAAAAACGGAAAGATATAAGTAAGCCTGGCAGTTTAAATATCGTCAGTTTAAAATCAATTACAAATTGATTAAAACATTTGGCACCAATTGTTTTAATTTTACTTTAAGAACGTAAATGGTGCAACGCTATCAGCCACACTTGATTGTTATGAACGAGAAAATGTCACGAGAATTGTTCATAATTTGTTAGTTATAACAAGACTAATTCCGAACAATTTTTTGATTTCATTTATCATTGTCTGGCTGTTATAGATCACTTTTGTCTGTAGGTTTCTCGATTCAAGGGGATGTTTATATCATGTTTTGTGCTGTTTTTCCCCCTTTAATTGTGAACTAGTATCTATTGTGAGAAACCAAAACATAATTACTATTATTCAAAATTGTAGTTAGTGGATGAATTACTTAGAAGAGATATCATATATAAGAAATATTCTACTTTAAAGTTATGCTTCACATGCTACAAGTGCGATAAATCGCTTCAAGTGCTAGAAGTACAATTAAATTATTGTTTTCTAAGACATAGGTAAGCTAAGGTAACAACGGTATAATGTTAAGCAAAAATATCACATGGGCACTAGTGTTTTGGAAAGTAAACAAAAAAAAAACACACACACACGCATATGTGTGTGTATGTATGTATGTGTGTGTGTGTGTATGTATGTGCGCGCACACTCGTAGTCCTACATGTGTTACTTCAATGCCGACAACAATTATGAGGGCAGACACAAATGTCTTCAAATTCAAGAAATGTGTTGCTACTCCGTGTAGTTTGTAAATGCGGATATGAGGCATTGTCATGACACATTTTACGATTGCTCTACGAACAATTTATTTCATTTTTTTTCCATCTTCTTCTCATTCTGTTGCCATGAGGTTCCCATTTTAATTTATGTTCTCATTATCTTGCTATAGGTCTTTCAGATTACTGCAGTGTACAGCAGATACTCAAGTACTATATTACTTCAACACATGTTGTTTCTGCAGTCTTCTCATACTAAAGTTTCTGATGTTGAAGTCCTCAGCACAGCTTTAATTCTAAACATTCATTCAATGCTGAAAATGTTCATCTTCTTTTTCTCATAGCAGTTTGACATGTCTACACAGCAAGTCCTGTTTTCTTAATAAATGCTGCTGTATATGTTTGTTTGTTTGTTTGCGTTCGCTCCATTGTAACCAGCACGGGTATCCGTGTGATTTCCGCCGGGAGCGTGATTACGTTGTGCCACCGTTATGCGCCTTGTAGGCCTAGCACATCCGATTTCGGCATGCCTTGACAATTCGGGTGGACTACCCTAGCCTCTGACAGCTTCCCTATCTGTCGCCAGGCACGCGTTAGTGTGGTGACTCTTCGCCCAGGCGATATTTGCTCAAGTCTGTCTCGCACGAGGTTTTCCACTGTCTATGAACTTGCCTCGTGTAATTGGACGTACTGTGCCTGTGTCCATCGGGTACTAAACCGTTTCTCATCCATGAGCCTGGTTCCTTAAGAGGAAGAACTCAACAGAAGAGTTGGACCCTGGCTCTTTCGCCCTCTTAGCCGAGGTGTCATTCACCGACATCGTGAACCCCTCGTCTAAGTTCGAGTCTCACACCACGCGTTTGAGAGCAAGGTGTTCTCGAGCTGAGCGACTTTGTCCCAATAGCGCCTGAGCCCTTCAGGTACTGAACCCTTTCTCTCTGCAAGTGTATTTCCGGTATAGGAAAGCTTGACAGTAGAGGTGGGCCAGGGTTAAAATCGTTTTCACTTTTCCTCCTGAGCCCATCAGGTACTGAACCCATTCTCTCTGCTAGTTTATTTCCGGTATAGGACACCTTGACAGTAGAGTTGGGCCAGGACTGCCATCATTGTCCCTTTTTTTGCCTAAGCCCATCGGGTACGGAACCCTTTCTCTTTGCGAGCATATTTCCGGTTTAGGAAGGCTCGACATCAGAGTTGGGTTAGGTCTTCTTGCTTTTCCGAACGCTCATGATTGGGTCTATGTCTCTGCCTATAAGGAGCACGGGTAACTAGAGCTTGTAGTTCCCCTTTCCTAGGGACTTTTCACTTTCTATTTGCAGTTCGCGCTGCCCTTTGGCGCTGTTCTGCCCTTTAATTGTGTCATTGTACTCCGTATGACATCAATTTGTCTCTCGCCATGCATCTACCTTTACGTGCATTTTACATTGGCTCCAATGTTCAGACTGGACTGACTAGCTTCACTGTATGTCGACAGTGTCGCTATATGTGGTGATGCTGGTGGTGTCGGAGATATTGTCTGTCTCTTATTTAGTCAAATCTATTTCCATCTGCTACCTCCACATTCTCGAAAACGATCCCCAAATGATTTGGCCAGAATCAGCTCGAGCTTCTGTATTTCTGTTTCCGGGTTGCACCGCGAGGAGGTACATTTGGGATCTTGGTTATCTGCTAACCCTGGGTCCGCCTAGAGCAATGCGTTCCCTTTGCACCCCGCTGCTGTATTTGAAAGCTCCTCAGTGCTCCCATACATCTTTCTATGAATATCCATCTCTGTGGGCCAGTGTTCTTTCCCTAACTGGTTTAGTGTATTGCAGTCTTGCACGATATGTGCAGCGGTCTGTGCTGCCTGACCACAAGGACAAGAGGTGATGGGACCAGTCTTAGTCTATTTAAGTGGCTGTTTAATCTGTTGTGTCCTATTATGAAGCGGAAGATAATAACCTGTTCTGCTCTGTCGAGTTAATGGTAATTGTCTTTTGGCACTGTCGACGTTCCTGATGGTTTTGATGAGTGTCCTCTTTTCTTGGTAGGTGATTTCTTGGTCTTTTTGCTCCTGTGTTGCTCCATCCTTTGCCAGCCTACCTGCCTCTTCATTTCCTCGTATGCCACAGTTGGACGGTATCCACTGTAGTATTACCCTTCTTTGGATGCCCACTTCTTGTATCACTTCCTTCAGGTCTGGCATTTTATCGCTCCGCTCTCAAGGGCTTGTAGGACAGAGTAATACATCAGTAAGAAATACTGCATGTTGACATTGGCTTGTTGTGTTTTGTGTTTTTAATTATTTCTGCAGAAATGTTTAAAGACTGTACTACTGCAGAGTAGTTGAAGCAGAATATTCCAGTGGTGAACATATGGATTTATTTTCTTTTTCTGGATATTTTATATACACGCCAGCAGCGCCATTGTTCACTGCTCTGGTTGCTGATCCGTCGGTATATACTTGTATCCATGCTTCTCTGTGGTACACATCTTCAATGATGTTGCATACTATTGTTTTCTTTTGGAGATTATTCAGTTCTATCATAGTGTGGTAGTTGTAAATGGTGGTTCTGATAGTGATATTTGAATATTGCTCCCACGGAACTGGAAAAAATGTTGGTGCTATCTCTCATGTTTTATCAGGTAGTTATTCCTTATATTTTCTGTTTAGTTTTTTGAATCGGTGTACAAAACTGCTCCTCTTCAGTCTTCCACTGGCTAGGTCACCGTATCTGCCCCAGACTGGAAGTGCTGGTATGCTCTTGTACTTTTCTTCATGGACCATGAGAATGTCAAACTGAGATGACATTCTGTGCTTATAATGTTCAACTGAGATGACATTCAATGCTGAAAAAGTCCAACTGAAATGAAATTCAATGCTGAGAAAGTCCAACTGAAATGAAATTCAATGCTGAAAAAGTCCAACTGAAATGAAATTCAATGCTGAGAAAGTCCAACTGAAATGAATTTCAATGCTGAGAAAGTCCAACTGAAATGAAATTCAATGCTGAGAATATGTCCAACTGAGATGCCATTCAATTCTGAGAGTGTCCAGCTGCGAGAATATTCAATGCTAAGAATGTCCAACTGAGATTCATCAAACAAGTTGTGAACATTCAACTTATAACTAAATTTCTCAGTCACCACCTCTACGCTTAGCAGCAAGTGTGGATAATCTGGCCATCATCCACCCGGGGATAGACAATAGCGCAGAAGACGATGCCGATAGTTTAACTCTTTTGTAGAATCTTTCTTATGAGTACGGATGTGACTGAAAACTCGAATCCTGGCTTGAATCAGGTATATTTCCCTGCCATATTTCTCTGCGACTGTGTGTTGTTTTGTCTTTTTCGGGCAGCAGATTTTCTCTGTGCCTCTGAGATTTTATGATTTAGGTGGTGCATTCACCTTTTCATGACACTTTTTGAGAGAGTCATTGAAACATTTTTTCTGCAAACTGGCCAGTAGTTTTCCTTTCTGGAGCTCACCATAAATATACTATTTTTGGATGTGTTTATCAGACATGCGTACAACATGCCTGGCCCACCTCAGTCGGAATTTCTTCAGCATTATATGAATGTTTGGGATATTGGACTTATTAATGTCTTCAGTACAAGGTACTTTATCCCAGATTAACATATCCTGAGAATCCTGCCCATACATATGTAAACAAAGATATTACATTAGATTTAGCCGTTATGTGTATCGCCCTCTAACTTCCCTGTTATCTCTTTCTCTCTCTCTCTCTCTCTCTCTCTCTCTTTATATATATATATATATATATATATATATATATATATATATATATATATATATATATATATATATATATATATATATATATATATATGTATAAAGTTGTTAAAGCAGTTTTATACAGAGATATAGCCACTTATAACTTACAGCATCAGACTCATTACGTAATTAACTGCTTACTACTATTTCTCCAGTTTTCTAATAGTCACCTAAAAGATATAATTGTTTAATGTATATCCTTTCTAGGTATGAAGATATAACAAGACGTTCGCTACATCACACCTATCCCGAGTGAAGGAAGGATTTTAGATGTAGGAATAAAAGCTGATGCCACATAGCAGATCCATCATCGTGTTCAAGGTGGATTTTAAATTTAATTTATAATACATATTCAGCATCCAGTCCATACTGCTATCTGACCTGAGACATTGCTATTTTAATACCTGTGTTCTAGCTATTCTTTCCCGAGACGTATTTACTACTACACCGAAAAAAGTATGCTAAACCAGAGTATTGCGTTACAAATTGCAGGTCAGGGCGTCATAGATAACTATCAATACACTATCGCAGCAGGATGTTTTAGTGTTACATGGGTGGTTGTCTCCACTCTCGGTTTTATCGGCAATACTGTAAACATCAGAACATTCATTGCTATGAAGCTGGAAGATGGCGTAACCGTATCTTTTCTGGTGCTTTCTATCTCAGATCTTTGTTTCACTTTATCGATGTTTCTTCGAGCCAGCTCATCAATATTCTACACATTGGAGATGGCGTTCAGTTATACAGTCTGGTTCATTGTTGACCCCTATGCGATGTACATCTTCTTTGCCAACTGTGGTATCGTGCTATATATCATGACTGTACTCACTACAACCTTCTTGGCAGTTGCTCGTTGTATGTGTGTGGCTAAGCCTTTACATTTCAAAAATACTTTCACTAGATTTAGATGTATTATCATCCTGACATCTTTCGCTGTATTCACAATCCTGAGTTATCTACCCATCTTGGTTAACATGGGACTACTTACACAGTTTGACTCACATATTAATACATCACGACAAATGCTATGGGTGTCTTCCAATAGAGAAACTGTCAAAGACATTGTATGGGGCGCAAGAGATACATTCATCCCAGTAACAACACAAGTTGTTGTCATAGCCTGTCTCATCGTCATGACACACAGTCTTCGAGAATCCAGTAAATTTAGAGGGTCGTATAGTTCTGTAACGTCAACTGGCAAATATCTCCATGAAGGCATTAATGATTCAACCAAACTTAATCGGAAGGATATGCAAGTCGTCAGGCAGGTAGCTCTCATTTCCTTTGTTTACGTTGTCTGTAACATGCCAAAAATTACAGTTAACATAGCTGGTATAATTGAAACTGACTTGACAATTAATAAACATTTACATAATTTGTACCTGGTTTCCGTCAGTTTGGCAGAGATCTTTCAGATTTTTAATTCCAGTATCAACGTGTTGATCTATTATAAATACAATTGTAAGTTTAGAAACTGTTGTCAAATTAGATATCAATAGATCATTTAGACAGCAGTTAATATTATTCCATGATATATTCATTATTGAATTAATTAGTCTGTAGACAGATGCTTAATATATTTAATGATGATTGAACTGGTCATTCTGGAGACCTCTTCATGGCGATGGAAGCTGGCGTGACTGTTTATTTTCTGGATCTTTCTATCTCAGAACTCTATTTCACTTTATCGAAGTCTCTTCGAGCCATCTCATAGAGTGACATTCTGGAGATGCTGAAGACGTTTAAACATGATCAATTTAGTCAATTTGGAGACATAATCGAATGCGTTTAATCATGGTGGAGATAAGTCTGAATACATGTCGAAGACGTTTAATCATGGTGGAAATAAGTCTGAATACATGTCGAAGACGTTTAATCATGGTGGAAATAAGTCTGAAGACATGTCGAAGACGTTTAATCATGGTGGAAATAAGTCTGAAGACATGTCGAAGACGTTTAATCATGGTGGAAATAAGTCTGAAGACATGTCGAAGACGTTTAATCATGATCAAACTAGTCAATTTGGAGACGCTAAAGGCGTTTAATTATGGTGGAACTAAATCTGGATACGGATGTCGAAGACGTTTAATCATGATCAAAATAGTCAGTCTAGAGACCTCTTGTTGGCAATTGAAGTTGTAGTGACCGTTTCCTTTCTAATCTTTTCTATCTCAGATCTTTATTTCACTTTAACATTTAATCATGATCAAACTAATCAATCTGGAGAGAGATGTCGAAGATGTTTAATGATGTTGCTACACTTTTACCGTGCTTGTATCAGAGTAGTCAGAACAGAAATGGGTGTTTTAAAATATGTAACCGTGTAATTCATATTCTTCTATTTAAAAAATCAAGTATACACTCCCTGTTTGTAACTGTTACACAACCTAGCAGTCTTGCAGTCTTCCATACAAACCGTATGGTCAAAAGTGGTCAACATTAGTGACCACTAAAATGCTGCAGACTTAATTTAATGAGTAACATACTTCCTGAGTAAGGGCGTGGCTCTCGACTATACTGTCGACGGTCGCGTCAAGAAGTTTCCTCTCAAAGCATTGCTTACCTCTGAGAGTTGATGTCTATTGGGTATGAAAGAAAGCTCTGGAGAAACGTACCTTTTCACCTAGGAAAAATAAGAGCTTCATCGGTCGTCATTCCTGGAGATTGGAAAACAAACTGATATAGAAGTCTAGCACTCCAAGTAATTAGTATCTGTGAGAAACATGTTCTATATTCGTTAAAGCACGACAAATTGTTTATCGTTGTGACGCTACGCAATATGCGTTTTCGGTTCAGTACAACCGTTTCTAATATTTATAACTTTTTTTTTAAAAAGGAGTATTTATTTTTTGTGTTCAATCTCATGGAATTACAAGCTATGAAGCTCTTATTTTCTAAGTGTATTTTGTTTCTTAATGGAAGGGGATTTCCAAATCTTTCTTTCATACACAGAAGAGACCAACTGCTAGAGTTCTGCAATGAATTGAGATGGCAATCAATAACAGATAATACTGCTAATAAAGACACAAGGTATGAAGAACAATGAATCTACATGAACGGTATGAATCTACAAGAACCTAGAATGATTTGAAATGAAGCGGCTACAGAATTCTCGCAACATAACTACCAGCAGAATCAAAACAAATCTTCAAACGCCATGTTTTTAATTACTTCCATGCATCTCGTTGTTAGGAGTTGAAGGCGACACAAGGTATATATGCCAACATAACGACCATTGAAATGAAGTGCAATAATAATCAATATCGTCACGTAAGAAGACTTGATTTAATTATACTTACAGTTCATCTATGGCTAGGGTAATTTATAAAGTCACCACTCTGAGGATGCCAGGACTCAAGATCAATGGGAAAATAATAAACAGCCTGTATGCACCTAGAGTGTCAGGAAGTAGGCTTCTATTTTCTAAATCGAATGTCAATCTTCTAGACATTATTCTCTTCATTACCTACCCGTAGACATTATGTAAGGTGATGATACGATAATTCTTAATGTCAAAGGTGTCTTTGCCTGGCTTTGCCAGGGGGAGAAGGTAGCTGTGTAGCCATTCTTCTGGTATGCGTCCTGTTTTCGAACTTTTGTTGAAATCATCAACAATTGTTTTAAGCTGGTCGTCTGCGATATCTTTCAGGAGGCTTTAGCGTATTCCATCGGACCCTTGTGTCTATCTTTTTCTTTATGGTCTTTTTTACATTCTCCAAAGAGAACAGTTCCTCATCAGCGATAGCGTTTGTTACCAGCGGTGCTGTAAAAGTGGCAAATATAGTCCTACGTTAATCAATATTGTTCTGATCTGATTGTTGGAGGTATCTGCTGAAGAAAGCGCTGCCCTTCTGCTCATCTGTGGTTAGTATAAACCCCGACTCGTCCTTCAAGCAGACGTTTAATTTTGTGTCAGTTTTTCGATTCATTGCCTTGTGTAATTTCCAAAATTTGTATAGGGCACTGTCTGCTGCCACATCTTGTTCGAAATTATCCCAGCGTTTTTTCTTAGCATCCTTTACGATTTGTTTAAAGGCTTCAGTGGTCTTCTTCATAGTACACTCTGACTCGTTTTTACTTTCCATGGTGACTTATATCTTTCGTCTATTATGTTGCCACTCCCTGACACTTTGCTTCTTCTTTTTTCATACAGACTTTATCTCTTCAGTCAACCATGATAGAAGTCGTATATTTGGCCTCACTGTATTTATGTATTTACTACCTACCTTGGCGGTAACAAAAATTACAAAAGGGCAGAACTGTAGAAATAACAAGAGATAACATGCTTTTAAATATAGGAGCAACGAGGAGTCAATTTTTAGCAGGCTGCGACAACTCGCATGGCAAATAAATACAGTGAGACCATATGCCTGAATGCCTTATGTACGACATAATACAATGTATATGTTAGCTAAACAAATGACCAAATTGCTTACTTGTCTCTTGCGACAGGCATAGCGAGTAAAAACTAAACAAATGATTGCACCCATTTCTTAAACCCAGTAGCAAATTGACATCACATTGGTCGTGGTTACGGGATCACATATGGGAGCAAAGAACAAGGACATGTGACCTGTTATACATGTTGTAGGAGGCGGCTAAAGAACTTTTGATGTCACATCTCATAGTGTCAAATTAATCAAGATTCACGCTGAAATATGATTTACCAGGAGGAAAGGTCGCAACTAAGCTGTATACCATGACATAACGCATTTTGTTTCTGGTCTACATTATGATACTCTGCAGGAGTTTGTTTTGTTTCTGGTCTACATTATGATACTCTGCTGGAGTTTGTTTCTGGTCTACATTATGATACTCTGCAGGAGTTTGTTTCTGGTCTACAGTATGATACTCTGCAGGAGTTTGTTTCTGGTCTACATTATGATACTCTGCAGGAGTTTGTTTCTGGTCTGCATTATGATACTCTGCAGGAGTTTGGTTTGTTTCTGGTCTACATTATGATACTCTGCAGGAGTTTGAGCATGAACGCCGAAAAAAGAAGCATTTATTTGATAAAATTATTTGTTGGTATATCAGTCAGTCAGTTCCTCTTTTGCCAAGTTTGGCACATAGGACGGATGTCATAGTTCTCCATCCCTGTTGATCATTTGCCAAGGCTGCAGTATAAGTCTTGTGCATTTATGCCTGTTGATTTTAGTTAATTCATAAAAGTTCTTCTAAGCGTTGTTTTTGGTCTTCCCTTTTTTTCTGTTCCCGTTTGTGTCCACTTGAAAGCTTGTCGTGGAATTCTATCTTCCTTCATTCTAAGTATATGGCCGATGTAATATAGCTTGTGCTTATAATTAAATATAAATTGTAATATCTTATCCTGACTTATGTTTTCTTTATGAAGTCAGTTATTGAGTTTCTTCGTGCCTTCAATGTCTGATTTGTATGTGTATGATTCTTCCTTGTCGATTTGAGTGAAGAGACTAGTATTGGTTACACTTGTTACACTGTCTGACATGCCTGATTTGTATGTGTGTGGTTCTTGTCGATTTTAGTGTGGAGAGAATAGCATAGATTTGTTAGTTAGGTTGTCGGATTATTATCACTGCAAACTGGACACGTCCATAGTTTCTCCGATCTCTCCCTGAGTGTATCCGCCATTACACTTCTGCTTACAGTACCAGTCCTATGCTGGGTGACTATCTTTCTTCTGCACCCTGCAAAGTTTTCACTTCTAGTAACACCGCATTTCAAATCCTGATCTTGAATCCTGGTCATTGAAAATGAATCATCGTTCACACTAGTCTTACTCCCGCGTGCTAAATGTCGTAAGGAGTTCACAACATCAGCTCGGTCAATTGCCCCACCGCCTTTCTCAAGGGCTCAATCCACTGTTCGTGAACGAGACCCACTTGTACCATCCTAATCATACTCATAGAGTGACACAAGATACAAACCTGCGTTACATTCTGTGTGCACACCCACTCAAATGCCCTGGTCACCGCCATAGTCTTCATGGTCATGCTATTCGTAGTAACCGCAAAGGCCCCCATTCTCCTCTCTGGTAGTTTTACCTGTCCACTGAGCTGTGAAGGACCAAGCATTGCGAACATGTCTAATCACAGATCCATCTTTGTATATAATCGCTTACCCGTCTTTGGCATTCTCACTGACCAAAGCCTGCACTTCTTTCTCCACACCTGTGGAACATCATTCTCTGCATTCCATGCTAAATGTTATTACTGTTCTCAAACAAGTTTCAAAATCTATGCGTGGACTTCTCCATTCCGCACCTTATGTCATTTCTTGCAGTCTGCACAAGCTTTGTATGATATTCTCATCACGTCCCATCCACGACCTCCCTCTCTTAAGTCTGCTGCCTTTACTTTAACTTTCTGTATTTTGGAATGAAACGAGTGTTACTTATCTACATGTATTTTAAGGTAAGCCCGTGCATGGCAATAGTGTAATCTGTGCTCTACTGTTGGATAGTAAAGTAGGTACCCTCTTGTCGTTCTGTCTCTTGTGCACCCAAGAATGATACGCATTGATGCATTCATGATTCTATGCAGTCTTTCGATCTGATTTTTGCTAAGAGTCCGAATTGCCAGTGCATATTCCGCTATATCCAACACCAAACTCTGGTACAAAAGAAATAACAACCTCTGCTCACACTGCACAGCAGCCATAACTATCATTGCTGCTAAGTTCATGCCTGTCCTTATGATAACACTGCACAGCAGCCATAACCATCATTGCTGCTAAGTCCATGCCTGCCTTTATGATAACACTGCACAGCAGCCATAACCATCATTGCTGCTAAGTCCATGCCTGCCCTTATGATAACGTGGTCAACATGTTCCGTGAAACCCAGCATCTGTCATAAAACACGCCCAGATATCTCCTTGTTCTGGTTCTTTCTAAATATTTCCCGGACAACGAAACGTTACACATGTTAGTATTGATTACACATGTTATTTACTGTCTGTCATGCCTGATTTGTATGTGTATGATTCTTGTCAATTTGAGCGAAGAGACTAATATAGGTTACACTTGTTACAATAAAATGTGTATTGTTTAGTTAACAAGTTTTAAAATGTTCTTCTCATTAAAATCTTGTACCAAGACCAACAAGCATCCGTAAGATTATTTAAGTAGGAAGCCAGAGGATAATATTTTTAAAAATTCTTGAGACTAAAGGGAATTGAACCAGTCCGTTCTACGGCACCAAATGAAATCGCATCTTTTTTGGAGATGCGGTTATTCAAGTACTGAAAAACGCGTGTGCAATTGTTGCTAGGCGATTTGGTGCCGTAGAACGGACTGGTTCAATTCCCGTTAGTCTCAAGAATTTTAAAAAATATTATCCTCTGGCTTCCTACTTAAATTTACTTGTATAAACAATTATTTGAAGCAAAATTGTATTGTCTATATATGTTATCCATGTTTACAAGAAGACCTATCGGCCCTTGTATAACTAATACGGATATTATGTTATGTGTTTGTTGTTACTGAGGATGTTTCAATACCTGTACGGGATGTTTGTTGTTGTTGTAATAGTCCTTGTCTCGATTGGTCCGTTCGGGTGACTTTGTGTGCATGATTTGAATGGCTTGATGAAATCGCATCTTTTTTGGAGATGCGGTTAGTCAAGTACTGAAAAACGCGTGTGCAATTGTTGCTAGGCGATTTGGTGCCGTAGAACGGACTGGTTCAATTCCCGTTAGTCTCAAGAATTTTCAAGCATCCGTATGAGTAGATTTGGAAACATCGGATTGGTTCAGTATGGATGGCGTGAGACAAGTATATGTCTTATCACTATATCCATTTATGGTTATGCAAAGAACATAATGAGGAATATAAAAAAAATTACCAGCAGAGAAACAACTTCGCCGCTGACAATATCGGAGGTCAAGAGTACCAGAATTATAACATATGACGATGATGCAACATTACTATTCTACAGCAAAAATGCCCTTATCACATTATTCATCTATTCAAAGAATACAGTGAGCAATCAAATCTATTTATGACAGAACGTAAGACCAAGGTTAGGACAAGAAACAAACAATACGTTCTCAATCTCAATCAATAACAGAACTATAGTGAGTTATAAGACCACCTAAACATGACACTTTAAGAAGCCGAAAGATTGGTTCGAGATATCATAGAGCACCTGAACATGACACTTAAAGAAACCGAAAGTTTGCTTCGGGATATCATAGACCACTGAATATGACACTTTAAGAAATCGAAAGTTTCGTTCGGGATATCATAGACCACTGAACATGACACTTTAAGAAATCGAAAGTTTGGTTCGGGATATCATAGACCACCTGAACATGACACTTTAAGAAAACAAAAGTTTGGTTTGTGATATCATAGACCACTGAACATGACACTTTAAGAAATCGAAAGTTCGGTTCGGGATATTATAGACCACCTGAACATGACACTTTAAGAAATCGAAAGTTTGGTTCGTGATATTATAGACCACTGAACATGACACTCACAGAAGCCGGAAGTTTGGCTCAGATTCAGCAGGAGTTTAGAAAATCTGTAATGGCTGCTACATCCTTACCACGATATAACAATAATAATACCTATAACCGTCAAGCTCGTAGATTTGTCACACTGGATACATCAGTGCAAAATGCCCTATAAACATCTCTGTCCTCAGTCAATCAGAGAAGTGTAAAAAAATCTCGCCTAGACCATTTCTTGATGTTATCAATCCATAATTTTCTCTACTGTTCCTTGCAATATAATTTTAGAGTCATGTCTCGTTACATATCCAAAACAAACAAGTTTACCTCTTTTCACAACTGCCAAACGTGGTTCTTGATAGCCTGCAAGTCTGTTTATTTTCTGCTGGGCAATTATATTGTGTATTGTTCTATATAAATAATTCTTAATAAACGTATGTAGCACTTGTTTGCAAAAGCCTGAATCCTTTTTTCTGTGTCTGCATTGAGTATCCAACTTCCACACCCGTATATTTAGCACTAACGATCTGAATAGATTGATCTTTACTATGATCTTTACCTGGTGATGATTAGTAAATATGTTTCGATCCTATAAATTACGAGTAATAGAGCTTTCTGTATCGTTTTGTGCAATGGAAATACGTCTCATTAGTTTTATCTCATACGCGTAGGACGTCGACTCTGAGCGGCGTGGGGGCCTTCCAGGGTCCAATGTAATATTTCATATATAAATTGATGTGGTAAATCCACTCATAGGGTAGTGGTAAAGATAATATTTCATACATGAATTGATGTGCTGGCTTCCACTCATAGGAAGGTAAAGGTATTTTAGACATGAACTGCTGTGGGAACTCACACTCATAGGGTAGGGTGACCAGACGTCCCTTTTTTCTGGGACTCCCCTTCTTGTGGCTGTTGTCCCATTTCCAAATTAAGCTCAAAGGGGACGCTAAATTGTCCCTTATTCCCATTTCGGTCCCATTTTGTAAGTGTATTACAAAATTTATAAGTGTATTTATAAGTATTTATAAGTGTATTTATACACTTATTTATAAGTGTAGCATGACCGCAGAAGTTCTTGAAGCTTTGAGCGTTATAACTTTTTCATTTTTGTCTCATGTTATAACGAATATCTGTACAAAATTGGAGATCACCCTCTATGTTATATAAAAGATATTTCCCGACAGTTACCATTATTTACAGGATGTTTACATAATACTCTTCTCGCACGAGTGTTGCCGGGGCCCGAAAGGGGAGCAAAGAATAGCAACACTGTTTACCTTCCACGCATGTCGTAAAAGGCGACTAAGGAGGTTATGGGATGCAGTTGGATCCCATCCCATATAGAGCCAGTGACCCAAAGCCATGCTGAAGTCGGATGTGTCAGGCTGAAAGACGCAGATAGCGCAGCAATGATGTAAACCATGACACAACGCATTTCGTTCTCCGGACTACATCCTGCTAATCTACAGGAATTTGAGAACGAACGCAGAAGAAGAAGAAGATACTCTTTTGAAGTCTACATGTTTACATACTACTCTTCTGAAGTCAATAAAGTTTAAGGCACTAAGCCTCCTGCATGATACCCAAAAAAAAGTTTTGTTTCAGTAGAAACATCAAAGAGGACTATCCCTACAAGAAAAAAGGACGCGACACTAGGCAAAATTATTGTGTCCTTTTGTGTTTTCCATTGACAATGGAGGTCGTTATAATGTAAAACATTATGATGATGCAGAAACACAAAATGGCAGTTGTTGCTAATGGTTTACGGCAAGGTGTTGCATCATTTTGTACAAGGGATGAGTCAAGGCAGTTAACTGATGAAAGTAAACGTTTAGCAGTAAGCAGCCCAAGAAGCTATATTTGCATTTCATGCAGTGAAACATAACTTTTCCATGAGATTAATGGATTGTACGTCTGCAACAGTTAAAAAGTTATTTGAAAAGAAATTTAGATATGGGCAAATTAAATGAAAATCAATTCTAGTAAATGTCCCAGCACATTTTGCAATGCAAGAAATAGACATAGAATTGAAAGAATCTAAATACATTTCAGTTATGGTGGACACATCAACCCATAGGCATTTGAAGTTGATATCGGTCCTTGTTAGGTATTTTATTCAGGATAAAGGCATTCGAATCAAGGTGATTGTGTTTCAGAACATAACTGGGGAAACAGCGGAACCGCTTACATGTGACATCCTGAACATTTTGCTGAAACATCAATTGACAGAAAAGATTATTGCATGTCCTGGTGATAATTGTAACACCAACCTATGGTGAATACAAAATAGCCGGTTGCAAAAATAAACTTGCAAGACTCAATAGAGTCTTAAAAACAACATTCATGGTATTGGTTGTGCTGCTCACATTTCCCACAGTGGTGTTCAAACAAGTCCTGATATGTTGCCAGTCGACATTGAAACAATTGTGAACAAAGTTAATATTTACTCGGTGAGAGTAGAGGAATTGAAGAAATTATGTGAATTTGTAGAAAAAGAATACAAACGTGTTCTTGGAAGTGTGAAAACTAGATGGTTATCATTACTGCCAGCTGTGAATATGGTTATTGACATGTATGATGGACTCAAGTCCTATTTTCTGTTACAAAATAAATGCCCTTCACAACTGAAAGAATATTTTAATGATCAAAATTCATTACTTCGGCTCAATTTCCTCCAAAGTTAGCTGAAAATATTCTCTGCAATGAAAATAGAAGGGGCTAGTATTTTGGCAACTGAAGTGGCAGAAGAACTAGACTTGTTGAGATCGAAAAAAATGACCAGAAAAATTGAACATTTCTAAACACTCTAAATGACATCAATTATTTCTAAACTTGCAGATGAGTGTGATTTTGATGAAAAAGAGTTCTTGGACAGCACACATTTATTATACAATAATTTCCGAGAATATTTACATAAGTGGATTTACCATTTCCAACCTTTGAAATAATTTCACTGGATTACGCTGGAGACTATTAAGTTAGGTCGATGCTTCAGCAAGTTTAAAGGCCATCAATGCCATTGATAGCAATATCCTGAATATTATTGATGAAGATGAACTATTCGACGAAATAAACCATATACATAATATTAAGAACAGCAAGATGGAAGATTAGAAGGGCACAAACTCTTAAGTGGATACAAAATGGTGTATTGATTTTAAAGTGCTACAGGAAAAAGACATCAAGTACAAAAACATAGTGCTAGTTGTTGGATATGTTATGGCAATTCCAGGAACCAAAGCAGCTGTGGAAACAATTATTTTCACTGATAAGTTCTTAGTGTACGGATGAAAAGAACTATTTAATCACTAAGACGGTGAAGACAATGAAAGTGATAAAGACACACATTTCACGACTGCATCTCTAGAGATGAGAAACTTTAGAAAACAATAATTTCTTCACATAAATATTTGAATGATGATGTTGATACATCGTAGTGCAGTTCTTAGTCATGTGTGGACAAGTCTTATTTCTGTCAGTTATTATGCCATAATACTGTTATGTCTACGCTTATAGCCCACAATACACATGTCAATTTTCTGCAAGGAATAATTGTCTGAAATACTTCTAAAATGTTAAAGATAATGCGACAACTCTATAATACACTTCAGTTATATATTATAAGTGAAAAAATAACTTGTTGAAATATTTTATATACTAATTTCATACTATTACATTTTCATGCTGTGCGTCACCTTTCTCCCCATTTGCTAATGCTGGGAAAAACCGAAATGTCCCATTTTTGGTTCTAGGGTATCTGGTCACCCTATCATAGGGGGTAAAAGTAATATTTCATGTATGAATTGATGTGGTGACATCCACTCATACGGGGGGGGGGAGGAGTTTGTAAAGGTAATATTTTACGCATGAACGGATGTGGGATTTCTACATGACGAAAGACTCAATGCATGTGGGAAGCATTGATATAATCAACAATATTGGTAATTGTTCCCAATATTCCCACAATAAGAAAGCTTACTTGTTTTAATACGCTATATCGCTTGTTACTTGCTAATACGCTAGATCGCTTGTTACTTGCTAATACGCTAGATCGCTTGTTACTTGCTAATACGCTAGATCGCGTGTTTCTTTTGCGTTAGAATTGTCCATTTGCGTTAGGTTTCTGGTTAGGTTTTGGATTTCCATATATTGTATAAAGACGTTCTACTACAACAAGTTGATCTGACTAAAGAGTGATAAACAATTCAATATCACACTTTTCAACTTGAATATTTAGATACCATACATATATCCAGTAGTAATACCAATACGGAGTATAATATCGCCATCTCGTCACCTGGATCTTCAAACTAAATAGGATAAATTAGGCTTTCATAACTAGCGAATTATTCCCTCATAGATTGATGTATATCATTATTATATGTCCTGCTACTTTGCTCCTGTACGTCATGTTTGATCAACGTTTCACAATAAAAACGCCTTGATATAACCGTCATGGACACCAGTCCTAGGTTGAAAGAGACGGGCCTCGACCAAATGAGGCGAAACCCCTACTTAACAAACAAACAAAGATATCTCTACCTACCGATAGTTGATATTCCACCATTACATGAAACATTTCATTATTCACACCTTCATTCATCTAGAATTACATTGTTCAAAGTACCTCGGTACATTCATATTAAGCGGGCACACACATTTGAGTTTTTATATTACATACAACACTTTTTTAGACAACCCTTTTTGACAAAATCCATGCCAATATGACGATATTTATCATTCATAATACAAACCCTCCTATAAAATGTTGCTATCATTAATATTGTGAACACCGAATAGTATGGATATTGCAAACAGGTAGATCCAGGAATAGGGTAATAAAGTTTTGCTAATACTGAATAACACATATAATGACACACGCAAATCGACGTTTTGACCAAAAGCTTTTATAAAGACAGGCAAATGAAACAAAATTAAAACATATAACAGAAAGCTAACAGTAATAACATCGACGGTCACATTGGTATGAGTAGTATGGATTGACCGGAAGAAGCGAAATGACACCGGACAAGGAAAATACATAAAAGTACTATTTATGGATATTGCAAACCGGTGAGGCAGTATCTTCTTACCAGGTTTCAGAAATTTAACCATGATTTGCAATATTTCTTCTACTTATCAGTTTCCAATATTCATACTATTTAGTGTTCATAATATTAATGGTACCAACATTTTATAAGAGCGATTGTGTTGTGAATGATAAGTGACATCATATTGTCATGTGATTTTGTTAAAAATGGGTTGTATAGAAAGGAAAATATAAAAACAGTAGTTGGATGGGTGTATTTCTGAATGGATTGATTCCACTTGTTTGTTTATAATCTTAATTATTATTCCTGACGTTCAATGCTCGATCCCACTTAACAGGAAAGTACATGTAGTTATAGACAGCAATAATCATCATTAGTAAGTGCCATTTTCGCATTGAAGATTCGCTAAAACTGACCTACAACATTTTGTATCTTGACTTTTAAAACAAAGTACATATTAATGTAGGTTTTTGTCAATCACAGACGTCAGTATAATTCGGTTATATCACCATAAACAAATGCCGTCTCCGCAAAGCAGGTTGGCTGCAACATACCTACAACATTCATGTCTCTTGTTTTGATGGGTAAACTGTTAGGCTGTCGATTTTGTGATGTTACTCTCTCACTTGCATCTCTACCTACCCCTTGCTTCTCTCCCTTTGACTTTACCCTCAAGTAAGGTATTCAACAAGGTGTGATGTCTTTTAATATGTCCAAAATATTGTATGTGCTTTATTTAATTTCCTTTAATAATTATTTTTTCATATTAAGTGCTGTTAGAACCTCTTTGTGTGTTTTCTTCTCTTTCCATGATGTTCTCCCAATTCTTCTATATATCTACACATCAAAGGCATCAATTCTGTCTTCCAATTGTTTATTTAGTGTCCATGTTTCTGAGCCATAGATTAATATATAATAGATGTCGCCTTTCATAATTCTCATTTTTACCTTGTTTATAATTTGTTTATATGCTAATATTTTCCTCATGTCATTAAAATACTTTTAGCCATTCCTATTCTCCTTTTAACTTCTGTTTCACATTTGTCATCATTGTAATTATGTTTGCAGGATATTGATAATGTTCTACTTGTTGTAGTTTCTCTCCATGTATTTCATGTTAAGCACCTGTTCTTCTGTGACTTTGCTGATTATAATGGTTGTTATTTTTTGAATGTTTATATCCAGTCCATATCCTATACATGATTTATCAACTTCATTTATTAGTATTTGTAGTTTACATTCACTTTCTGCTAAAATAACAGTGTCATCTGCATATCAGACCGCTTATTATTTTCATACAGATCTTCTCTGATATATATTAAAGATATTCTCTGTGTAGATGTTATGTAAATTTTGGTTATTTTTGGTTATATCAGAAATGTGAAAATCAAACACAATGAAGATCGTTATTCAATTATTCCTGCCACCACGGCCTCCAAACGTCTATTGATTATAGCTACTCAGTCTTATATTAATAATTTGTGTTTGAAGGGAAATAATCCATTTTACAAGAAATAATATTTCAAATAATTACCTCCCATTTGATAATCTTGAATCCAATTCACATTAACCCTTCGACATAGAATACTTTTTAAAATGTTCTTACGCCCTTATATAACAGATGTTGACATATAACCTCCGTATATAACAGATGTCGCCACATAACCTCCCTATATAACAGATGTTGACATGTAACGCCCTTATATAACACATGTGGCCGTATAACGCACCTATATAATAGATGTGACCACATAACCTCCCTATATAACATGTGGCCACACAATCTCCCTATATAACAGATGTGGCCATATAACGTGGTCCCTATATAACAGATGTGTTCGTATAATGGCCCTATATAACAGATGTGGTCACATAATGTCCCTATATAACAGATTTGGTCATTTAATGCCCCTATATAACAGATGTGGGCATATAACGCCCTGATATAACAGATTTAGGCTTAGTCACTTTGAAAACGACGAGCCTAGATAAAAAA
Source organism: Meghimatium bilineatum (assembly GCA_034231615.1). Classification (NCBI taxonomy): domain Eukaryota; kingdom Metazoa; phylum Mollusca; class Gastropoda; order Stylommatophora; family Philomycidae; genus Meghimatium; species Meghimatium bilineatum. The sequence goes on from CM067321.1 coordinate 30,377,475, forward strand.
TCTTTAACAGACACTCTAACAATTTATCCCTATAGCTCGCATAGTAACTAAATCTTAAACATTGTGCTCAAGAGGTCTATGGTTCGATCCCAGGTCGTGTAGTCTAGTTTAGAAGTGCATTTCTACGAGATTCCCGGAGATTATTACTTGAAGCTATGCCGTAAATGTCCTATGAGTGGTAACCAAAGAAAAATAGAAAATTTCTGTATAATATAGTTTTTTAATTATTGAAAATAGGAGCCATGACTCCTATTTTTCAATTCATCCCCCTATGAACCGTGACTCTGCAGAATAGAAGACCTCTCCACAGAATTAATTAGGATTTCATTCGTTACGTTTTTGATTATGTCGTGATTTCTGTTGGTCACCAACGGAAAACACGACAATAATCAAACAATAACTAATAAATGCCTAGTTAATTCAGTGCAGATGTCTTATATTCAGACGGTCATGTATGAAATATGTGTTTTTTCAATTTCTAAGTAAAATGCTGAGAGTAGGAGAGCTCTATGAATGAAAGCTAGCTCTAACCTTATCTTTGCAACACTTTTGTTTTGTTTTTTCTTTCTTTTTCTTTTTAGCTTCCCTGTTTGTCTAGACTTATCTTTATATACAAATACTTGTAAAGATCTTTATTTTCTGGTTATTTTATTCCTCTAGTATAATTATAAACTTATAAATATCCATATTTATTTTGATATAGAAATAGCATGCCCTAACAAGAGCATCATCGTGTCTAGTAAAAGAATTAAGAGATATAACTAAATAAATGTGCCTGGATTTAACTAAGAACAGGTGACAGGTCTTAGTAAAAGTACCCAACAGCTCAGAAGAAAATCCTCCCACTTCAAAAAGTAAATAAGAGCAGAGAAGCTGGAAAATTCTGATACTTTGCAATTGTGTTGCCTTCTATCGCTGTTGCACCTTCGCAGTGTACTTAGTAGACTTGATTTTCTGGAATCTTGCTCAATAAACTCGCTTTCAGGAGCTTTAGGTCCTAACAGACTGGCAGTTTAGAACAGGCATTGTCTTAGAATGTGCAGTCACATTGGTTTACCTTTGGGAGAGTTACCATTCATTCGTTTGTCTTGTGCAATCAATTTTTATTGCATCAAGGTCTGCACTGCCTGGTTACCATCTATAAAGCGTTAGAAAAATTGCTTCACAGTAAGATGTTTCCAGTATGCACGACGAAACGAGGCGTTATGATCTTGCTTATGGGTTGTACAAAAATTACGTCAACATGTTTCTGGCAATTATTTTTACCCACTCCCTCACACTTGTCAGCAGCGTGTCAAGATTTCAGGGACCCAATGTTTAATTATGTACAAAACTTCCCGTCACCTACACCCCCAACCAAAAAAAAAATGTATTAAGAAAGCGTGCAAAAATAAAACCCGAAATATTTTATAGAAACAAAGTATTTTCAATTTTGCGTACAATGTATTTGATGTAAATTAAAACCGTTGAGTTGATGTGAACTTTTGACAAACTACCCCCCCCCCCTTTTCAATAAATTTCATCAAACTTTCCAAGATTTCCCCTCCCCCCTTTTACTTCCTGAATTGTTGACATATTTTATAGACGCCCCCAATCTGTTAACCCTGGATATGCACACGATCAATGCATAACCTTTTGTAGCTCTAGGTGGCATAACAAATGAACAACAGGAAGAACCTTGAGTTTGATAAAAGTCGAGTAAACAATACATAAAACAATATGAAAACTATACATAAACAAATGCAAGGACGATATTATTATGATATTCAATTACATGTTTAAATAGCGTTTCTAGTATGGGTGAGCATGTTGTGTATCCAATGTCTGTATTTAATAAATGATTCACATAGCTAGAATATTGCTCGAAGTTTGTCCACAACATGTTTGTTGCAATTGCAATTTAATATATTAATATATATATATATATATATTCTTTCCAGAATGTTGTCTCCGTCGTGGATACTCTGAACGCATCTCTGTCCCGGGCAAGCAGGCCTGCAGTGGCCAAAGATATGTGCATACATTCTTTGATGCCGCTGGTCCATCGTCTTTTTGGTCTTCATCTTCTTCTTTTACCTGGCACTCTGCCCTTCAGTCTTTCGATACCATCTTGTCACTTTAAGTATCCAAAATACTCTAGCATCCTTCTTATGATGGCATTTAGAAGCCATCCGTCGCTTAGTTTCATTAATTTCAGAACTTAATATTCTTAGGATCTTACTATAACACTTCATTTCAAATGGATATATTCTTTTGGATATTGTCTTGTTTAAAGTCCAAGTTTCACATCCATGTGTTGCCACTGGGAAAACACATGCTCTTAAAAGGTTAATATTGTTACAAAATGTGTCAATATTCCTCGCTTAGTTGCTAAAGCAACATAATGGTATCGAAAAACTGATTCTTGAGTGCAGAGTGTCAGGTAGAGAAGAAGAGGAAGACCATGAAGACAATGGACCAGCAACATCAAAGAATGTATGCACATGTATCTGGCCAATGCATGCCTAAGTGCCAGGAACGGAGAGGCGTTCAGAGTATTCACGGCGAAGACAACATTCTGAAAAGAATATGTCACTTTATATAGTTGCTAAAGCATTCCCGAAAAACAAATTGTGTTGCGGCAAACAATTATTTTAAAGAAAAGGTAAATTTCGTTTACATAAAATAGAATAAAAGTCATGTACAAATATATATATTATCATAAAATACGTGGACCTGAGTTGTCAAGACAAAGACTAAATTTAATTAAATAATTTAAATTCCGAAAAAAAATTATTATACTAATTTCAGAAATATAAAAAAAATCACCCAAATACTACCAGAGAACATTTGAAAAAGACATTATAGTGACTAATATGTGTGTGGGTATGTCTATGTGTGAAATTAACAATAGACTGGCAAAAGCTAGTGCTGTATTTGGCAGATTACGCAAAAATGTATGGGACAGAAGAGGTATAAGAACTACCACCAAACTACAAGTATATCATGCTGCTGTTATACCAACCTTACTATACGCCTGCGAAGCGTGGACAGTGTATGCTAGACATGCAAGAAAGTTAAATCATTTCCATCTTACCTGCCTACGTAAATTACTAAACATCCATTGGTGGGACAAAGTACCAGACTACGAGGTCTTGGAAAAATCAACATCAATAAGCATCCACACAATACTTATGAAGGCGCAGGCACGCTGGGCAGGCCATCTTGTGCGTATGGAGAACTCGCGTTTGCCAAAACAAATATATTATGGAGAACTCAAGGCAGGATTTCGAAAAGCTGGTGGACAGAAAAAGCGTTTCAAAGACACGCTCAAGTCATCCTTGAAACATCTTAACATTGACGTAGGCGCTTGGGAGAGCCTCGCTCAGGATAGAACAGCGTGGCGCTACCGCATTAGAACGGGAGCACTAGCGGCAGAAGAATTCAGACAAGAAACTGCAAGACAGAAGCGGACACGTAGAAAAGAAAAAACATCTCAACCTCACACAGATACCTTCTATTGTTGTCAATTCTGTAAAAGAACATTTTGTGCGCGCATTGGACTTGCTAGTCATTTAAAGACGCACTATTAACTTTATTATTTTGTTATTTATTGTTATTATTATTATGGTTGAGTTTTTGGTCATCGTCGATCACGACGGACGAACATCATGTGTGTAGTTTTTTTTTCGATCGTTCGCTCCATTGTAATCAGCCCGAATATCAGTGTGATTTCCGCCAGAAGCGTGATTACGTTGTGCCACCGTTATGCGCCTTGTAGATCTAGCACATCCGATTTCGGCATGCCTTGACAATTCGGGTGGGCTATCCTAGCCTGTTTGTTTGTTTATTTGTTTTGCGTTCGCTCAATTGTAACCATCACGGATATCCGTACGATTTCCGCCGGGAGCGTGGTTACGTTGTGCCACCGTTATGCGCCTTGTAGGCCTAGCACATCCGATTTCGGCATGCCTTGACAATTCGGGTGGGCTACCCTTAGCCTGTGACAGCCTCTATATCTGTCTCCAGGCACGCGTAGTGGCGACTCTTCGCCCAGACGATTTTTGCTCTCGTCTGACTCGCACGAGGTGTTCCACTGTCTATGAACTTGCCTCGTGTAATTGGACGTGCTGTGCCTGTGCCCATTGGGTACTGAACCGTTTCTCATCCGTGAGCCTGGTTCCTTAAGGGGAAGAACTCAACAGAGGAGTTGGACCCTGGCTCTTTCGCCCTCTTAACCGAGGTGTCATTCACCGACATCGTGTACCCCTTGTCCAAGTTCGAGTCTCACATCACGCGTTTGAGAGCAAAGCGCTCTCGAGCTGAGCGTCCTTGTCCCAATAGCGCCTGAGCCCATCAGGTACTGAACCCTTTCTCTCTGCAAGTGTACTTCCGGTATAGGAAAGCTTGACAGTAGAGTTGGGCCAGGGCTAAATCGTTGTCCCTTTCTTTCCTTAGCCTATCGGTTACGGCACCCTTTCTCTTTGCGAGCATGTTTCCGGTATAGGAATATTCGACATTAGAGTTAGGCCAGGTCTTTTTGCTTTGCTAGACGCCCGTTATTGGATGTGGGTCTCTGCCTATGAGGAAATCAAGAAACTAGAAGCTCGTCACGAGCTAACAGAGCTTGTAGTTCCCATTTCCGTAATTGTTTCCACTATCTATTTGCAGTTTGCGCTGCCCTCTAGCGCTGTTCTGCCATTTCATTTTTTCCATTGTACTCAGTATGAAATCTATCTGTCTTTCGCCATGCATCTACCTTTTCGTGTTTTTTTTCATTGGCCGCTCCTCCAATGTTCGGATTAGACTAACTTGCTTCACTGTATGTCGACAGTGTCGTTATATGTGGTATTGCTGGTGGTGTCGGAGATATTGTCTGTATTTTATGCATTCAAATCTCTTTCCATCTGCTACCTCCACATTCTCGGACACGATCCCCAAATGATTTGGCCAGAATCAGCTCGATCTGCTGTATTTCTGTTTCCAGGGTGCACCGCGAGGAGGTAAATTTGGGATCTTGGTTATCTGCTAACCCTGGGTCCGCCGAGAGCAATGCGTTCCCTTTGCACCCAATGTGTGTAATTGAGTGTTGTTTTACAATAATACTTCTTCTCTCTTCACACATTCTTCTCTCTATACAACACATTAGGAGTGACAATCACTTTTGATTCAACTACACTTCTCTACAGAACAAACAGACCAGGTAATTCCTTTACAGGTCTATCACCAGTGGCGTAGTGTCACAAAAAATCAAAACTCTGTTCGTCCTTTTTAAACAACGTACATAACCCACACACACATTACTATTAATGTGCTATAAATATTACAAAAAGATAACTGCCGGTTTATTTGTTATGTGACAGCTATTCTCCTGTAAAGGACACACTAAATATCCGTCCTTGAGGAATACACTAAGTATCTGCCCTTGAAGTTTGATCCAAAAACTTTTTTGGCGCCCGTAAAGAACTATCACTGAAAGTTTGAAGCCAAGAATATTTGGATTCCAAAAAATGTATATGTCTGTATATGTAAATGCCTGGTGAAGCACAAATTGGAAAACCCTACATATCTACAGCACTGCATACAAACGCTGTTTTCAGACCAGACGTTTAGAAATAATATATGATGACACGTTTTCTGAGAATTACAAACTGAAAACCTCTACCTGTTACATCTGTATATAGGCCATAAGCTATTATTTGTATGTGTGTGTAATTAATTGTATTGCGTATAACTTTTGAAATATGGCAAAAGTAAGTTTACTATATCTAAATATTGTTAACTTTCTTTTGAAAACTCATGTGTGTAATTTATCATATAAACAACGATTATGTTGAAATTTCATAGACCAATTCTGTGTTCGTTAAATAGAGAATTTCATACATTTTTTTCAATCGTCCTGGTATGACAGATTTCCTTGAATAATACATGGGAAAATCGTACATGGCTAATAAGCCCTATTTTGTCCCCAAATATCCTTGAGAGTTCGTACATCGCTAATAAGCCCTATTCTGGTCGCAAATGTCCTTGAAGACACAATGCATAATATGAACATTGCCCGTGTCTTCTCATGAAATTTTCGTTGTTTTTTTGTTTTTGCATTTCTTGTTTTTCACAAGTAGAGTGACGATCGCCTGTCACCTTTAACAATATTTACTTCAACCATTATGTTCGATTACGCCGGATTTCATGTATTTTTTTTCTGTGATTTTTCTAAGATTTTTCTTCTTTTGTTATATTTGCTCTCTTGCTTTTCCTTTTACTCTCTCTCTCTCTCTCTCTCTTCTGTTCGTAGCGTATTTGTCTTTTCCCCCCTTTTGTCATTCTCTGATCTTATCTCGTTTATCATCTTCGTTTGCTCCTCTATTACATCATTATTCTCTGTTTGTAATATTACATTCTTGTTATTTTGTTTATGTCCTGAAGAAGTCTTCTTAGGCGAAACGTTTTTCTTTTATGTTGATGTTGCTTGTGTGCTTAGTAGTTTTCTGAATAATCACCATCAAGTGCCGTCTCCGCAACGAAGGTTGGTTGCAACAGATTTCAAACGTCTCTTGTTTTGGTGGTGCACTCTGCTAGACTGTAACCTGTCCATCGTGTGATGTTACTCTCCCACTTGTATCTCTGTCTACCTCTTGCTCGCTTCCCTTTGACTTTACCTTCAAGTAAGGTCTTCAGCAAGGTGTCATGTCTTTTATGTGTCCAAAGTATTTTATTTTCCTGATCTTTATTTCTCTTAGTACTTCTTTCTTCATATTAAGTTTTTTTAGCAAATCTTTATTTGTTTTCTTCTCTTTCCATGATGTTCTCTCTATATACCCACATCACAAAGGCATCAATTCTGTCTTATAATTGTTTATTTAGTGTCCGTATTTCTGATCCATACATTAATATGGAATAGATGTATGATTTTATAATTATTTTTTCTGAAACACTCCCTAAAAATCTCTGTTTTTCCCTCATTACCATTGCGTTGTACCAGCCATCACATTTTTAGTATTTTCAGTTGTTCCATAACTCGGGATTTATCCTTATAATTTGTTGCTGCTCTTTTCAGCTGCATATAGTGTTTCCGCTCATTTGTATTAACAATGCATATTCCACGAATTTCATTTTCTACAGGAAAATTGTAGTTGTCATTTCTTTCTGAAATTCAAATCCCTAAACAGACTTTAATAGCATCATAGCATCAGTCTGTGGAACTTTTTCCATATATAACAATCTTTGAACAGATTAATCAGAGAGATGGACACATTCGTTGAGTAGTTTTGTTGGATCTTGTACTCCTGCTTCACATTTCGTGTTCAAGCATTAAACATCTCCAAGATTATACTTGAGAAAGCTGATATACATATAGTTTTCCATTCCACATAGAATATTGAAGTTCTGCTGTGTAACAATATTGATTCATTCTTATTACACTAAAAGGAGTTTTGAGATATGCAATGTTTCGATAATGACAGAACTAGTAAACATCTATTATAGCTTACTTGGTTGATTAAGTGTCAGTCTAAGATTCCCAACATTTATTGAATCAAACAGCAAATTGTATTTTTCTTAATGAGATGATGATTAGAAAATATTGAAATCTATCTATCTATCTATTCACTAAACCCGTTGTTGCCTTTCAGAGTTAGGCGTAAATGATATTTCTGGAGATGGCACTCGTGTGCTGAGTATTTTCTGGAATATGTCGCCTCTTTTATTTCAGTGGTCCATCAATTTTGTGGTCGGCCTCTAGGTCTACCTTCACTGTATCTGTGTGGCGTACCTTGCTGTGGTATGATATCTGATGGTAGTCTGCTGATGTGTGCAAATCATTTGATCTGTTGTCTTTTAATATATTCCAAGAATGGGGAGATGCCGATTCTTTGTCTAATGACCACATTTCTCACTGTCTCTTAGCGATATTCCTAGAGTTCTGAGTAAGCATGCCATTTCAGCTTTCACAAGTTTGCGTTTGTCTTGAGCTGTCGTTGTTCATGTTTCGCATTGGTAGCACAGAGGTGACATAATAATCGTTTTTAATAGTGTTAGTTTGCTGTTTAAATCTATATTTTTGTTTCTGAAGATTGGTGTAATTTTCCCTAGGACTTGGTATGCGTTACCTCATCTATTGTGCATTTCTTTGCTGCTCTTGCGTTTGATGTTATATTGCTTCCAAGGTATGTGAACTCTTGTCACCTGGTTAAGTCTGTTTTTTCCAATGTATATATATATATCAATATATATCTATATATATATGTTGTTATGTGTGCAGGTACCTATGTACATGTATGTGTCTATGTTTCAATGTGCACTGTGAAATCAGTATATACTTTTGTATATGTCTGGATGTTTGTATGTATATGTGCTTATATTTATAGTTATCTGTGTTTGTCCGGTAGAATGTGTGCATGTTTGGTTCGTGATTTTGTTTTGATGTGTGTATATTTTTGTTGTCTATCCTGTGCTGTCACATGCTATTCTTCTTTGCACATTTCTGTGTTCCCTGTGTCTATTTGTGGCCCCCCGCCCCCCTCATACGTGCATTGTCTTTCTCTGTCCTTTCCCCTTTTGTCTCCCGTTGCCCACTTGCCCCGCTCCCCGTTCTTGGCAGTGCTGCTTGGTGTCCCCTTTTCTTTGGTTCTCAGTCTTTCATCTTTGGGAATTTCATAGTTTAGACATGTTGAACGCATCGATGTGCACTTGTTGTAATTGTGTTGCACTGGATCTGGTGTGTTTTTTGTTGATTTCCTGGTGGGAGAGATCCATTTTGTTTATATTCGTTATGGTCTTTTGTTCTTAACTGTTTTTGTTGTCTTTAAAGGTCCCAATTGGACCGACACGTTGACTGTTGTGTTTGTTCCTTTTATTTATTGTTATTTTCTATATTTTATTATTTTATATTTAAATAGTAACCAATTTACATTATTTGCATTTACCTTTCTGTTCTTCCTATCTTCATTACTTGGGTTTTTTCTATATTTACGAATACGAATTCTTGAGACTTACGGGAATTGAACCATTCCGTTCAACGCCGCCACATCGCATAGCAACTGCCGTACAAGCGTTTTTCCGTACTTGACTAATCGCATCTCGAAAAAAAGATGCGATATTGTCAAGACATTCAAACTGTGCACTCAGGTCACTGAGAACGGACCAATCGAGACAAGGACTATTACAATGACAACGTCTATATATATATATATATATATATATATATATATATATATATATATATATATATATATATATATATATATATATATATATATATATATATATATATATATTGTCTTTCCCCAGGTGAATGATTGTTGATCGGATTCACACTTGCCGTTAAGCGTAGGGGTGGTATCTTAAGCTGTCGTTTCAAAGCCAGATGTGTCGCCGAGGTTGCATTTAGTCCATGTTTGTTCACGGTTATCTTGATGTTTTCTATCCACCGTTTTCTTGGTCTACCTTTGGCTTTACGCCCGGATATTGTTGTATTAAATGCTCCTATTGGAATTTGGTTTGGCTTCATTCTCATAAGGTGACCGAACCATTTTACTTGCTGTCTCCCAATATGTTCGATACATGATATTATACCAACTCTTTTCCTAATTTCTTCATTTCTTATTTTATCTAGTTTAGTAACCATTGCAGCTTTCCTCAGACACTTCATTTCACATGTGACGATTTTCCTCTGCTGCGAAGCTATTAAAGACCATGTTTGATATTGGTAGCACAGTGGTGGTATAAAAATTGTAGATATTATTTGTTTTTTAATTTCCATCTTGATCTTTGGATGAAGAAGTAATGGTGAAAGTTGGTAAGTCACTGTGTTTGCTGTCTGGCACCTTGTTTCTATTTCTCTATTTAGTCTTCCATCTTCGGAAAAAATGCTGACTAGATATTTAAATTCTTTGGCTTGTTTCACTTTGGTGTTATCTATTGTTATATTTATTGTTGTTGAAGACTTGCTAATTTTCATAACTTCTGTTTTTTGTACATTAATTTTCAAGTTGTACTTCTGACATGCTAACAACAATGCATTGATGTGATTTTGCAAAATTTCCTCATCTTTGTATATTAAACTTTGATCATCAGCAAATAATAGTTCATTGATTTCATTATTAAGTTCTTCATCAGGTTTATTTGCAATGTTTTCCTCTTTGTTGATATGAGCTTTTTTAATTATTCTGTCCATGTATATGTTGAAAAGTAGGGATGAAAGTACACATCCTTGTCTTACTCCAGATCTTGTTTTTAAAGGTTCAGTCATTCCATCTATTGTTCTTACTGAGCTTTGGCATTTTTTATATATCGCTTTTATGTTATCTAACAGTTGTCCTCTTATGTTATACATTTCTAAGGTTTCCCATAGAATGTTTCTATCTACTCTGTCGAATGCCTTTTCCTGGTCTACAAATACTGTGTTTAAATCTTGATTGTATTCGATTGCTTTTTCACTCAGTTGTCTCAGTGTGAAAAGTGCGTCTGTACAGCTTGCTCCCCTTCTGAAGCCAAACTGAGAGGGGCTCAACTGTGGTTCTGCAATGTATCGTATTCTTTGTTCTATTATTTTTGCGTAGATTTTACCTGTGTGACTTAACAAGGAGATGCCTCTATATGATTCACACTCTCTCTTATTACCTTTGTTTTTCCATAGTGGTACAATTACTGATTTTTGTCAGTCGTCTGGTACTTTTCTTTCTGACCAGGCTATTGTGAATAGTCTGGCTAACCATTGAACTCCTGTATTTCTACACGCTTTTATTGCTTCGCTTGGTATAACGTCCTCTCCTGGTGATTTATTACTTGGCCTATGTTTTAAGGTTTCTTCTATTTCTTGATTTAGTATAATTGGTTATGTGGCTTCTATATCTTTTTGAGCGTTGGTCGGTCTATATTCTGTTGTTATTGTTGGGTTGTATAATTCCTGGAAGTATTCTTTCCATCTTGCTTTCCTATTCGTGCTTTTCACTAATGGATTGCCATTTGTATCATTGATGATTGTTATGGAATTATAGCTCTCTTCTCTTACTCGCATAGATTTAATACTTTTGAAAAATTCTCTTGGGTTTGTTTTACATATATCAGTTAAATGTTCTCCATACTTGTTCCATGAATTAACTTTTGCTTCTTTGATTACAATCTTGACATTTAAATATATATATATATATACATACACACTTACAACATATATACTTAGCTATATATATACACACTCACTTACAATATATATATACTTAGCTGTACGAAGTAGTCCGCTGCCGAGAACATTACTTTGTAGCTTCATTTTCTGAACTTGCTATTTACAGTATAAGATTTCAAGTCTTTTTTTTAAATTTAACAATGGGCAAGCACTATTAAAATAACTGAACGAAAATTAGAGTTTATAAGATTTATGTTCTTGCACATTCTAGCATTGTGGCACAGGAGAACTCCGAAATCAGAAATGATTGACATCATATAAAATAAAATATTGTGGAAAGACATGGTACGCCACACGTTGTGGACCATAAGAATAAGAAGAATATTCTTGAAAGTTTTATTTTTAAAATATTTCAGAACTGCCACATTTATAAACTGCCACATTTAATACTGAATGCGAGAGAACTTTTTCTGCCATTGATTTTTAAAAAATACTCTAATTCGACCTGAAATACCACAGAAAACCCCAAATCGAATTATAATAAATAGGGCCGAAAGTTTTTGCCTTCGGTAAGGAGGAGAAGATTTCTATTGAAAAACATAATTAATTATGTAATTATGGTATAATTGGCTAGTGTATCTTCTTTTACCCCTCCCTCATATAATGAGCAAATTTACCCTAAAAATGTTGCATCCCAGACGACAGCGAAAGAAACCCTAATCTAGTGAAAAAGAACTAGGTTACCGCTAGCGAGCACCATGT